>JAZEWT010000003.1:23818856-23848383 GCA_036362905.1 Mordacia mordax | reverse complement strand
AAGAGCAGTCGAGTAGCGGGGTTTAGTTAGTCATGTGCGAGAGTTGTGCCCGGAGCCGTGCGAGGCTGTGCCGAGCGGCTGTGCCAAACGGCTGTGCGCCGCGTAGCGAGTCTGTAGCGGGGAGCATAGATGAGGGGTCGCGAAGCAGTTGGGGCGGCTGAAAAGGGACCTCATCGCGGCGCGCAATGCTGCAGCAGTAAAAGGTTTCAATTCATCCTCTGTTCGGTATTTTTGTATCAAAGCGGTTGTGTGGGTGAACGTGGTGTGAGCGCGGCGCGTGCGTGTGAGAGGACGCGCGCGAGAGAACGCGCGCGCGCGCTCCGCGTGTCATTCAGGGACCTTCGCAGATTGGCGTTAGGAGTTGAGGATCGTGCGGCTCAAGAGTAGACATTTACGGAGATGGGGACCTTAGGAAATTTGGGACCACCATATAATATTTTCTACGTATGTTCAGCTGTGTAAGGTTTTTCTTATATATTTTCATCAAGTTGTTTTTTATCTACTCGGTGTAAAATTGTTTCTCTTGTAGCTCGTTTACCCCTTGCACACTGAACAACTGTTAAAAAGAGCTGCAAAGCTGAACGGTTCCCTTCCTCTCTTAACGGGCCGTTGTTGTGGGCGGGGTTAGTGGGGGTTAGACGGGCGGGGGGGGCGGGGCTGTGGGTGAAAAGAGGCGGTGCCTGGTCGGGTGAGGCGATGGGCGGGGCGGCGAGGTTGGTGACGTCGCCGCCCGCTCTGCTGTCTCGCGCCGCCGTAAACAACCGCCGCGCGCTCTTTATCTCTCCCCCTCCCTCTCCTCTCTCTCGCGAAATCCGTTTCACTTCTCCTCGTCGCGTCCCCCGACCAAGCGGGTCGCCGAGTCGCAGCGAGCGAGGAGAGCAGGGGAGTCGTGCTGGGGAACTGCGCGCTCGCGTGAAACCCGGTTCCTCCGCTCAACTTTGTCTCGGCCGAGCGCGCGGGAAACGCGCGCACAATGGAGGCGGCGGCGGCCGCGGCGGCCGCGGCGGCCGCGACCACCGACAACCCCGGAGTCTTCGCCGCCGAGTTCATCCTCAAACGACGGCGCCGCAAGGTTCTCTCGAGCGGGTTTCGCCGCGCGGAATCAACGGCGAACTTCGCCGCTTGCGGCCGATCGTAGCAACTTTAAAACGACTGCGTTCTCTGCGTTTATAGCCGAGAGAGAGAGAAATAAAACTTGTATCCGGTGTCAATAAAGTTCTTCGGGGCTTGGGCTCGCGCTCTTCGTGCCGGATTATAAGACGCGCTTTTTAACTTCTGAGGCGAATGGTTGTCTTAGAATAATTATATATAATAAGCTATACAATATATACTGGCAATGAGAATTATATATAATTGTTATGTATTATATGTAATAATAGTAATATAATTATAATCTGGGTAAATAACGATCGGTTAACGAGTAATTGGAGTTGCCAAGTTGTTGCCTCTTGCGAGGTAAATGTTAAGCGTGAGGTAAATGTTTGAAATAGCTTGTGTTACGTTTTTCTGATAATTGTTCATTTGTAATTGTTAGTTAAATAATTGTTCCTTTCTGTTACTGAGGGTGTTGCAAAGGGAGGCGGTTGTAGTCGATTTTTATGCAAGCGTTGGAATCTAGTTTTATATTTGCGTGTCGCAGTGTGTTTAATTTTACTAGCTTACGTACTTTGTATTGGCTTTGTGTGAAGTGTTTTACTGTGTTTTATATTCGATTGTGTGTTTTAACGTATTGCGTTAATATCGGGTGTGTATTATTATGTTCGTTACATGTTTGGTCCTGGGTGTGACATTTTATACACAATGTTTGTAGTGTTTATAGCGCGCTGTGTAATGTTTAGCATATATACTGTTTGTGTAGCTTGTGCATTGCAGTATATATTGAGTTGTGTTGCTAGTGTCCTGTGTATACTGTTTATGTTGAGTGTTTATTGATAGTGGTTGAAGTGTGTGTGTGTGTTGTGTCTCGTGTTTGTCTTTTTATGTATAGTGTGTACGGTATTATTTGTGTAAGTTTGTTTCTGTTGTATACATATTATAAGTGTAGTGTGCATAGTATTGTAAACTATGTATCGTGTTTTTGAGCTTCAAGGGCCAATTGGCTCCATGTACTCCTTAACTTTATTATGCAATAAGATCATTCATGTTATTCCCATCGCACTGTTCCACCGTTGCACATCTTTGTCGCTTCATAATTTACAGGATATTACGGGAATTTTTGTATTGCGCAATATTGCGTTACTCTACGTTTGTAATAATGGTCAGTGTCACTCTTGCACATTTTAATGCTGTAAGCTCCTTGCATTATCTTGTGGTGTTATACATTGTTTACCTTGGTAATTTCGAACGTTTGTGGAATCGTAGGAATCCCGCATCTAGAGCGTGCAAGCTCACTGCTATTTACCGATTAATTCCATTTTTTGGGTTAGGTCACGTAAAAAATGTCTGAACTACAAATACTTTTTGTTTGTCTGAACTAACAAACACTTTTTTTGCTTGACCTAACCCCAAAAATGGAATCCATCGATAACATTGGTCACGAAAGCCTTCGAATTAAAGTCACTGGTACTTCTCTATGCAGTATTAGAGAAAGGTGCCGGTGTTAGAGGTAGGAGTCATTGTTAGAGAATAAGAGCTCGTGTTAAAGATAGGCGTCAGTGTTAGATGTAGCAGCCTGTGTTAGAGATGGGAGTCAGTGGTGGGAAACTCGCATTCAGAGCTTGCAAGCTCACTGGGTAGTTTCTGCAGTAATACTAAACATATCTAACGTCCTATCAACTTGGGTTTGGTCTACACGGACCACAAGGTGGCGCGCACGACCCACTGGTCGAGAATGGAGGCGAGATAGTTTTTTTTCGTATAGTGTTTGTTTAGATGGTAGTGTGCACATCGTGCAGTGTTAAGGTGTGAAATGTTGGTGGTTACGTAATTGTTATGTAATTGTGCAGGCATTTAAATTACCCCCACAGCTTGTTTACCCGCGAGTGTTCTATATAAGTTAACAAAGCCATTCTTTTACGGTTTGGTAATTATAATAATAATTGCAGTGTATAAACACTGGAAGTGGATGGATTTAGTGTACACATGTCAGGGCGCGTGTAATGATGTAATGGTGTCGACGACGATGATATGAGCGTGGTGTAGTGGTATCACTGATATTTTATGACATGGGTGCTGTGTTTTCTGAACCTCGTATCCTCTCACCCCAGCTCACCCTGGCATTTGTCATAGCGCCCCTCCTCGATGAACCTGCACTACTGCCGTGCTATTTTGCGCCACACACACACACACGCGTACCCCCTTACCTGTGTTTGGCCGTGCGACGTTAACCTTTCTTCCCATAACACGCAGGGTAAACCCGAGTATCTGGTGAAGTGGAGGGGCTGGTCGACAAGGTGAGTCCTAAACACACCCACTAATTTCTAACATCAAATCACAACTTTTGCAAATTGCTCTGTCATAGACTTTTAGTTGCACTTGCTTGTGATCTATCCTTTTCAGTTTACACGTTAGCGTTCAGTTAACGAACTATGTATTGATTCCACTCTTTTAAATGCTAGGATTCAGAGTTGGGTTATGGTCTGAGGTTAGGGATTAGCATTACAGTTATTGTTTAGGTTCAGGATTAGTGCTTACAGGGGAGGTTGTGTTTTAGGGATTGATGTTTAGTGGTTAGGTTTTAAGGCTATAGATTGGGGTTAGGAACATTTGAGGCAGTATTTGTGGCCTTTGCTGAGTTATTATATATCTGTTAGTCACAAAAACTAGTGTGGCTGTGGTTAACTCAGAAGACCGTGATTCAAAATTCAGTTTAGGCTGACAGGTTATCTGCGATTCATAAAGACTCTTACCACCTTTTTTGAAGTGAGCAGTGGATTATGGATTTTCCACTGCTAATCCTGGGTTAGCAGTGATTGACTACTGAATGTAAGACACTCATTTGTGTACGGGGAGACACTAGAGCTTTTGATTGTGGAAAATGTGTATTGATGTAAGGACCTGCTTTGTCATGTATAAAATAATGATTCACATTGAATTTAGGCATGCATGATACCAACACCATTTGAATACGTTTGGCTTCTCTGTGCACATTGCACCCACGTGCTCTGAAAATACATTCTACACTTGCTGCCCACTAGCCAGTTGCAAAAACATACCCCACGTTATTTTTGTGGCTGAGTAACAGTAATAATTAAAAATTACAGGAATTTATCAATCCTTTTCCGAATTAAGACCTTTCCCATGTTGTTAATCATACTTCACTCCACAAGTCGATACGTACTAGTGAAGAAGGTGGGGACTGGGTTGGTGGGGGGGGGGTTAGACCTCAACCCATTTTAGAAATTACTTGCCACTGATACTAGCTATGGTCGGGACTCAAACTCAGGTCTGCGAGTTCATAGTGCAGTGCAAAACCCACCGCGCCACCGCATCCCTACTTTAAATGACAACCAATAGGAATATGTCACGTAAAGTGTTTAATGCAACTGGCCACTGATCCCTTAATGCTTATCGGTCACCCCCAGCTGCCTTCTAAACCCATCACCCAGCCCCCACACTATCACCACGCTGCCTTTCTTTGCTGCCACTTGACTTTGAATTTGAACGTTTAACTGTAGCCTAATGAGCAGCGTGAATAGAAACGTGCACCTGCTGCGCAGAAGTGATCTCAATTGAAATGCAGTGCCGTTGTTTCTCTGCACTAATAGAAAAAGAGAGCGTAATTGGCCATCTGGCACCCCAGCCCTTAAAAAATCCCCCCCTCCACCACTGCCACTAGCATTAACCACTCGTAGTTTCACAGCCACATGGGTTAGCAGCAGGCGGCATGAAAATAGATTTTTTTGTGCAACAATAAATATAATTTAGCTTATTTTTCTATTAAACTGGCAATTCGATGCACTTTGCATCAGTTGTATATGCAGATATTTGTTTTTTCCTTCATTTTGTTGTCACTGCTGCTGAGAAAGGACCTTCCCATTATGTTTTCAATAATTAGTTGCTTCTGTCCAAACTGTTTGATTTCATCTCACCATCTCTGCCACCGTCTTAGTCTGAATATTTTTTTACTTTCTATTTAACATCTTACTGTGGGTTAATTTCGTCCATCTTCTCTCCTGTCATGCTTGTTTGTCCTTGCCTTGAACTAATTTTAAAGCAGATATTCATTGGACCCAGGAACTATTTTCGGCCCACTTGTCGATTATTCTTTACACTGCACCACCAAGGAATATGCCATCCATTGCAGCTGCCGCGACAGTGTTTTCTTTACGCTACATGATATTCATCACCAGGGGGGCTAATTCGCTTGACGTCTTGATGTAATCGCACAGGTTGCGACAGCAGTGTGTTCACGTGGTTTTGGTGGCGGTAAATAGGGGTGGCGGGAGCGGTGGTACTTGGCTACTGTTGACTTAAATATGTCTCCGTCCATCGCAGACACAGCAGCTGGGAGCCAGAGGAGAACATTCTGGATCCCCGCCTTCTGGCCGCTTTCGAAAAGAGGTAGAGCTGTCCACCCCACGCCGCTTGCCATCTGCCAGGCGCGGTGCCCCGCTGAATGAGTTCAGCTGCTTGGGGTAGGAGGAGGAAGAGGGTGGGAGAGAGTGAGGGAGGCTGGGGGTGTACTTTATGTAGTTGAGTTGTTCTAAGGGCGTTGTTAACCAACGACATATGTTGAAAAAGACCATTGTCGAGGTCACTTCCCTTTCTCGTCGTTGCTTTTGTCGAGTGGGAGTTTTGGAAGTTTGTTAAACATCACAATTCGCCAGTGGCCACTAGTTTATAAGTCTGGGCTGTAGACTGGCCGACAATTTTCCCAGATTTTTGTGCTAATGAGAGTGTCCACCCCCACCCCATTCATTTGTAAATTGTCTGACAAGCTTTGATCGCGTCTGTTGATTGCCTGGTTTGGAAAGCTTTGCCTCAAAATCTCGGCTTTCTGAAGACCGCAGCTGTTAACAGGCTGTTGTGTTGGCAGAATATTGAACATTACCCCCACGCACCTTCTCCTGGAGCATGTTACATTATTGTTGGCCATTTAACAATATTAGTCCAGTAACGCCAATGTATTTTTTTTTCAGTTTAGCTAAAAGTTGGATATTTTATTATTTTAACCGTGAGGATCACATTTCATCCTGTTCTGCTATATTTCTTCAACATTACTTCATTGTTAACATTTATTTCATCTATAAATATTTGTACAAAATGTGTGATTTAAGAATTCAGTGCTAGATGAGCTAACACTCAACTGATATTACTCATGACTAGGAATTAAACTTAGGTCACTAAACATAGTGCGCTGTGCTAGCCACTGCAATTACACTGGTGGGGATATGAAAAACGATGTTTATTATATCTTAATTTGACCACAAACTTTTAAATTATATATATCCCTCACTGGAAACTTTTACAGGTTGGTGTTTTTCACATGAGATGGAGATATGTGGATGACAATACGGCAAATTATATTTGTGTCCTGTGCATTGTATGTTCTGTGTATGTGTAATCTCTCTTATGTCCTCCATGTACATTTTGTGTGTGTTCTGCATGTATATTGTGTCACACATGTCCTCTCTGTATATATTTGTATATGTGCACCGAAGGCTGGAAAAACAACCCCCCTCCTCCCTGTGGTGTCAGTCGGTAACACCATGGTTGCTGTTCTTACAGCTTCCACAGCGGCCAAGGAGGCTCTGGATGGGTGTGGGGGGCTGGGAAACCCCCCAACTTCAATTTAATTACCACCATGCTACGTGAAAAAGAAAATCTCAAGCTTGTGCCGGAGGCCCCGGGGGGACAGGTGCTTATGTGTTCCCACCCCCTGAGTGCCTCCAGAAACAACAAGAAGCCGCTGCGTGTGGCCACGTGGAATGTTAAAATGCTCGTTGCGGAGGAGAGGTTGCCACTCTGTCCGGAGCTCGACCGGTACTGCCTGGACCTCTGTGGGATACAGGAGGTGCGGTGGACTGGTTCTGGCTCCAGTCATCAGGAGGGGTGGACAGTCCTCCATTCTGGACAGGAAATGCCAAGCAACAGGGAGTGGTGCTTCTTCCAAATCAAATAATGAGGAGGGTGTGGGAACGTGGTGGTGAGGTGTGGGAACCTGTGAGTCCCAGGCTACTGTGGGCTTGCCTCCCTATAAATGGGAGGCAAGGGATGGTGGTGGTGGCTTACGCTCCCACTGAAGATGAACATCAGTGGAGGGACGAAGGCAAGGCCGATGAGTCAGATGCATTCTATGACCTCCTGTCTCAGGTGTTGGCTAAAGTGGCCCCTCGGGATAGAGTAATCCTGCTAGGTGACTTTAATGCCTGAGTGGGTCATGATGCAGTGATTGGAAGGCATGGGCCAGATCAGCTCAACAACAACAGTCTGCTAGACGTCTGTGCAGCCCATGGGCTCGTAATAACCAACATGCTGTTCAGTCATAGGTGCATCCACACAACATCTTCGATGCATGCCTGGTCCAAGCAGGACCATCTACTGGACTACATATTGGCAGAACAGCGGATGCGGGCCCATGTCCTTGACACCAGGACCTGCCGAGGAGCTGATCTGACCTCTGACCATCGGCTTGTCATCTCTAATATCTGCGTGCCATTCTTCCACGGCAGTGGTGGGCATCCACCAAGGACCCCATTCAAACTCACAGTGGCCTGGTCTCGGCCAGCTGATGAAACCTGTTAAAGAGAATTTCATCATCGTTTGCAGTTGGGGCTGACATCGTCCCCCACTCCTCCCAATGCTAAGGGGAAATGGGTGAGATTTAGGGCTGTGGCTCATGCAGCTGGAATGGCTGCACTAGGTGTGCACGGTCCAGACCTCCCCAGAAATCCTGGTTGATGGAGGAGGTGTGCAAGCTAGCCGAGAGAAAACGGCAGGCCCACTCCCGCCTGCAACATCCTACGCCCGAAAATGAGGCTTACTGCAGAGGTTCGGAAAGCTGTGCGGCATTGCAAGGATGAATGGTGGTCGCGGGCTTCTAAGGAGATTGAGTCGGCCTCGGTAGTCCATGATCAAAAATCACTCTTTAATTCCATCATAAAATTGACTTGCAACGCTGCACTGATTACCCTTTTTTAAAGGGGAAAATGGTCATCCAATCTCCGACACCCAAGAACAAGTTTGCTAATTTGCAGAGGATTTCTGTAAGGTTTTGGAGGAGGGGAACCCCCCGAAACACATAACACCGTGTTACAACATGGGGGTGACCCTGCTGGGGCTGTGGTACCTCAAATAATGGTAGAAGTAGCCACACCCTGTGAGTAGCTGGTGGAGATGCCACCTATCGAGGATGTACGTAAGGCGATCCAGAGCCTGAGACCAGGAAAAGCACCGGGCAGAGGTGATCTTCCAAGCCAAATGCTGAGGGAAGGTGCTTGTCTGCAGACTGCCCTGTCTGCAGACTGCCCTGTATGACATCATTAAAACCATCTGGAGCACAGGAAGGGTCCTGCAATAAAGGAAGGATGCCCTAGTGGTCCCTCTTTAAGATGGGGGACCGCACCGATGGCAATAACTACAGGAGCATCTTGCTCCTAAGTGTGCTGGGAAAGGTCCTGGCAAGGATTAGTCAACATCACCTTGCTTGGGATGGTGAGAAGAGGTGGTTTCAGGCCGGGGCGGTCTTGCACAGATGCCATATTCTCTATCTGGTTGCTACAGCAGAGGTGTAAGGAATTCCAACAAACTGCATCTCTGCTTTATTGACCTGGTCAAAGCCTACGACACCATCAGTAGGCCAGGGCTGTGGATTGTTCTTCGTGCTTTTGGGATCCCTGACACCCTGCATGCTCACCATCATTAAAGATCTTCATGAGGGTGGGCAAGCCCAGGTAAAGCTACATGGCTCGGAGTCCGAACCATTCCCTGTGCACCTTGGGCTACGACAGGGATGCCGTCTGGCTCCTACATCTTTTTTGACCACGTAGTTAGAGATGTTTTTAATGGATGTTCCAGTGGAATTTCCATCTGGTAGAGGTACAATGGGAGGCTGATCGATGCCTGGGTGCAGTCGAGATGACTCCCTATTGGCCAACCATATTAATTATGCCGATGATTTGGCGATTGCTACTCATTCTGATGAAGAGTTGGGGGTTCTGATTTGAACCTGGAGAATGTCACAAATAGGTGGGGTCTTTCCATTAGTCCCACCAAAACACAGCACCGTCTGGGTAAATAGTGCCACTGAATACACCACCTCCTCAGCTCTCCACGAGTAATGGGGCAGTTTGTGGACACAGTGGAGAAGTTTCCATATCTAGGCAGTGTGCTTATGGCCGGTTCTGGTTTGATAGCGGAGGTCTCATTCTGAATCAGTCGGGCAGCATTATCGTTTCATCGGCTACGTAACGTTGTGCTGAAGCTGCATGCTTGCGAAACGTAGACCCCCCTGGCGGAACATCTGCGCCTTCTTGAAATTTCCGGCTGGCCTGCTTACGATCCATCCTGGGTTTTACCAGGTTAGATTGTGTGAGGAGCTTAAATTCTCGAAAGATCTGGACAAGGTCCCATTGGTGAGCTCCTCTGGCAGGCGAGGCTGCGGTGGCTGGGTCATGTAGCCCGCATGCCCAGTCACCGCATGTCCACGCAGTTGCGTTTTGGTTGTATAGAGGGGCAAAACGAGTGCGGCATGGGCTAGATGAGAGATGGACTGATGTGACACAGGAGGACCAGGAGCTGAGCGGACTTGCTGAAGACTGCTTCCAGGAGGAGCGATGATCAACAACGAGAGCGGAGAAGCGACGTTTACAATCAAGAGTGGAGCGTCGGGCAGCTAAAACACAGCAAGTTTGCACATTAGGGAGGATAGGTAGTGCATCTCCCAGTCATCTGTCAGGCAACCCATAACACCTGGGTCTGTCAGTGAGCCTTCGACACTTCACGTGGCTTAGAGGTGCATATGGTCTGGCATAGGCACCATACTGACATCGCCGCCATTTAGTGCGAATGGCGGTTGTTATGTGCACTAACGTGCACCTAGCTTGGCATAATGCTGTGGTGATGTCACTACTGCTTTGTGCTGAATGGCAATTGTTGTTGATGTGTGTCTATGAAGCTGCATGTCCTGTATGTGTTTGCCCTGTGTTATATAACTTGTGTTATGCTGGGTGTCCTTCATTTTCACTCCCGCTAACACCCCCCTCCTCATTGCCCCTCCAACAGACAGCAGAGAGAAGTGGGGTGTCGGCGGCGAGGAAAGAAGCCCGTTGGGAGGCCACGTTGCCAGGTGGGTTATCGACCCCTCTGTGAGCCATGGTCTCTTGAAGGCATCCTTGCCACCATGGTCCTGCTTCAGTAACACAGCTACCACTGTTGTTTTGCCAACACCAATTACAGTGTGTGTTTTTAGCTCTCGGACGATATTGAAGAACCCAGAAGAAAACCTATTCAGAGCAGCAGGTGAACATGTAATCTCCACACATATGCTCGAGTCAAGAATTGTACCCACTCTTTCTGAGAAATGCTCTTGTCAAGTGTTCCTTCTCCTTACCATCGTTTCGCCTCCCTGGAGACATCAGGCATTTCTGATACCTCCAACTTCGCGGTCGAAACGTAGTAACTGAGTGAAAGAACACTTATCGCTATCCTGAAGGAACAGATATAGAGAGAAATTCTCATTCATTTAGCTGCGACAAACCTATATCCGTACCAAGTCATTATTTTTGCTATGCACAA
Organism: Mordacia mordax; assembly: GCA_036362905.1. Lineage (NCBI taxonomy): Eukaryota > Metazoa > Chordata > Hyperoartia > Petromyzontiformes > Petromyzontidae > Mordacia > Mordacia mordax. The sequence continues at coordinate 23,837,706 of JAZEWT010000003.1, read as the reverse complement.
TGCTTTCTTAACACTCGTACTTATTTATACAGTTGTTTAGAAGGAGGTGGTAGTGGGTGGGCATTTGAAAATGTTTACCCTTTTTTCATCTGCCTTGTGAAGTTGAACGGTTGCGTCGAGCGGTGTGATTGTGTTGGCAAAACTGGAAAAAAATGACCCTTACAAATCAATAAAATCGATTCACCTTCTGCAAAGCTGGCTTACGCAGAGATCTTTGCAGCACACATTAACAGGAATCGTGGGATGCTTTTTCCACAGGTGCAAACGGCTTCTGAAAGATCATCCGGTGGGGGCTGCTCCAAGGCAGCTCGCAAGGATGAGGGCAATTCCGCTCATGGTAGTACGGCGGTGCTGGGGAGCGATGCACGACGCGACCACGCCAAAGCAGCTACCACCAATTTGGCTGCTGCTAATTCAGCCAAAAAACGCACGCCGGCGCCTGTGCTCAGCAGAAGCCAGGGCAGCCTAGCAGAGAAGGGTGTAGACAAGCGACACAAGAAAAAGGCCAAGAAAAAGAAACGAAAGTTGGAGCCCGATGATGCAGAAAAGAACAGCAAGAAAAATGATGGGGTCGAGGAGGAAGAAAGGGGGAAGGGGTTTCCTAGGAGTGCAATGGCTCTTCTACTTGCACAGAATCGTGAAAGAGTAGCGGCGGCGAACCAGCAGGCAAAGCTGCAGCAAAGCAAACCCAAAGAGGTGGTGAAGAATGGCAATCTATCGGCAACGACTAAGGCCAGCGTCAAGCCCCTACCTGATCGACCGAGGGCGTCCGTGTCACCTGGTGTTGCGCAAGCTCGCGCTGGTGTGGCTGCACGTGAGATGGCAGCCATCATCGCTCGTGTTTCCGAAGCACTGCAGTCGGACCTGGGCTCGGACTCTGACGAAGAGGATCAGAGCCGAGGAAAACCTCGCCGGGCGGGAACGGTGAATGGGGGCATCACCACCACTGATCCGCCGCCAACTGCTGCAAAGAATCCCAACCACATTTCGACGGGTGTTAGCGGAAAATCCGAGAGTGGCGTTGCTGACGCGTCTATACGGGCGAACCCCAGCACCCCGGTTAGTCCCACCGTGAGTCCTGCCGCACCCTTCGTCCCTGCCACTGCACTGGAGCGTCTAGCAGCGGCAGCCTCGGACCGCCTGCCGTTGGCGAGCAGGATGGATGGCCCTACCGAGCCGGCGTCGTCGTTTTTCAGTGGGGTAGCCGGTGAACGCGAGCGCGACCGCAGGGATGTGGCCACCGGCACCAAGGACATTGCGCCCTCCCCACAGGAGGCCGGGCTACGGTGGGCACCTGTGCAAGCGCTGCTGCAGCACGTGTTTGTAACGGACGTGACGGCGCATCTGGTCACCGTCACCGTCAAAGAGAGCCCCACCAGCGTCGGCTTCTTCTCCATTGGCCGGGAGACTTGAGTGATGTTTGAGTGAGATGAGGGGTGGGTGTGGTTTGGAGTATCGGAGGTCGGGGGACCAAGGCTCCTTAATTGTGCGAGGAGATGGATGCAGCCACTTTTTGTGGAATCTTGACCATCCGCCTTCTGTTAAGTTCTCGATCAAGATGTGTTTATTTCCAAAGCTGTTGGAAACAATACCATGCCGACACCTTCTATCCTCTGCCAGTTCCCACAGCTACTGCACAGTGTGATGAAAATATTCGTGCATTACATTGCTTTGTCAAAGTTTTGCTTTGCTTACCCTTGTACTGTAGTTTTTACCCTTTTTAACCCCAGCACGCAGTTGCATACAACAACTTAAGCACAGCATTTCCCTTTGCTTCCTATTTATATCGGTGTCAACTAAGGAACGTTTTAACTATACTATTGGCCTTAGACTCTTGCAGACAGTTGTATAATTATTGACAGGACAAGGAATTGCAAGAAAAAGGGGTAAAGGGAGCATCATTTTGATGTTGATCCTATGTGCCCGTTGGTTTGTTTTTTAAACCCATTCTCTTGATTTTTTTGAGCATCTGAACTTTATGATACGATCACAGATTTATGCTGCATTAACAGGCTCTTGTAATGATGTAAGTTTTCACGGCTCGATGCATGATGATTGCTTGAAAAGCTGTTCTCTCGGGACAGCGCAGTGTGAGTGTGTCGTGTGTAACTCCCTTCAAGTGGACCCCGACCATCGTCCATTGATCCTGGAATGCAGCAACTCTATAGAGGAGACTTAACACATACATAGTACCTACATAAATAGAAGTTACACACGCACACTGCGCCTCAGGATACCTCTAATGTGAGAGACGAAACGTCGCGATGGAAGGAGAGGGAGCAATCGACGCGGCTGTCCCGAGAGCAGATTTTTGAAGCAATCATCATGCATCGAGCCGTGAAAACCTACATCATTACATTGGTAACCTCTACGGGGAGGAGACACTCGAATTATTCAAGAATCTCGGCAAACTTCGTAGCAAGAAGATGACGATGCACAGCAATCTCGTCTTCTTCCAACGCTGCCGGGACAGCAACATCGTCCCAAGATTCTACCGATTAAAACACACACTGCAGCTGAGGAGGACTGAACTCATTCTTCATCGTTCAAGCATGGAACGTCTATGAGCATCCATCGCAGATATAAGATGCAACTGGACGATGCAGGTAAGAAATTATACAGCATACACCTACGCTTAGCAAAAACACCAAAGACTTGTTCAACAAGCTAAATGATATAACACAGAAGAGCAGAATAACAACATACTGAATGCGCACAGATACAAAAAGTATGAACATTTTACAAACCACAGACAGAAACAGTAGTGTTTGTCACCTCAGAGTATTGTTAACTTAAGCTCAATAACACTCACATGCAGCACAATCCATTCTGGCGAAAGGCTTTAACTTTCCCTAGCACCACGGAATGTACCCGTAGAAATAGTCACAGGAGTAGAATGCAGTTTTTATAAGCAAGCTCCCAGATATGAATGCTGAAGAAATCCGCCAAGACGTGTGCAGAATCATGCAAATCGAAACAACTAAAATCCAACTGCACGCTGAAGAATGACGAGAGCTTTACAAACTCAACAAGAATAAAGGCATGCTCATTCTGCAAGCGGGCAAAAGAAACACTAGTCATCAACACAGATGATTACAAGTTGAAGATGCACCAGAAAGTCGGCAACACTGCAGTATATGAGAAACTCAAACAGGACCCAACCAAGAAAAATCGAAGTCCGAACAAAGGCCACCACCAAGCAGAATATTCAAAGTGAAGAAAAAAGAAAACAGTTGAGCCTGCAAGACAGCAGCATTCCCAGGCTATACAGGCTACCAAAGATTCATAGAGGGGACCCAGTACTGACCAATAGTAAGTGCAATTGGTTCACCAAGCTGTAAACTCGCCAAATACATAGCCCAAGAATTACAACCCACAGTGGAGCTCGCACTTTCATGTTTCAAGAACTCAAGGCACTTCATCGAAATACTGAAACAAATCGCACTCAATGGAAGGGATTTGTTCGTCAGTTTTTGATGTCTCCTTGTTTACAAAAATACCCATCGAAGAAACCATCAAGATGACAGAAAAACAGTTTGACCGGAGGCTAGCAGAGCTGGCGAAGGTATGCCTCACAACAACCTATTTCAAGTTCGACTGGGCATTTTACCAACAAAAAGAGGGTGCAGCAATGGGATCACCAGTCTCACCTGCAGCAGTTTTGAAGAGGAAGCCATAAACTTATCTACACTGAAACCCACCCACTCGTATCGATGCATTGGTGACACATTCTTTGTATGGCCACACGCAAGACAAGCTAGAGGAATTCCTTGGTCACTTAAACTCCATACACTGGAACCTCCAGTTCACCATGGAAACAGAAGAAAATGGCCAAATCCTGTTCTTGGATGTACTGGTGAAGAGAAACGCAGAGGGGACGCTCAGCCATACTATGCGGGAAGACAATGCATACGGACGGTATTTACACTTGAAGTCTCGCCATCACCCGAATCAAAAATGGGGGATGCTGCATACCTTAGGCCACCGGTCAAAAACCGTATCAGACAAACAACATCTAAGAGACGAGCTACAACATCTACAGCAAGCACTACTGAGCAATGGACACAAACAGAAATCCAACGTGCCGTTGGGAGAGAACCTAGACAGAAAGAGCAAGAAAATGAGGAAGATATCATAACTCACACTTTCCTGCCATATGTGAAAAGTTCTACAGACAATCAGCAAATATGTAGAAAAAATAAAATAAAAACAGTCTTCACAAGCCATCAGAAGATACAAGACGTACTCAAATCACCTAAAGACTGACTGCCGTGACCGATAGAAGGCGTATATAGCATTCCTTGTAGCAACTGAGGAAGTGTATATCGGGCAAACAGGAAGAACAATAGCCACAAGAAAGAAAGAAAGCACGAGACAGCAGTGCATTTGCTGCATATGGATAAATCAGTAACGGCAGCACACAGTGTAGACAAACATTAATCGATTTTGACAAGATGCGAGTACTAGCAGCCATCCGTCACAAAGGTCCAAGATTAATTCATGAAGCAATAGTCACCAAACAGAAAAGACTGAACTGCAAACAAATGAAAATAAAGCTCCGCCAAACCTGGAGTCCAATCATTGAAGTCAGCAGCGCACAGATATCGAGCTCTGACATGCAGACATCAGCAGGGAATTACCAAGTGTTTGAGAACTAGGCATTCTTTCATGAGACGGAAACTAGGAGATGAGTCACAGGCGTAACAGGATGGGGTTAATGTGATTCTAGTGTGTGAGCAAGACAATGGAACCCTGTCAAGTGGACCCCGACTGTCATCCATTGATCCTGGAATGCAGCAACTCTGTAGAGGAGATTTAGCACATAGAGTACCTACATAAATAGGAGTCACACACGACACACGCACACTGTGCCTGAGGATGCCTCTAACCTGAGGCGAAACATCGAGAGGGCGTGATCGACGCGGTTATCCCGAGAGCAGATTTTTGAAGCAAATTTCAGGCTCTTATCATTGCTCTTGACTGAGTGGATTGTTTCCCGAATGCCTGTCAACAAATGTAACGATCCTAAGTGCTGTCGGTTCCCCCCTGCTCTACGCATTTATGGCACTGTGTCCTGCCCCCAAGTTTCCGTCGGGGCCAAAATGCTTCCATAGCATAAATGGTAATCTCGATTGTCTATATCCAGGGTCTTGACATAGACATGCTGAATGCATACCTAACTTTGCCTCCTATTCGTGCCTTTACTGTACCGATGCCTTCTTTGCTCACAGGGTTGAGATGAACCATGCTTGGATAACTGGTCTCTGAGCAACGCACCTTGGCAAATAACTGGTCCATAATTGCTTAAGTGCTTAGTTATTTTTTACTCATTCGATTCATATAGGAGGGCTTCCTTGCATATAATTAATGTATAACCTCTGTGTTGTATTTAAAAAAAAAATAGTATAAAGGACCTAAGGCTTGTTTTGACAATAAGCCAGAAGTGCCATGTATTGCATTCTCCATATGTCTATCTATGCCTCTTCTCTAGTCATACGATTTTCTCATCTTAGTCCACCGCATTCTTAATAATGGTAATAATGCACTTCCAGAGTGCTTTTCACCCGAGGGTCACAAAGTGCTGCACAGACCTGCGAGAGAGTAGCATGTCAGCAACAATGACAACAGAAAATCAGCAACAATATCGTTTTTTGGGGGGTTTTTTATTACACATCCAAACTGTGGAGAGAACGGCATGTCAACAACAACATCAGGATACATAGTACCTACATATAAATAGGAGTTACGCAGAGGACAAACACATCTCTTGAGGATGCCTCGAACGGTTGTGAAGTGAAATGTCCGTTGGAGAGAGTGGGAGCGATCGACGTGGCTGTCCCGAGAGAGCAGCTTTTCGAAGCAATCCTGAAACATCAGGACAATTCAACTGAACTTCAAAATAATGGCAATAAATTATATAAGGACATAAAATAAGGGATACAAAATAATTCTTCAACAAGCAAGAAAGGCATAAATGCTCCCGAGCAGGCGCAGGTCAGCAGAGAGCCATCATCCAGATATAAGTGAGCTGCATCAACAGTCTTAGCTAGAGGACTTCAAAGCCTTAAGAAACAACTGGGTCTTGAGACGAGATTTGAAGATGTCTAGGGACTCATCTGGTCGAATCTCCAATGGAAGGGCATTCCAGTGTCTGGGAGCAGTGCACTAGAAGGCTGTCGCCCATCGAATGGGGGTGTGATCTGTGCACATGCAGCAAGCCCGTATTGGAGGATCGAAGTTGTGTTGAGGAGGGTGCCTGAAGCAGGTCATGGATGTCTGTCGGAGCAGCGCCAGTGAGAGCCTTGTAGGTGAGAAGGAGGATCTTGAATTCAATCCTGTATTTAACTGGTAACCAGTGAAGAGACATCAGTACTGGGGATATGTTATCGTGGATGGGTGTGCGAGTGAGGACTAGCAGCCGCATTCTGCACACATTGAAGACGATTCATCAGGTAGGCAGGGGTGCCAGGGATCCGTGCATTGCAGTAAATCGATTCGTGAGGAGATGAAGATGTGTATTAGCTTCTCAGCATCAGCGGGTGACAGGATGTTGCCCAGTCTAGCTATATTTCTGAGATGGAAATAGGTTACCTTTGTCACCTTGTTGATGTGTATCTCAAAGCTCAGTGAGGAATCAAGAGTCGACACCTCGACTCCGGACTGCCTTAGCAACTTCGATGGCCTGGTCATCAAGCATCAATTGGATAGATTCAGCCTTGGACAATTGGTGTAGAGTTCTGAGAAGCAAAACTTCTGTTTTGAGAGAAATGACATTTCGATCCTTTATATGTCCTGTACATATGCAGAATTGACAATAAAGTTTAAATGATAATGATAAGTTTTGTTGCCATTTAGTTTTAGGAAATTAGAATTGAGCCAGGCCTTCACATGCAAAGACCAGACGCATTGATGGATGGCTTTGTGTGGATAAAGATTTGGATGTCAACGGCATAGTCAGTGGTAGCTGAGATTGAGGCTGCGCAGGATATGGCCAAGTGGTTGTATGTAAATACTGAAGAGGAGTGGGCCGAAAATTGAACCCTGAGGAACTCCCGATAAAATAGGATTGATCTCTGAGCTTTGTCCTCCGAGGCTGATGAACTTACATTTGTCGATCTCCCTCTGCTACTTGTGTTGATGGCATCTCCATACACGTCTTAATTCCATATTTTTTACTTCTCAACTCTTACCTAAACTGTATTTCTATGATACCTTTATATACTCTTGGTGTGACTGCACCTTAATTACAATATTAGCTATAATCAGCGTCATTAATTCTATTGTCCTTAAGATCATAATACCATTCAATCTACGTACTTGTTGACAGCTTCACTAGATTTACATTTATTGCCCAATTATGGGTGTGTACATTTTTAATCCGGCCATGTGGGTGGAGTACAAGGATTGATTGAGCATAGATCTGGGAAAACTGCCAATCCCTCCTGGCATTCAGATGGTGTAACAGCACATGGGTCTGTAAGTCCCTCTTACATACCTTTGCCGAGTTTACAGCGCAGTGTGCAAATGAACCACAACTCCATCCTATGCTCTCATGCTTGGAGTGGTTTTTTTCTGAGTATTCTGGGTTCCTCCCACTCACAAAACTCCTTAAAGTTGAATTTAACATTGCATCCTGTTGCAGGTCGCTGCTGGCAAGGTCTTGAGTATCAGTGAAAATTTCCTGTGTAAATGGATCACGTCTTTTTTCATGACATTCTTGAATGCGGAGTGAGTGCATCTTTGAACGTTGTCAGATCTATGTCTCTTTTAGGTGTGCTGATGTTTTATAGCGAATGTAGCCAGTAAGGATACGTTTAGTTGAGATCTCATACAAATGTGTTAAAACCATAGACACAGCTGTAGAAGTTGTCTTTATTTACACGTGTATGGCTTAGGTGTGACTATTATTCATACTTTTTTTTATTTAAGGACGTGAAGATTGTTCCTGTAACCTGATTATAAAGAGGAACATGAAGCAGTTATGAGAGGGGTCTCAATTTCACTACTAGGAGAAGGCTGCTTCTGTGAATTTCTAAACCCAGGAGTGATGTGTTTACTAAACTGATTTTTTTGAATAACCTTACAAATTGTGGAATAGACAAAACATGTTATAATGTTACTGCTGTGTGAAATGTTGCAGTTGTGCTATGTAGCATATTTTCAGATTTGTACTGCATTTATTCGGCACAATTCCTGGTAACTGAAGTGAACTAAAGATATGACTAATCGTCAGGCTTGCGAAGTGAAATGACAGACATTCCAAAGCACCTACCATTTGCAGATTTTCCATTTCATCAGCTCATGAATTAGGTTCAGTGTTAATTAAATGGGTTTAGTGATCCCAACTAAGGTTCCTTTGAGAATTGCTTTCCAAAGCTCTTCTTTCGGGATAGCTGCTTCAAGCGCGGATTCTTGCATTATTTAAATGAAGGCCACTTTGAAGGCACCTATCCTTAGAGTGGCATGAAGGATAGGCCATCATGCTCTCCGTGAGGTGTTGAAATGAGACACTTTGTGATTCCACATTGTTTAGGCCATTCAGGCCAGTTGTGTTGTCCTGAAGTGTTCTTCCTGCTGATATTTGTACTTTATTAAGCTATTAGACCATGCGCCAGTATAGGTTGAAGGTGCAGGCTTGAAAGTGTTGACGCCAATGCTTCCAGAAGGGCCACCACTAGAGGGTGCTCTGGAGAGCTCACGTTTTTCCCCATCAATCGACTGGTGTCCCCATACATACTCGGTTAACGTAGGTTGAGGGGGAGGATTTCTACATTTCATCGGACAACCTCTTCGACGACGTCTTGTCAGTGTGGATAATTAGATGACATTCATTTGTGGGGTTCTTTAGAGCAGCCTGTAAATGATTGCAGGCCCGCACCTTTACCTTTGCACCAGTATACTGCTAAATATATCAACGGCACTGTGTGGACTTTGTAAAAAAAAAAGGCGGCGATATTTTCTTTTGGAGGCTTTGTTGAAAGTTGCGATACTTTAGTGAACGCCTGCATTGAACGTGATGGGCTTGTATCTAAGTACGTGTGTACATGAAGTTGACTTCGCGTTAAATGCAGTGTGTTAACATGACAATTGGGGAAACAAAGGTGGCTGAGCACAGTGTTGGCCACCCACCGTCGAGTGTGGTGTGCTGGCCTTCGTAGGTGCTCACGAGCAACACTCTCCCCACCAGTATGTTAGAGACTACATGGCAGATCTTTGTCTTGGTATTTTGTTTTGCGTATATGAGCGCCTGGGTGCTCCGAGTGTTAGTGCAGAATCCTGTGTTATTTGCACGCCTGTGACCCCTAGTGAGGATGTCGTGGATCGAGTTACGACTCAACCCGGGTGCTGAGTGTTTGGTGGAAGCTCTCTCTGCACACTGTGAAATAAACGCCGTGTTTTTGTTATTTAAGCAACTGTTCCCTCTCTCCACTCGCGCGTCTCGCTCATCTTTTAGCAGTCATCTTTAGAGATGAATTATGACAGCAGCAATTGTTGCTTTTTTCGAGTGTACAACCAGGCCTTTAACTTTCTGGTTTCATAACCTGACAATGCTTTATGGAGTTTCAAGAGAAATAGCATATCGATTGTTAAATTTGGTTGCGCAAATTGTTCTTAAACTGAGCAGTGAACTGAAGCAAGTCATACAATGGTGTGTTAATTGCTTCACAATTGTCCGTTTAATTTGTTTTGTGTTGTGGAGGGTTACAATCCAATTACATGACTTAACCCAAAACAATCTATTCTTAACCATAATATGGCTGTGTTAAGATTGCAAGTATAGCCCGTAATATGACTGTGTTAAGATTGCAAGTATAACCAATAGGACAGAGGCAGTTAGTCTGAGGGTTACATTATGCATGGCAAGTGTGGTAAAATAGCGTGTGTCAAATTTCACGTGTATCTGTAGCCTTACCAGCTTGCAGTGATGTGTGTGAGCGAATTCGCTGATATATTCAATCATGAGCACGATTTCTCTAATTGGGTTTTTTATTTATTGATTTGAAATGCATCACCAGCCACAGCTCCATTCACAGATTAATGTTGCTTATAATTAATTGGCCTGTCATGAGGTCAGGTGTCGCTAATAGTGGTGTTTGGAGCTATTAGCATGCAGGGTGCATAAGAACGGCCCTGCGTGTGTGCCTTGTGTGCTTCGTTAGATGTTTTTGTTCCATGCGGGTATCATTTTGAATGGGCTAGCTTCTGTCGTAGTCATGTGGAATGCCCTTCAGAGAAACTGGCCACTTGTCAAAGGGAAATTGTCATTGGTCTTGTAATGACTCAATTTTCAGCAGTGCCCTGATTTTTGTTTTCTTCCAAGTGAAAGATGTTTGTGACACGTTAATGGATTATCTGTAAAAACATGAAATGTACTTTGTGTGTGAATGCACGCAAAGGAGTGTTGTGTGGTGCTTGTTTTATTTGACGTTTTTGAGCCCTGTTGAGTATTCCACACGCCTGTTCATGGAACCAGTATACACATGACAGCGGCAGGGTGGCGCAACGGTAACATCTGCGCCTTACAGAAAGTGCTGCCGGAAGCAGTTCGATTTCCACCTCATTGCCTTTCTGTATGGAATTTGCGTGTTCCCGTTTTGTATGGTTTTCCTCAGAGTTCACCGTTTTTCTCCCACAAAAACGCTAATTAGCCGATAATATAATATATTGGAAAGCGGTGTCTGGCGGGTTGGCGCCGGCTGACCCCTACCCCTCTCGCTGTGTGGTTTCCTCACACCTCCATATTCGTATGTCGTCCATGACCAGGTGTGGAATTTGCTTGCATTACAAATTGTTTTATTACCCCACAAAGTGTGCTCATATTCATATGCAACATCATGATGCTGTGTATACAAAAATAATAATTTGCATAAATGAATAATTCTTTCAATAATAATTACTTACATTAGTGCACTGCTGGGTCAGATTTTCACTTTTTGTCTAAGGGGTTGTTTGACAATACTTCACCATGCTTTTCAGTGCAGGTTGGTGAAGGAGAAGCCTCCTCACCACTGATGTTAGCTGTGGCTGGGAATTGAACTTGGGTCACTGGGTTCTCAAGGTAACCCACGAACCAATTTGTCACCACTCCCTCCATCTCCTTGTATGCCTGGTATTTCTCATCCCATTTGCCGATCACGAAAGGATATTGCCCGACACCAAAAATCAGCAGTCTTTCGTTTTGAAAAAGTCTTTAAACTCTTTGAAGCTTTCCTGTATAAATGACACGTTTATTTTCATAACAAAACAACAACAGGGCACAAGCGTGCTAAAGTGCTCAGTTCTGATGCCATACATCTATAATGGGTAGGGAACCAATGGCCCACTGGCTTCATGTAGTGTCACATGGCCCGCAGCATTATGTATATGGCCCATCACCAACTGAAGCCTACCACTTTGAAACGGTGGCAAATTATTTTTTATATGTTGCAGAAAGCATCCTAGCTGCAAGGGTTTATGCTAGTGACGTTATATGGGTACTAATGCATGGTTGCCTATCAAGGTACTTAAGTAACCTAAAGGTTCCCTACCTCTAGTCTATAACTTTCACATTTGCGGCGGTCCTTCAAATAAAGTTAACCTAATTTACAATTACATATTTAATCTCATAAAATTGCATCAACTTATTTTCACAGTTTTTGCAATAATTCGTGTGCTTTTACAGCATGTTGCTTATTTAAACTTTCACAGCGTGCTAGTAAAACAATCAAGCCTCTGTATTTAAAATTATGATACAGAGGAAGGTGAATCACCTGGGTACACGTTGGAGTAGCACCTAGCAGTCGCTCACAAATGGAAGCTGCTCAAGCCAGCTTGTAATTACGAAAAATTAGACTCCCGATCCTGACTCAAACTTTAGGCCTGCCTCTGTGGCTCCGCACGAGGTCACGACTCTGCGTGATGATTGTCTACCAAAGCTGTTCTTCAGGGATAGCCACATTAAGCGCTCCTACTCCTTCGCGATATTTCGCCTCCCATGTTGTGACCGAGTCACAAAACGCCGTAAGGTGCCTCCAACACAGGAGGCACAACGTCGTGAAGGAGAGGAGGAGGAGCGCCCGACACGGCTATCCCGAAAGAACATCTTTGTAAGCAATCATTTTTACATTTTTGTTAAAGTTTCACTTTTGGTGTTCGCATATCCAATGAGTCTCTGCCACCTCTTCTGGCCATAGCCCTTCTTTTGCCCGTGTTTCTACTCTTGGCCATGATTCCAGTTCAGAGAAATTTGGAGATATGCCCATTTCCAGGAGTCTGAAACCTCCATTTGCATTATTAATCGATGTATGTAATGAAGTGTGTTTTTGGTTAGGCAACAATAAGCTCTAATGCACCAGTGTGCTTAAGTTGTAATTGGCTCATTCTTTTCACGTGATGACAAAAGTCTTACGGATTGCTTGTGGCGGGTTGGAGGTGGCTGACCTAACACAAAACCGCTTTTATTTAGTATAATATTGGTCGCCAAAGCCGACTTACTACAATTAATCAATGTACGGGTATTTACCTGATTACCCCTGGGCAGATTATCCAGGTTGCGGATGAGCCATTCATTCGTTCCTCTTCTGCATGTGCACTGGTTCCATTAGCTGCCCTTCACTCGTCGGGGGTCAGGGAGTAGGTGCCCACTTGACCTCAAATGTCGGTAAGTAAACTAATTATTTAAAAAAAGCAAAAACAGGCGACGACACGTTCTATATTTGCACTCCAATTCTACGTAGTCAAGTAATACGTTGTTTTAGCCCAATTTACATTGTTTTGCATTAAACTATCTGTGTTATTGTATCTATCGGAGACATCCCTTCCCCTCTTTTTCCCGGATTATCGGTGGCGGACAAATGCCTTTACTTCCCTTCTGAACTTTGGATGTCTCTTCTGTGATCTCTTCACAAGTTTGTGGAACTTTTCTCAAATCAGGAAATGCATTACATACGTATTATAACTTTGATCTTGCTATTTGTACCTGTTTGCTTGGAAATTTGTTCCTTTGGATTTGTGTGTGGCAACTGTGAGTAAAGGAGTACATTTATGGAATACGAAACCAAAATATAATACAGCTTTGCTGCAGTAGCTGCACACCCAGACTGTCTCATTACAAGTTGTAAGCTTTGTTGAAGAGAAAACAACAACAACAAATCAGGCATTTGCGTAGTTTCTCTTAACACTTTGCAACATGTATCGTTTGTCCCCCGGAAGTAAATAATTCATAATTAACAATTTTTTAAACTGCACTACGATATGATGCCATGGAGCACGTGGTGTTTGACATCACTTGGGCTGTGTCTACTCATCCTGCCTTGGGAATGTGTGGAGTGGCAATTGGGTTAGTAGCACCTTTTCCTTCAGCTTAGCCACACGTGCATCCTACGGGGTGACTGGTCTCCATTTCCTCACTTCACCTGTGCCTCCCAAGTAGCTCCCTGTGTGCAGTAAGAGGCACATCCCAATATACAACTCTGTTACACGGCTAAATCAGGTGAGGGTAGAGAGAGGGCCTTTGATCAGTGGCCAGCACACGCAGATTGCGGTCACCAGACAACGTGTCGCAGCCCTTCCTTGAAGAGTGCAGCTGTTCAAGGGCTATCGGCCAATGCCAGTCGTACTCTGGAGCTCATCTCAGCACGAGCCATTTCGATTAGTTCATGCCACCGTGTCACCAGGTTTGGCTAAATGTGTGGAGATAAACCCAGTGCAACTGCTACTCGCCATATTTCTTTTACACGTCGGGTATATCTTGCCACCTTGTCCTAATATATTTCACCAGTCACACTCCCCTCTTCGACGTGTCTTCCGGCAACCTGGCAAATTGTGAGGAATGCATCCTCTGCTACGTGGGTCTGCTCCTGAAAAACCCTTGTTCGCACAGTGACTCGCGCACTGTGACTGTAAGCAGGTTTGTCGTCACATCCGTGACAGTCACGTCCATGACGGTCATTGCCGCTGCTGATGCCTCCGCAAAGTTCCAGAGCCACGGGAACCGGGGTCGTGGTTCGATCTTGGACCCTGGCTCGTGATTCACGTCCGCTCCTGGCTCCGATCCATAATCTGAGCCAGACGAAGGTATTCCTTCCTCGGCTGTGGCCCGGAGCCGATCCAACTCCTGGTCCTGCGCCTGCCCCAGCACTTCGCCATGCCCTGGGCTCGGTGAGACCCCCCTTGCCAGGAGCTGGTGAGAGCCATTCCCACTTATACGGCTCAGATCTATAGGTTGCTCTTCGTTAAGGGTGTCGGTACAAGTGCTGCCCTCTTTTGGCTGTGTCTCTTGATGCTGTTGCTGCTGCTGAGTGTGCTTATCCTGCTGCTGCTGTGTCCCCTGCTCTTGCTGTGTCTCTTGTCCTATTTGCTGTTGTGCTTCCCGCTGCTTCTGCTGCAGCTGCTTCTGCTGCAGTTGCTTCTGCAGCCGTTGCAGCTGTAGCTTATGTCGATGTCGCTTCTGTTTGTCTCTAAGTCGCTTTCTCTTTCGCTTTTGCTGATGCTGCCACTCATCCTGCTTCTGCCACTGTGGCTGCTGTCGCTCTGGCGGTTGTCGCCCATGCTGCGACCGGTCGTATTGTTGCAGTGCCACGACCGACCGCTCGCATCGCACCGTTACCGTTTTCTCGCGCGTCGGCAACGCTTCGGATCGCCCGGCCTCCGCTCTACTGAGCTCCGGTGTCTGGGTTCGATCTCGGATTGTGTCGCCCTCCTTTGCGACGTGGTTTTGCCCGAATCTGTAGCCATGGACAGGACCACCGTGGCCGAGATCAAGCCCAGAGGTGGGGACGAACGGTGGTGGTGGTGGTGGTGGCGGTGGCGGTGGTGGTTGGCGGTTCGGGGTCGAGGGCCGAGTGGCGGTCAGACCGACACTTGGGGCCGAACCCGGCACATTCTGCTTGAAGCGTGGTGGCACCGGCAGCGGCGATGAAGGGAAGCGGCGGTATCCAAGCAGCGGGAAGCATGCATGGGCAACCAGAGCGGAAGGTGCTGACTGTGGGGGTGCAAGGAGGTTGCGGAGGAGGGGAGCGGTGGGGGGCAGCAAAAGGGATTTGAGGAGAGGGAGCGAAATTAAGTCCACTAGTATTCGCAGAGGATGGGCTGTGTACAATGT
Organism: Mordacia mordax; assembly: GCA_036362905.1. Taxonomy (NCBI): domain Eukaryota; kingdom Metazoa; phylum Chordata; class Hyperoartia; order Petromyzontiformes; family Petromyzontidae; genus Mordacia; species Mordacia mordax. Next base: position 23,822,624 of record JAZEWT010000003.1, on the reverse strand, counting down.
TTCCACCTTTATCCACAGACCAAGCACGACGCGTTTAATGTGTAGTTTTTCACAACCGATATTACTGTGCATAGCTGTTTTTTTTTTATGCGCAGTGCACGTTGGAAATTGTCTACCAAATTAAGGCGGCAATCTATTACTAATGTACTGGTGTAATGTTTCATGTTTCCATGTTTCCATGTATGGGAGGTGGTGTCCATAGCTTTGCTTTGGGGATAACTGTCGAGTGTTCCTTCTCCTTTGTGACGTTTCACCTTCCACGCTGGAGGTATCAGACTCCAGTGTGGGAGGAGAAAGACCTAGTATTGAGAGCAATTCGCAAAACATTACCGCTTCAGAAGCACACCATTTTGTTGGAGAGTAATCTCACATTTTCACATTTGCCTATGACGTTTCTTTGATAATTAGAACCAGCGTCAGGAGTCGGTACAGAGACAAACCGCAGCAACAGAATTACACATGCAGCGGTAGCGGAGTGAGAATGTTGTAGTTGGCGAATTGGGAGGCGATGGCATAATGGATAGCTCATTGTGCTACTGTCCCAGTAACCCACAACAAATAGCGCCAATAAATATCAGAACCAGTCCTGGGGCTCTCCTAGGTGGACTTTCAAATGTCTACATGGTATGGTTTGTAAACATCATCTGGAAGACAGGTGGCTGGATGTGGTTCCAGCCATCCATCTTTTCGCGTGCTGTACCAGCATTAGGATGTGCTCCCCTAACAGTTCGCTAAAGGCTATGTGGGGGATCTTTGTAGTAGTAGGGGTGGCATCGTGTTTTAGTTGTGGTTGCAGCAGTTGTTTCCCGTTACCTGCAGCAGGAGGCGGCGTGGTTTTGGACCTCGCTTATGTAAAGCAAACCCTCGCTCCCTCTGCTCCCTGTGCATGCGGCATCAGCAGCAACGACAAAAACACCGTCAGCATCAACGGCCGTTCAGTAATCGTTCATGCGGTCATCAGCATTACACATCACAATAACCACCACTAACAGCTGCACCAACATTACTCAAACGTGTTCATTGTCATCCAGTCAGACATCAAGAATCTTGATTATCAACTATTCTCGTCATGATCAGCATCACTTCACAACACCAGCATCATTAAAACAAACATAGCCTTGGTCAGATGTGGGTCTCACAAGCACTCACAGAGCTGTGGAGAGAACGGCATGTCACAATAACAACACCAGAGTAGATCAATTAAAACTAAAATAATGGCTATAATTCAGAGGACATAAAACGTGAAAAAATAATTGTTAAACAAATCAAGGAAGGAATAAGTATTCCTGAGCAGGCGCAGGTCTACAGCCCGTCATCCAAGCACAGCAACAGTGAGCAACATCAGTAATCCCAGCCAGAGGACATCACTGCCTTATGGAACACGTGAGTCTTGAGACAGGATTTGAAGATACCCAGAGACTCAGCTGACCGAATCTCCAATGGAAGGGCGTTCCAGAGTCTGTGAGCAGCGCGCGAGAAGGCTCTCACCCATTAAACCGAGTGCGAACTGGGCACGTACAGCAAGCCCGTATTGGAGGATCGAAGTTGTGTTGAGGGTGCCTGAAGTAGGTCACGGATGTATGTTAGAGCAGCGTCCGTGAGCGCCTCATAGGTGAGTAGGAGGATTTTGAATTCAATCCTATATTTAACTGGTAGCCAATGGAGAGACACTAGTACTTAGGATCTGTGATTGTGGATGGGTGTGTGGGTGAGGACTTCAGCAGCCGCATTCTGCACACATTGGAGACGATTGATCAGGCAGGTAGGAATGCCAGGGAGTAGTGTATCGCAATAATCGATTCGTGAAGAGATGATGTGTATTCGCTTCTAAGCATCGGAGGGTGACAGGCTATTGCGCAGTCTGGCAATGTTTCGGAGATGGAAATAGGCTACCTTCGTCACCCTGTTGATGTGGGTCTCGAAACTGAGTGAAGAATCAAGTCACTCCTAGTCTCCAAACTGCCTTAGCAACTTCAGTGGTCTGGTTGTCAAGCATCAATTGGATGGGTTCAGCCATTTAGTTTTAGGAAATTTGAACTGAACAAGGCCTTCACAGTTGACAGTGAAGATGACATGCAAAGACCAGACGCATTGATGGATGGCTTTGCGTGTATATGGATTTGGATGCCATTGGCATAGCAATTGTAGCTGAGATTGAAGCTGTGCAGGATATGGCCAAGTGGTTTTGTGTAGATGCTTCAGAGGAATTGCCCAATGACTGAACCCTGAGGACCTCCAGACAAAACAAGATGGATCTCCGAGTTATGTCCTCTGAGGCTGACGAATGGCTTCGGTCGGAGAGGTAGGAGCTCAGCCACCGCAGGGCACAGCCAGAGACCCCGATGCCCCCCCCCCCCCCAGTCGTTCTAAGGTATGGTGGTCAATGGTATCAAAGGTGGCGCTCAGGTTCAGGAGGACAAAAATACTTGGGAAGTGAAGCCTTCATCAGCAGCAACAAGTAGGTCATTAACAATTTTGACCAGAGCAGTTTTAGTACTATGGCCGAATCTTAACCCAGATTGGAAGGGATTGATGAGATCATTGTTGAGGACGTGTTTCTGGAGTTGCATGGCTACTGCACGCTCAAGGACCTTATAGAGGAATGGTAAATTTGAGATGAGGTAATAATTATCTGCAGCACATTGGAATAGTGGGGCAACGATGTCGGAGCGAAGTGAGTTATTGTAGAGATTAGTGACAAAGGTGGCAAAGGATTTGAAATGTTCCTGGATGAGTTTGGATGAGAAAGCGTCCAGGGAGCAGTTTGTAGACCAACATCTGGTAACTAATAAAGAGACATCAGATTCAATTAACTTGGAAAATGCCAGGAGTTTTGAGATCAAGAGTAAGAGAAGGAACAATTGTTGATGTATTGATTGGTGGTTGAGACTGGGTAGAGATGCAGTAGGCTTTGGTTCTGTCTGAGAAACGCTGAATCAACTGATCTGCCTGATATTTATTAATGCAAAGAGGTGAGGGTGAGTGAATGAAGGAGCCGATGGATGGTCGAGAAGAGGATCTTGGGCTTGTCCGAGGTATCTGCTAGAATGCTGGAAAAATGGTTGGTACGGGTGCAATCAAGTGCCTTCCGGAAGCGATTGAGCTGGTCCTTGAAGATTTGTGCATCAACGGTGAAGCCAGATTTTCTCCAAGTCCATTCGGCCCTGTGTGCATTCACAATGAAGTCCCAGAGTTCAATAGTATTCCAGGGAGATGGTTTTCCACCTGAAACACGTGATTTTAATGGGGCCAAATCATACAGTTTGCTTGATAGCAGGCTGTTGTACGTTTTTACTGTTGCATCAGAGGGAGAGTAAGCCGAGGTATAGAGTGATGAACTGTTGATTGCAGAGCAGTGAATAAGTCTGGAGTGATGACGTTAAGATTTCGGAATTGGATTTGTTGCTAAGTGATAGAAAAGTGTGCCGGTACCTGAAGATCAGACCGCACAGCAGAATGATCAGACAGACCAGCATCAATGATGGACAGGTTGGTTAAAGATTTGCCCCTTGAGCCAACCAAATCCAGAGTATGGCCACACTTTGAGTCACAGATGTCACGTGTTAAATGAAGGCAAATGAGTTCAGAGTGGCCATGAGATCCCTTGTGCTGCGGAGCGCAGACTGACTGGGTGATGTGCGCATAAAACATGGAGTAGTGAATGGGCTTTGCCAAGTATGCATTGTCTCTGAATATACATCTGTGAGGTGGGTGCATATGCAGTGCCCCTGACAGTGTGGTTGCTGGGTAACCCCCAAGTCCCCCCCC
>JAZEWT010000003.1:23674169-23685987 GCA_036362905.1 Mordacia mordax | reverse complement strand
CATTCCCCGTAGGTGTAAAAATACCATCATTAATTGTATTGGGACGCAGATGCCTTGCAGGCTGGCGCAGGCTGACTTCTTAGCTCCCTACCCGCCCACACCCCCGTAGAATCCATCCCCCCAAACACTTCCCCCCGCCAACACCCCTCTCAACCCTCCGTGGGTTTCTGCAGCGCTCTGGGACCACTGGGTGAAAAGGATCTACTGTATAAATGTTATTAATTAATCCTGTACGGAATCGTGGGGGGCGGGGGGGGGAACCGAAGCCTATCTCGGCAGTCGCAGAGCGCTAGGCAGGGCTGTGCCCATGATGCGGCGCCAGTTCATCGCAGGACACCGGGGGTGATTTAGTCGGGAGGCCAATTAAGCTAGGCAGCAGCAGCAGCAGCGTGTCTTTGGACTATGGGAGGGAACCGGAGCACCTGTGAAAATCCCACGTCCACGCGGAGAGAGAGAGAGAGAGAAAGCCGAGACTCCGCAGACAGGCGGCGGTGTTAACGGGGCCGGGAATCGAACCCGGGTATTCGAGCCCGGGCTGCTCACCGCTGCTCATAGCCACGCCACCGCGCAACGCCCCGGTTTTCGATTAACCACGCGCAATCGACTCGTTAATTAATATCTCGCATCCTGTTAATTAATCAGTGGCTCGCTATCCGCTCGGTGCGCGCTCGGCACGCGTCGGCTCACAGACGCCTGGGTAGGGACCGTCGAGACAGGTAGCTCTTTTTAACAGTTGTCCAGCAGGGACGGACGCTCTAGAAGTGCAATTATTATTATTGTTATGTCCACCGTGCAGCCCGTTATTTACACAGCAGAATTAACTAGGGCGGCCGCCATGGTTCGAATCGCAACCCTCGCTGTAGCGCCAGCCTCCTATTGGGGGCCCGGGCAGGACCCTTAGTGAAGTTTTGAGACTCACTGAAAGCCATCTGATGTCGTAGCGCAGCGGTAACATCGCGCCTTCTTCCCACGGAGAGAAAGCTCTGCCCCAGGCGGTTCGACTCCTGCCTCGGGCGCCTTTCCTTGTCGAGTGTGTGTATTCTCTCCGCCTGTTCGGCGTGGGTTTCCTCAGTGTTCTCCGGTGTCCTTCGACAAATAAAAAAAAGAACACCCCACCAGGTATTATTTACTTATTCGACCGCTGACGTTATGTATTATAAATAATATATATATTTTGTCACGAATGGGATGGAGAAAGAAGATGTTGAATGGCATGAGAAGGAGACAGCGGAAGCTTCTCGAAAGTATTTGAGGAAAGAGGAAAATGAAAATCTGGTTATAACTGGAAACATTGAAGGACAGAGAGATCGTGGATGACAGAGATTGACTTATGGATGAACATATCAGCGATGGACGTTCTTAAATGTTCAAAGAGCAGAGGTTTGTGTTCGACCATTGTCACCAACGTCCTGTAGCATTTGGTACCTGGAAGAGAGAGTGTCTGGCAGATGTTGGCATCGGCTGACCGCGTAACTGCCTTCCCCCTCCCTCTTTGCGCTCTCCTCGCGCAGCCTTCGTATCCGCGTCTGGTCCATGAACAGGCGCAGAACTTTCTTGGCGTGTCACGAACTCTCTTGTATATTTTGCTGAAGCCAGCTCGTATCAAGTAGGTACGGGTTGCCTGATGACGCTGATTGCAATTATCAGCGACATCTTATGCCATTTATAAATGCTTCAACACACTGGTGCACCGAGATAGTGAAGAATTGGCACGTTTTGTTAACGTTGACAAACTTTACTGGCTGGCTGTTGTTGGGTGGTGAGGGGTTTACGACAAACATTTTTTTACGTGATCTAGCCCAAAATATTGAATTTATTGATGTATTATTATTACCATTATTATAACAATTCGCGACATTCCCGCTCTGAACGAAAACGCCAAGTGTAGCGAAGGCTGATGCGGAGCGCTCGTCACGGCTATCCCGAAAGAGCAGTCACGGAGAGAGCAATTTTATTGCAAAACGGTTAACCGTGATATTTACGCTGGCATCCACACGAGCGCGCGATCATTGGCTCGCTCCTAAAAATCATCGCTCGCTCTGCAAGCACACAAGCACACTGCCGCATCGCTGACGGTGACGGCTTGCGCAGGCCTTCATCCAGCAGTGGATGGAACGAAGGGCCGTTGCGTGTTATTTCGATTGCCGTGAAGAGCTGCTCTACCGAGATATTCGTGTCGATTCGGCGACCGTTTCGCCTCCTGCGTTTGAAGCGCCATCGGGCATTTTGAGTAACAGCGAATCGTCACGGAGGAGAGAGGAGGAGGGACTCTTGGCGACACGGCTATCTCGAAAGAGCAGCCATGGAGAGTGATCCTCATCGCACGTCGAGCAGTGGAGAAGCCACGTCGAGGCGTGTACTCGTCGCGTTTGTGACTTAAGTGCACGTGCGTTTGCACGCACGCGTACTGTACACTGTACGTGCGCAATGTGACGCGCGCGTGACGTGTGTGTGTCACGTCACGTGGGTATGCTGCTTGTGTGCAGGGTTAGGTACAGTGCATGCGTGTGCTGTGCATGTGTGCTGTATGTATGGGGAGCGGTGGCGCAGCGCTTAGAGCGCCGTGCATACGAAACCAGCAACTTTAGTTCGAATCTCGTTCACGGCGCCAACACCGGTGACGATTTTCTAAACCGGTCTTGGACCTCCCTTAGGTCGACTCAGCCTCAAATGAGTACCTAGTGCGGTATGTGAACATAATCACTAGGGATATAAAGGCGGCCGGGCGTGGTGCTGGCCACCCACCCCCACGTGCACCGTGTCGGCCTGCATAGGCACTACGGCACTTGACCCACCAATCTGTTACGGCTATACGGGGCATCTTTGTCTTTGTGGACAGTGTATCGCTATACGTTCTGTGGAGGCTAACATTTGCGGTGTGTGTTGTGGGTGGTGAGTGGCGGCACAGCGATTAGCGCATTGCGCTTGGAACCCGGGGCCCCCGAGTTCGATTCCCATCATCCAGCAGTGGGTAACAGGCGTCTTAACACATCACGAATGAATAACAGGCAATTTGTCACCAGTGAATCAAAATTCACAAGGAATGTTTTTATATTCATTCATTCTTTTCCCTCAATTCACTGCAGTTGTTGACAATGGGTTCTAACGGTTCCCTAGAAACACTAGGCGGGCAGTCACAATCAGCACTACCATGAACGTTGTCATGGGTACGAGTTTAGTAATGCGAGAATCAGGATGTCTCGCAGACTTCGTTGGGACTCACAGTAATTCGCATGTCCATAGAGAGCAGGAGCGCTCGACACGGCTATCCTGAAAGTGCCACTCTTGAGAGCGATTCTCGCCAAGTAGGATCCACCCGGGCCCACGGAAACATCTTCGCCTCCTTACAGAGAGAAGGTCCTGCTCGAGGCGGGAAGCTCACCCGCCTCGAGCGCCTTTCTGCGTGGAATTTGTATGTTCTCCCCTAGTTCTGCGTGGGCTTCCTCCAGGCCCTCCGGTTTACTCCCACAACTAAAAAAACCCCACTTAATTGTCCGATAACATTATAATATGCGGATAAGTTTGTATTATTGCAGCAGAAAGTGCCATGCGCGCTTGCAGCTCCAGCCGTGGGATTGTTGCGATACATAAAATGCTCGAGCTGACCAACTTCGGCACGGCACACGTGGGGTGGGTGACTCTCACCCCGAGCGGCAATGTTTACACACCGAACTAGGTACTTATTTGAGACTGAATCGACCTGGGGAGGCCCAGGACCTGTTTCGAGTAATGCCTGGCGGGTTGGCGCCGGCCGGCTGCCTGCCCCTCCCTTTCCCATTTTCTCCGACGCCTCTATGCAGTCTCTTCACGCCAGGCTTGGGAATTTTTTCCTAATAACTGTACACTGCTTATATTCTAATGAACGGCGCTTACGTTGTGCTGCGTCACATTGACGCATCGTAAAATGAGACCCCGCCCGCTTCAACCACGCCCCTCCTCCCCAAAATGTGGTCTGCCCGGATGGCAATAAGACATTATAGCAATCTGCACATAGGAGATAGGCAAAGATTCCCCCTGTAAGCTCGCCGAACTTCAGGGTTAAGTGTTCTCGTGCGTGCTCATGTGTACACACCTCTACTGGATTATAGGACACGCCCACGTTGTAATGCACGGCAGAGTAATGCGTCTTATAATCCGGTACATGCGTCGACCCTGCTTGGGTATCCAACTCGTCAAGTCGCTCCACGCCCTCTCGGGGCTTTTTTTTTTGCCTTAGAGCGAGAAGTCCCTGGGTTCGATTCCCGGCTCAGACGCTGCCCTGCCTTTGTATGTGGAGTTTGCGCATTATCTCTCTCCCCGTGTCCGCGTGTTTTATCGCCGGGTACTTCGGTTTCCCCCCACAGTCCAAAGACACGCTGATGCCTAGACTAAATTGTCCATGCGCCCAGAGATGTAACTCGCTAGCCCTCCCCGCTGGATAACTGTTAAATAAATCAACACAGCTCGTCGGTTCCTCCCGTCGTAGAAACAAATTCACCGATTCACACGCTATGAAGCACGGCGATTTCCCGAAACGTCGCCAAGTACATACACCCGCTTTGAAGGCCACCACGCACGTGATGTTGTTTACACGGGACATACACAAGTTGTTGTTGTCATTTGTTGTTGATATTTGTTGTTTTTTCCGCGCGTGACGATGGCGTAATTTTGGAGAACTGCTCAGGGCGTCTGCTCTTTGGGGATAGTCGTGTCGAGCGCTGGTCCCCCCTCTCGCCCCTCGCGACGGTTCGCTTCCCACATCGGGGGCCATCCTCAGGCTGACGAGGAGCGTTTCTTGAGGGCATTCGACTGATGTTCGCATATCCGACCCTTTTCTCATATCGGCCCATGTCTCGGTGTCCAGCGACGTCACCGTCTTAACAATATAACGTTAATACCGGATAATGAAGTGATTATTATTATATTAGTTTGTGCACAATGATAATTGCTCTCGTTTGACACTCTTTCGGGATATACGAGTCGAGCGTTTCCTGCTGTATCCGAGGATGTTGAGCTGGAAGGATCCGTTTAGCTGCGTGACTCTTTTAAAAAGTTGTCCACCGGGGTGGGAGAGGGTAAGAGAGTTACAACATCTCAGGGCATCGAGGATAATTTAGTCGGGCCAGTTATCCTGGACAGCAGCAGCAGCGTGTCTTTGGGATGTGGGAGGCAAACGGAGTACCCGGCGAAAATCCATGTGGTAACGGAGAGAGAGAAACGCAAACTCCACACGGAGAGGCGCGGGCACCCGAGCCGGTAATCGAACCGGAGGCCTCGCTGTGAGGCGCAGCGCTACCCCCCCCCCAAACTAATAATGAAGGCTGAAATAACAATCAATCATTAATCACGTTTGGACATTCGCGTTCTGCTCACGAAAGGCAGAGTTAGACAGTGTCACGGTCCAGATGGTAGTCACTGGCGTGATGGTCGTGATCGGGAATCGAACCCAGGTGGGTGATGAAGGCAGTGTAATGATTACGGTTAGGGTTTCATATTTGCACAGACTGATGCTGTGAGTTTGCTGACCTTGTGAGTTTATACGATGTTGCGTTCGTCAGTTCGAACGTTTGTTGTGTCGTAGGAATCTCCGTGTCTCGAGCTTGCAGGTGATAGAAATAGGAGCCAGTGTTAGAGATAGGAGTCAGTGTTAGAAATAAGAGCCAGTGTTAGAGATAGGAGTCAGTATTAGACATAGGAGCCAGTGTTAGAGATAGTCAGTGTTAGAGATAGGAGCCAGTGTTAGAGATAGGAGCCAGTGTTAGAGATAGGAGCCAGTGTTAGAAATAGGAGCCAGTTAGAGATAGGAGTCAGTGTTAGAGATAGGAGCCAGTGTTAGAGATAGACGTAGTGTTAGAGATAGGAATCAGAATTAGACATAGGGAGCAGTGTTAGAGATAGGAGCCAGTGTTAGAGATAGGAGCCAGTGTTAGAGATAGGAGCCAGTGTTAGAGATAGACGTAGTGTTAGAGATAGGAATCAGTATTAGACATAGGGAGCAGTGTTAGAGATAGGAGCCAGTGTCAGAGATAGGAGCCAGTGTTAGAGATAGGAGCCCGTGTTAGAAATAGGAGCCAGTGTTAGAGATAGGAGCAGTGTAAGAGATAGGAGTCAGTATTAGACATGGGAGCCAGTGTTAGACATGAGTCAGTGTTAGTGATAGGAGCCAGTGATGTATCGCAGAAATCTCGCATCCAGAGCTTGCAGGCTCACTGATGTAATAATAAACATATGTCTGATGAGTGCTTACCGAAGCTGTTCTTTCGGGATAGCTATATCGAGCGCTCTTCCTGCTTTGCAATGCTCCGCCTTCCGCGCTTGAAGACGCCTCCAACATGGGAGGGCGAAACGTCGCGACGGGGAGAGGAAGGCGCACTGAGTGACGCGGCTATCGCCAAACAACAGCTTTGGTAACCGATCATCACGCATCGAGCCGTGACAAACCGACATCAAACATCAAACAAAAACATAGCCTGCTCCGCACAGCGTGCCGGGAGTTTCGCTGTAGGAGGCGGCTCTGTCGCTTCCCGCTTCACAGCATGAAGCACCCAGGTTCGATTCCCGGCTCAGGTCACCGCGCCTTTCTGTGCGGAGTTTGTGGGTTCTCTCCCCGTGTCTGCACGGGGTTTCGCCGGGTACTCCGGTTTCGTCACACGGTCAAAAGCCGCGCTGCTGCCACCGACTTACTTACCCACCTACTCACTCACCCACCGGGTACTCCGATTTCCACCCAGAGTCCAAACACACGGTGCTTCTGCTCCTGCTGCTGCTGCCTGGGTTAATTGACCTGCTGACTAAATCACCCCGGTGCCCTCCGATGAAAGATATTGTAACTTGCTAAGGCCTCCGCGCTGAACAACTGTTAAAAACAGCTACATAATCCAACGGTTCCTGACAGCTTAAATATAAACTGATTGGGTGCATAAAGGTTCCCTACACTGAGTAATGTCCCAGCAAATGTCACGTGGTTTGGCCAGCATTAGTTACATTTTACGGATATTTTTTTCCCCAAGGAAAAATCTGGAGGAAACCCGCGCAGAATAGGCGGAGAACATACACAATCCAGTGACAAAGGCGTCCGAATCGGAATTCGAGCCGGAGTGCGAGTGTTGCAACTGGTCTGCCACCCACCCACTCCCATCTCTCTCTCTCTCTGTGAGCCTCGGTGACTTCTGAAGGAGGTCAGGGAACCAATACGTCGAGAACGTTGTTGTTTATTTTGCATTTATCCAAGTGTCGTGGCTATGGAGGGGCTGCGCAGACGGTGCAACTGCGCTGGGTCCCACGGGGCGGGGGGGGTAACGAAGTGGGGGGGGGAGGAATGGGTGTGGTTGGTGGTGGGGGGGGAGGTGGTGTAGAAGTCGAACCATAAACTCACATTGAGACCCATAAATTCACATAGAGACCCATAGACTCACATAGAGACCCATAGACTCAGAGACTCATAAACTCAGATAGAGACTCATAGACTCAGATAGAGACCCATAGAATCAAATGGAGTCCCATAGACTCAGATATAGACCCATCGACTATAACGAGACCCACAGACTCAGATATGGAACTTTCGACCCACCTAGTGATTGCAAGGCACAATTCTTCATATTGTGGTTGTCAGTCATTAACCTGAACCAGCGTATTGATACTGGCTGTGTACTCTACTGTAGGGGAGTGGTGTCGCAGTGGCTCGCGCGCTGGGCGACAAACTTGGCGTCCCGAGTTCGAATCCCGTTCCGGCTACCAACACCAGTGACGATTTACTAAAGCGGTTCTGAGCCTCCCCTCAGGCGACTCGATCTCAAATGACTACCTGGTGCGGTGTATCAACATTGCCGCTAGGGAGATAAAAGCGGCCGGGCGTGGTTCTGGTCACCCATCTCCTCGTGTGCCGTGTTGGCCTTTGCACTTGACCTTGCTGTCTAGTTAGAATATACGGCGGATCTTTGTTTTTGTGAGCAAATATACACGTGTGTGAACGTGGATGGGTGGCGCAGTGGTTAGCGCATTCATCTGCGACCTCGCCGAAACGAGTTCGATTCTGAACCACGATCGAAACGGTCCCGGGCTTCCACTGGGGTCGGCTCGACCCTAAATGAGTACAGTACTCAGCGCGGTGTGCAAAGCGTCAGGGCTGGGGAAGACAAAGGCGGCCGGGAATGGTTCTTGCCACGTGACGCATTCGCTCTGTACAGAGACCGCGCATGCGAATCGTTCTCAAGCGCTGATCTTTCGGGACAGCCGTGTCAAGCGCTCCTCCTCCTCCCCCACCTCTCGCGACGTTTCGCCTCCAACATGGGATAATGAGCGAGGAGGAGCGAGGAGGAGAAACGCTCGCCGCGTCTATCCCAAAAGAGCTGCTCTTGAGAGCAAATCGTCATCACACATGGAGCCGTGACAAAGCCACATTGGGGACGCCTTCAAGGGGAGCTCGCTGAGAGCACCTGCACCCAGCGTACTTCGCTACGCGGGGGGGCATTTGTCCTTGTGCGCACAGGGTGGTCCAGATGTCCTGTGACCCCCCCCCCCCAAATATTACGTTGCAGGTCATCATATGGCCGGAGAGTGGGGGTTACAAGCCATCAGGACCGCCCTGTACGGACAATTCAGCGATTCTGCCGCGAGCACATCGCCTCGGAATCGTGTCCTGCGGGTTCGGGTTAACGGGTTACGGTTCGCGATTTAGGTGCCGAGTCGTTATCCGGCCATGCGCGACTGCCAAGGCTGTCGGGACGGCGTTCGGGTCACGGCCGGTGAGCGCTGACTCTGCGCTCTCGGGTGCAACGTCAGTGGGGCAACCCGCTGGGTGGTCAGGGTCACACGGGCCGCTGCGCTCATCCGGAATAGCAGCCGTGTCACGGACCGCTCCTCCGCTGCGTCTCGCGACGTTTCGCCTCCTCGCGTTAGAGACGGGACTGTATACATGTAATTATTAATTATTATAAATTAACTCGTCAATGTGACGAGGAGAGGAGGAACGCCGAGTAACGCGCGGCCTTCATCCTGAGAGCGATTCGCATCACACCCGGGTTAGCGGTGACGTTAGCGTGCGGTTAGCGGTAGTTACCGAGTGCGCTGCGGTCGGTATTAGCGGTAGGTCGCCAATTGTTTATAGGGTAATGAGTTGTGAATGTGGGGGGGAGGGGGGGCGGTGGTGGCGCAGTGAGTAGCGGCTGCTGCCTCACAGTAAATAACACATGGGTTCGATTCCCGCCTTTCTGCGTGGAGTTTGCGTGTTCTCTCTCTCTCTCTCGCCCCGGGTACTCCGTTTTCCTCCCACCGTCCAAACACACGCTGCTGCCTAGGTTAATTGGCCCGCTGAGTAAATTTCCCCCAGTGGTGTACTGGCGTCACATTCTGGGTATAGCCCCGCCTTGCGCCCCTCTGTCTTCCGGGATAGGCTCCGACCCCCCGCGACCCCGCACAGGATTAAGTGGGTGTTGATAATGAATGAATTATTGTGAATGGTTGATGCGTTGCTGGCGACCGGTAGCCGGGTCGTCTCTTGTTGAGGACCTGTCTGTGTTGCGCCCTCAGTGTCGCCCAACACCAATCATCACCATCAACCTTTATCTATCTACTGCTGGATGAAGGCCTCACAACAATACGGTATTAACACTTCCATTCAGACTGAAACGCATCATCACCACATTGCGGTTACAATTGCTGTTTATAATTGCTGACTGTAATTGCTGTCGTTGTTTAAAAATAACCATCAAAGCGTAACCATAACACACGCGCGCACGCATTCCATGCACACGCTGCTGAGTCTGGGTTAATTGACCTGCTGGCTAAAGCTGCGATGGACTCACTGGCATACCATTATAATAATAACAGTGCTTCTAGAGCGCTTTTTCACCCGCACAGAGCTGCGGAGAGAACGGCGCGTCAGCAACAACAACGACATATGAACGGCAAATCAGCAACAATAAAATATGTTACAAATCTGAGCTGTGGACAGAACGGCATGTCAACAACACCAACATCAGAGCAGTTCAATTGAAAGTAAAAAAAAATAAGATGTAAAAATAATTGTTAAGCAAACGAAGGAAGGAATAAGTGTTCCTGAACAGGCGCAGGTCAGCAGCGAGCCATCATCCAGGCACGACAGCATCATGGGCAGAGCCATGCCTTGTGCCCTGTGTCTGTCTGGATAGGCTCCGGCTCACTGCACACGCACGCACCTATTGGACCCAGTTAACTAAGTCACAGCGGCTTTCTATCAGCTTTAGCGTCACCCTCCACGCGAGACGAGGTACTCGATTTACCCATCTTGCCGTTAGGGATCGTGTGAGCGAGTTCACAGGACTCGAGTTCGAAGCACCCTGCCTTTGGGAGCGAACTCACAACCAGAACCCTGACAGTCTCGGTGTCCAAACCCTACACAGTGTGAATCTCGCGTCGACCGTTGCGACAGCTGCGATGTACGTCAGTCAGTCGTGTATCTTAGTACCAGGGTTCGTAGGTGTGGTGCGCTAACCACTGCGCCACCGCTCCCCACAATGAGAGGGATTCCTTAGAGAGAGAGCAAACGTTCGATATAACCAAGTCCAGCACGGAACACAAGGGGGTGGGGGTGACCAGCACTCCGCCCGGCCACCTTTGTCGCCCAAGTGATAATGTTTACACACCGAACTAGGTACTCATTGAGGCTGAGTCGATCTGGGGGAGCCCCAGGATCTTGTTTAGAAAATCGTCACTGATGTTGGCTGTGAAGGAGTCGCCAGGTTTGTAGCGCAGCGCGCTAACAGCTGCACCACCGCTCCCCATCCACAGTACATTCTCAAATATACACAAGCAGGATACACAAGAGATATGTACACATGTACAGATAAAGATCCCCCGTGTAGCCTGTCGCGGGCTGCTGGGGCAAGGACCGTTAGCGAACTCCTCTGAAGGGAGTCATCTTTGTGTGTGTGCGTGTGTGTGTCTGCGTGTGTGCGTGGTGTGCGGAGCAGTGGCGCAGTGGTTAGCGCGCTGAGCGGCAAACCTAGCGACCCAAGTTCGAATTCCCGCTCACGACTACTAACGGTCGGTATTGGAAACCGCTTAATACTGTACATGGTCGCGGGGGGCCGGAGCCTATCTCGGCCGACAGAGGGCGTAAGGTGGGGGAATACCAAGGATGTGACGCCAGTACATCGCAGGACACAATTTTTTGGGGCGATTTATTCCGCAGGCCAATTAACCCAGGCAGCAGCGTGTTTTTGGACAGTGGGAGGAAACCGGAGTACGCGACGAAAAATCTACACGGGGAGAGAGAGAGAGAGAACATGCAAACTACACACAGAAAGGCACCCGAGCCGGGAACCGAACCCGGGCCCTTCTTGCTGTGAGGCGTCAGCGCTACTCGCTGTACACCCAATGCGCCGCCCACAATTTTTAATATTTCAATATTTAAAAAAATATGTTTTCCGTTTGCGCGACACCTCTGCTCGCCGTTAATGGAGTCAACAGCATGACAATGTCTGCGATGTGGGAGGCGAAACATCGCGAACGAGAGAGGAGGGGGTGGGGAGGGGGAAGTGCTCGACACGGCCAACCCAACAGCAGCGCCCCCCGGTCGCACAGCGAGCACCACGGTGTCCATATCGGGTACGGCCGATCCACTGCTGGATGAGAGCCTTTTTTGAGCCGCAGCTGTCTCTCCACGTTGTTGAGACAAAGGTGGGCGGGCATGTGGTGGGTTACGCAGCGCGCCCTCTCCTCTGGCCGTGCACCCATCCACCTACCCACCTACCAACCCACCTACCCACCTACCAACCCACCTACCAGCCCATCTACCCACCTACCAACCCACCTACCCACCTAGCAACCCACCTACCCATCTACCCACCTACCAACCCAC
>JAZEWT010000003.1:23639838-23650631 GCA_036362905.1 Mordacia mordax | reverse complement strand
CGCTCTCTCCCGCTCTCCCTCCCCTCTCTCGTTTTCTCTCGCTCCCGCTCTCTCGCTCCCGCTCTCTCTCCCGCTCTCTCTCTCGCCACGCGGCTGATTTTCTGTGCGAGCCCCATCTCCCGTCCGCTGTAACGCGGCGGCCCAGCTGTCTCCCCCATCATCCTAAGCCTTTCCTGGTCACAAGCGTTACGTTTCCCACTTCTTCTAACCCCATAGCGGTTTCTTTACATGCGTTTCTTCCCACTCAATCTGCCCAACATTCGTCCCTCCACCTCATCCACCTGATGTGTTTATCTGACGCACTTTTCTGCACATTTTTATACAACTTTCTGTTGGCGCCGCGGCCCACTTCACTGTGTGTTGGTGTGCTGATGAGCACACCAACACACAGTGAAGTGTTGGTATGCTGATGAGCACACCAACATACAGTGAAGTGTTGGTGTGCTGATGAGCACATCAACACACAGTGAAGTGTTGGTGTCCTGATGAGCACACCAACACAGTGAAGTGTTGGTATGCTGATGAGCACACCAACATACAGTGAAGTGTTGGTGTGCTGATGAGCACACCAACACAGTGAAGTGTTGGTGTCCTGATGAGCACACCAACACAGTGAAGTGTTGGTATGCTGATGAGTACCCCAGCGCTTCACCTCTGCAGTCTTGTTTCGACCTCAGATCCTCATTCTTCAACCTCTCCACAGTTCCGTTTGTGCCTCAGATCGTCGCCTCGTCATTTCCTTCCCTCGCTTCCACTCTCTTGCTCTACGACGCGCGCGCAGTCGCATGAATTAATTATTTAGTCATTGATTCGGGCCAGCAGCCTCACTAACGTCGTGCCCCACTACGAAGTGTATGAGGTTCTCTCTCTCGAGGAGAAATGGAATCGTCTGTTATCCTCCTCAGAGCGTCAGTATGGAGGACGTGCTCACGGCCACAGGCGGTTGTGTTGGGCCCACTAAAGTGATGGCGGCCTCACGGATGAACCGGAGCGTGGTCCTGTTAATCGCCAAGGAGGAGATGGGGGCGCGTGTGGTTGAAGTGGGTAATACCATTAGGGATCCTCCATCCAGTACAGCCTACTCTCTTCTCCCGCAGTCAAGGTGGTAATTTCGAAAGCACCATCTTTTCGAAAAAAATTCAAAGATAGAGCGTGGCCTGGTGCGGAATGGGAAAGTAATTTCCAGCGCTGTCATGCTTCCATTCCGCGCGCGACAGAACAAGGTCCCGCACATCCAGTCCGTTCAGCGTCAGATGCTGATGATCCTTAAGGACGGTACAAGTGACTTAAACGCCACTTTCAAATACTCGCTCGACTGTTACACTTACACGGTATATGCCCCGACTGAGGTTCGGCGCTGTTTCACACGTGTCGCATCGGTCACGCGTGGCAGCACTGCCCAGCAGAGCGCCTGAAATGGCTGCCAACGCGCCACTGAACGTGACACAACAACAGCGCAACGTCGTCACCGCGACTACCACCACTGGTGAGGCCGCCCGGAGTACCGATGGTTTCACACTGGTGGAATTGCGAAAGCGAAAAGCTAAAGACAAGGTGGGGGGGGGGGATAGTGAAATCTAAGCCCAGCCTTTAGTCTGGGTCACAGCGGATAATAACATCAGAGACGGGCCTGCCGCAGACCCCCCCACCCCCCGCGTGAGCAGTGCGGGCTGACCCGCACTCTGCGCAGCGGCGGCCGGTTCCGCCGGTGCCTCCTCAGCTGTGAGTACTGCGGAGACCTCCCTCACCGGGGGTGTGGTGTGGGCTAAGCCGAATGCTGAGGCAGCGGCGGCCGTTTTGGCCTGTTCCTCCTCGGCGGTGAGCGTATCAGCTTCTGTGGTGGCAGCGGCCGGGGTGCTTATAGGGGGTTAGACATCCCGCCGGTAGGCACTCCGACACAGGATAGTGTGGAGTCACCCACTGACGCGGGGCATGGCAACACGATGGCGGTGCCACAAGGAACCGACCAAGCCTCCTCTGAGGTGGTTTCGGCCGAAGTACCAGAGTCCACAGGCTCCGAACACTCTCCAGGTACAGCCGACATACACAGGTCGGCTAAATAGGCGGCAGAGTCTACTTCACTGCAAACGCTCTCATGAACTCGGAAGCTCCCTCTTCTGACTATCATGAAGATAAACCTTGAGTGAGATAAACTTCTCTCAAGTAAAAGGTCACCGGGAGCAGTACGAGCTAGAGCAGGTTCAGTACTTCCTGAACACCACCTTCAGGAAGTGGGGGGTCATCATTCAGAATTATTTTATGGACCTACTAGACCTCCTAGAGGTATCACAAAAGATTTATCGTGACTCGCATAAGCACGGTTTCGCCAATAAAGATTGCTACAGACTGATGTTGCTTATGCAAAAAGTAAACAAGCATCCTCCCCTTAAAATGTATGTTTTTTTTAAACATCTTGGATGCACAACTGAAAATAGTTAGCCTCAATTGTGACAGTGCACGGAGTAACCAATGGCTATACCAAATAAGTGGTTTTCTGCTTGACAAGAAGATGTGGCTCTCCTTGCAGGAGACACACCTGGTTGTCTGCTTAGAAGCCACATGGCAGACACATCTTGGTGGGCAAACTCTTTTCAACCAGATGCTGGATGATACAGGGAAGTAGCCATCTGGTCTAGTGACACGTGTGCACCTGAGAGAGTAGTACTGGAGGAAATTATAAAAGGCTACTTAACGTTGGCCCATTTTTCCCTGGCGAACACAAACATCAGATTGGTCAATGTGTACACACCAAGCAAGAGTGCGCAGATGGCCACCTTCATTGCCATACTACTAAGCACCTTAACCAAGACACAAAATACATATGGGTTTACAATGATGGGTGGGGATTTTAACTTCACGACAAACACGAAGCTCGATCGTAAATCCAGTGAACCATACCCAGAATACACACGGGAGTTGAGCGTCTGATAAGCAAACTGGGGTTGGTTGATGCCTCGCGCCTGCAACACTCTTCCCAGAAGCAGTTCTCCTTCTGCCATGTTGCCAGAGGAAAAGTGTGCCTTGCCAGGCTGGATCGTTTTTTACATTGACTCCAGCTGTGCAAATTTTCTTTTCAGGAGTGACATCATCCCATCCAGTTTCGCTGACGATCACACAGTAGAATTTTAAATTAAAACCACCAACACAGCTCAGCACAGAGCTGACTGGACATTTAATATGTGTTGCTAAATAAAAAAAAATCACTGCTGCGCTTGAGAACCTTTTGGGATACATGGAAAGTTAAAAAGTGAGACCACAGCTCCCTCCAGCAGTGGTGAGACAATGGAAAGGCCCAGATCTGGCTCCTCTGTCAGCGCTTCCTGAGTCAGGAGGCATTAGCCAAGGGGAAGGTAGTGCACCGACTGGAAAGTGATCTTTTGAAGTTGGAGGCTGAGCACGGATCCACCCCAACAGAAGCAAACAGCGGCTCACTGCTAGAAAAATACCAGCTCCTGAGAGCCGTTACTGACCAGCAGACCAACCACTCCCTCATAACCAGAAATATACAGCACATAACACAGACAGACTCCCTCACAACTTTAATTCGAAAGTAAAAAGTACTTTTCATTCAACAAGACAAACTATCCAGTAATAACACCATCACGAGCCTAGAGGGGCCACACCGTAAAACACACTCTACACAGGAGAACATTGCAAAAATTGCATGAGACTTTACACGAATCTCTACACTGCGAAGATGACTCCGGCTGATGCCGCTAATGAGCTCCTCAGAGTGACTCGGAGAGGGAACAGCTCGAACAGCAGGTTACCCTCGCAGAACTAGAGTCAACCATGAGGGGTTTGGCATCTGGAAAGACGTCAGCTCTTGATGGTTTCCCAGCAAAATTCTATAGAGCATTCTGGCCTGAGTTAGGACCCTGCCTACTGGAAGTGCTGACGGAGAACCTGGGAAGGGCCACCTACCACAGATTTGTAGGAGAGCAGTGGTCACCCTTCTGCACAAGGGGGGGGGGACGACCTCTGCCACATTTTAAACTGGTGGCCCGTGTCACTCCTGTGCACAGACTACAAAATCATGTCAAAAGTCATAATCAATTGCACTAAGTCTATAATTGGCCAGCTGATCCACCCCAAAGCAACCTTTCTGTATGCCCAGCTGATGCATACACGACTATATATCCACAGTGAGGGACGTGCTGGCTCTTACCTAGAGGCACGGGCTAGAATCGGACCTCCTCCTCCGAGGTCAGGAGAAGGCCTTCGACAGAGTAATCTACGAATACCTGGACAGGGTG
Source organism: Mordacia mordax (assembly GCA_036362905.1). NCBI lineage: Eukaryota > Metazoa > Chordata > Hyperoartia > Petromyzontiformes > Petromyzontidae > Mordacia > Mordacia mordax. Next base: position 23,646,375 of record JAZEWT010000003.1, on the reverse strand, counting down.
CTGCAGGCCTTTGACTTCGGTGAAAGGTTTAGAGGGTACATCAGGCTCCTGTACACACAAGCGTTGAGTCTATTTAAGATAAATCAAGAGCTCGGAGCTCCCTTCCCAGTGATGAGGGGAACGAGACAGGGCTACCCTTATCGGGAATCTTGTACGCCATGTTTATTGAACCGCTGCTGTGTAAACTACGGCAGACGTTGTCTGGCCTCGCGGTTCCTGGCTTTGAGAACGTAGTTATTAAAGTCTCCGCCTACGTGGACGATGTCTGCGCAGTGGTCAATGATGCACGAGGTGTGTCAGCTCTCCACAGGGCAGTTGACCTGAATGAGAGGGCCTCCTCTGCACGCGTCAACTGGCCAATGAGCAGAGCTCTCCATATGGGGCCACAGTGTGCAGTGCGTTCCCTAGCCCTGCCCGACGGAGTCGACTGGGAGACCGACGGAATAAAGTACCTTGGAGTACAATTGAGGAACCGCACTACGTAGAAAATAATTGGAGTGAACTGATTGGACAAATCGAGAACAAATTGAGGCTAGGGGCACACTCCAGAGCAGAGATGTCCTTTAGAGGATGAGTGCTTGTGGTGAATAGCTTGGCAACATCGATGCTATTGCACAAGGCAAAGGTACTTCAGCCCCCTGCCTGGCTGCTAATAAAGCTCAATAGCAAGATGCACATTTCGTCTGGTGCGGGAAGCACTGGCAAAACCAGAGCACCTGTGTGTACCGCTGACTGAGGGCCTGGTGGACGTCAGAAGAAGGGTGATGTTCTTCGGCCTCCTGGCCGCCAGGCAGCTGCTGTATGAAGGAAGAAAACTGCCTTGGAAGGCCCTGGCCCTCAGCCTGATGCATAACGCGGGCGGCCGGTTGGGGGTACGGCCTTGAGCTTTCCCTGCCAAACCATGAGCTGCGCGATTGAACCATGCCGCCAAACTATTACAAGAGCCTGTTGGACGCGTGGCGCGGTTTCGAGTGGACATAGTCGTGCGCGCAGTATAACCTCGCATACTTCCTATAGGAACCCCTGTTTCACAACTCTTTAAGGGCAGGGAATTGGAGTGCACTCTCGCGCTGCTCTTTACCTCCAGGAGGGTAGTAGTGGCGAAGGACCTGGTGGACACACGCTAGTGGCCGCCGCAAGCCTGCACTCTATGCTCGCCGATGAGAGACTGTTGTGCGAGGTGCTTAATGCCATGAAGGCGCTGGATTTGAGTCTCCAACAGGTACCTGCTGGGGCAAAGTATGTGGTCACCCCGCTGCAATACTCCCGCACCCAGGCCACTGGGCGCAAAGACGTGGGAAAGTTCCTTAAAGCAGCGCACCGCAAAGGGGTGGCGCTACCGGATGTCTGCAAGCGGGTGTTGTACACACACTGCGTGAAAGCACTGCACCACAAAGACCTCGAAAGCCTGCCGGACTCCAAATGGAGGAGGGGCCACTTCTGCACGCTGGTGGTGGAGGTTGTCTCTCAATGAAAGCAGATGTACTGGGCGCCCACCACAAAACGATGCGAAGACTTATGGTGGAGGCTGGTGCATTTGATGTTGCCCTTGGCCGCGTGGACCAACCGAATCCACCCGGGACATCGGACGCTTGTGTCAACTGCGGAGAAAGAGAGAGGATCTCGATCACCAGTTCCTTGGATGCCGGCGATTGCGCCCGCTGTTTCGGGTTCTGAGCGGCATCTTCAGGAAACTGGGTGGTGCTGTTCCACAGCAGCGCTATCGTGTGCGGCTGTGCATCCTGAGCCGCGAGTGGCCACAACAGCATCGCGAACTTTGTCCTCGCTCCGGCGAGGCTAGCAATCTACAAGACCCACGAGGAGCTGCTGCACGGTGCTGCGGGTGAAATCTCTGAGTTAGCGATGACCATTGGCATCATCAAGGCGCGGCTCCACATGGAGTACACATGTAAAAATATCGGGGAGGTGGCCACTTTCCTGGAGCGCTGGGGCAGCGCTTTGTGCACAAACATTCAGGGGATCCTCCGTTTCACACTTTGATTTGTCTTCTTTTCAGCTGGTCTCACCGCTCCTCTCCAAGATCCCATCATTCTCTCACACTATCCGTGAATTGAATGCGTGCGCGTCATCGTGTATTCCTTGTATATTTTGTTGTATATTTTATTTTGTAAAACTTACTCGTAAGAGCAACAAAATCAGATATTAAGGTCAAAAGTCTCCCCCACTCTCTCTCGCTCTCTCCCCCTCGTTCTCTCCCGCACGCTCTCCCCGGTACGCGCTCCACCTCGCTCTCTATCTCGCAGTGGGAGTGGGGGAGTTCTCACCAGCTCGTTAGCGCCGCGCGAGGGAGAGCGTCAACGAGTGAGAGAGTGAGAGGAAGATTGTGCTTGACACGAAAGTCCCTTGATATAGAGCCGCTATTCTCAACCGGTGGATCGCGATCCGTCAGTGGGCTGCGAGCGCCACCTAGCGGTCCGTGGAGACCGGACCCAAGTAGACCTTGAGGTGCGAACCTTTGAAATCCCCTGCTCTACACCAGTTTTTTTTACTTTTTAAAAATCTTGCGTCCCAGTTGAAAATAAATGTTCGTGCCTGCGACCCAACACTTTTTTTAAAACTCAAGCTTTCCTTACAGTGAATCGAAATGTGTTTAAATCTGAAGCAGCAAGACGACCCAGCGCTTCACGTTTTGCGACTCGAGTTGCGATCACTGCACGATAGGGCGACAGAGCTTGGGCAATCGTGAGCGGCGCCTTACCCGTCGGACCTCACGACTGCGCCCTTTCCGGTGATGAGCGGTGGCGCAGCAGACGGCAACCCTGGCTCTCCGAGTGCTATGCCAACATCGACGACGATTTATCCGAAACAGTCCCGAACCTCCCTCACCTAAGTCGATTCGGCCTCAAATGAATATTCGGTGCAATGTGTACATATCAGCACAGGGGAGACAAAGGCGGCCGCGCGCCGTGCTGGTCGCCTATTCTCTCGTGTGCCGTGCTGGCCTTCATAGGTGTTCGCACTTGTCCCTAAAGCCTGTTGAAGGCCATACGAGGGATGTTTGTCTTTGTTAAGAATTATGCCAGAGTAGCTCCCTAAATTTTGTTGTGATAATCGTCAATATCGTATTATAATTATTATGCAGTAATACAATTATTTTATTATATTATTTCGTAACCCGGTAACGTCTGTTTGGCCGGATAGAGGGGTCTAAACGGGCGCGGCATGAGCTGGAGAAGAGATGGACGGATGTGGCACAGGATGACCTGGAGCAGAGTGGACTCGCTGTAGACTGGTTCCAGCGCTGTCAAGATCGACCTCTGTGGAGGAGGATCGCGAAGGTCACTACGGGGCAGTCGGAGGCAGTCGCCCCTCCAACAACAACGGAGGGCGGAGGAGCGACGCTCACAACAACGAGCGGAGCGCCAGGCGGCTAAAACACATCGAGTTAGCAGAGCAGAGAGCCACAGGTGGTGCATCCATCTGCCAAATCATTTAAGTCAGGCAGCCCGTGGCTTCTATCTCGCGAACTCCTGTCGGCGAGCGTTCGACACTGCGCGTGCCCTATAAAGAGCAACTCTCCTGGCAGTCGTGGCGACGTCACCGCCACTTAGTGGTTGTTATTATTGATGATTGCTTCCAAAAGCTGCTCTTTCGGGACAGCCGTGTCGATCGCCACCCTCCTCTCGACTTCGCGACGCTTCGCCTCCCACGTTAGAGGCATCTTCAGGCGCGCTGTGACTTCCAACGTGGGAGGCGAAACGTCACGAAGGAGAGAGGAGGGAGTGATCGACACGGCTATCCCGAAAGAGCAGCTTACAAACATTAATAATATATGCAAATCATCATGCATTGAGCTGTGAAAACATACATCAGTACGATTGTTGTTATTTTACCTCGGTGTATATGTACCTGTGTGTATATGTACCTGTGTGTGTACCTGTGAGTGTGTGTACTTGTGTCTTTGTGAGTTTGTGAGGGGCGCGCTGGGCTACAATCCCGCTCACGGCTAACACCAGTGACGATTTTCTGAACCGGTCCTGAACCTCCCCTAGGTCGACTCAGCCTCAAATGAGTACCTAGTGCAGTGCGTAAACATTGCTACTAGGGAGACAAAGGCGGCCGGGCGTGGTATTGGTCACCCACCCCCTCGTGTGCCGTGTCGACCTTCATAGGTGCTCGCTAACGCACTGGACCCCACAGTCTGTTAAAGCTCTACGGGGATCGTTGTCATTGTATGTACCTGTGCGTGTGAGCGTGTACCTGCGTGTGTGAGTGTGTGTGTACCTGTGGGTGTCAATGTGTGTGTACCTGTGTGTGTGCGTGTGTGCGTGTCCCATCACCCGCCCCTCCTCGTGTTCGGATCCAAGTCGGAAATGTACTCGACTGCGCGCATCGATTCCAATCAGAGAGCAGCGCCATAGCAGTTACGCTCCTTCACTTCCAATCTCGTCAACCTGGGGCGCACGGGGGCCGGCGGGGGAGACGGGGGGAGGGGAGACGTGGGGGAGCCGGGGGAGAAGTGCACACTCAGGAGCGCCTCGCTATATTAAGATCCCCCGTGTAGCCTTCACAGGCTGCAGGGTCAAGTGCTGTTAGCGAGCAGCGCCTGTGAAGGCCCATTTATTATTACAGAAGGGAGTACCCAGTAAGCTTGCAAGCTCTACATGCGAGATTTCTGGGACACAACACTGGCTCCTGTCTCTAACACTGTGACTCTCATCTCTTACACTTCCAAGCTTCTGATACAGGATTCGAAATAACCAATTCAACAACGTTGGTTAATTTTATTTCAAGGCAATGCAACGAATGTACAGCATTACATTGTGCATCACGCCCGGCCGCTTTGTCTCTCCACTGACAACGTTTACCCACCAGGTACTCATTTACGTCTAAATCGACCTAGGGGAGGCCCGAAACCGGTTCAGAATATCGTCACTGGGTGTTGCCCGGGTTCGTAGCACAGCGAGCTAATCGCTGCACCACCGCTCCAATCGCACACTCTCACAGCCAGAGCGGGGCAAACCCCACGTGGGCTATCACTCAGTTTGTAACGAAACTGCAAGGATCCGTTGAGCTACGTAGCTCTTTCTGACAGTTGTCCAGCGGGGAGGCGTAAGCAAGCTGCAGCGTCGCGGAGCACCGTGGGAAAATTCAATCAGGACAATTAACGTAGAGAGCAGCAGCGTGTCTTTGGACTGTGGAAGGAAACCGGAGGACCCTGTGAAAACCCAAACGGATACGAAATAGAACTCGGAAGCTCCACACAGAGAGGCGGCCGAACACGAACCCTTCTTGCTGAGCGCTACCGAGCGCACTACGCAGCGCAACCCAGCGCAACCCAGCGCTACCCAGCGCTACCCAGCACACTATCCAGCGCTTCTAACGCACTACCCAGAGCGCTACCCAGCGCTACTCAGAGCGCTACCCAGCGCTCTGGTAGGTAGGGGTGCCAGGGAGCAGTGCATTGAGAGATGGAAATGGGCTACCTTTGTCATCTTGTTCATATGTGTTTCGAAACAGAATGAGAAATCAAGAGTCACTCCCAGACTTCAGACTGTTTTAGCATCATCACTGATCTGGTCATCAAACATCAATTGGATAAGTTCAGTTTTGGACGATTGGAGTGTGGTTTCGACAAGCAAAACTTCTGTCACCATTTAGTTATAGGAAATTTGAATTGAGCCAGGTCTTCACAGTTGAAGTGAGGACGACATGCAAAGACCAGACGCATTGATGGATGGCTTTGCATTGATATAGATTTGGATGTCATTGGCGTAACAATGGCAGTTGAGATTGAGGCTGCGCAGGACATGGCCAAGTGATTGTATGTAGATACTGAAGAAGAATGGATCGAGAAATGAATCCTGAGGAACTCTTGACAAAACAGGATGTATCTCTGAGTTTTGTCCTCCGAGGCTGATGAACTGCTTTCGGTCGGCGAGGAAGGAGCTCAGCCAGTGCAGGGCACTGCCATAGACCCCTTTACCCTCGAGTCGCTCACGTAAGATTGGGGGGTCAACGGTATCAAAGGCAGCGCTCAGGTTCAGGAGGACAAGAATACTAGGCAAGTCTTCATTAACAGCGACGAGTGGGTCAGTCGCTACTTTAACCAGAGCAGTTTCAATACTTTGGCCGAATCTGAATCAAGATTGCAAGAGATCGAGGAAGTCAATGTTGAGAGTGTGTTTCTCGAGTTGCACTGCATGTTCAACGACCTTAGAGAGGAATGGTAGATTTGAGATGGGGTGATAATTATCAGGAATGTTGCAATCACGGACATGTTGTTTAAGCAGAGGGGTAATTGTGGCACACTTGAATTATGGGGAAACGATGCCAGGGCGAAGTAAGTTATTAAAGAGATTAGTGACAAAAGTGGCAAGGGATTTAAACTTGTCAAGATCATTTTGGATGAAAAAGGGTCCAGAGAGCAGTTTATAGGCTGAGATCTGGTAACTAATGAAGAGACACCGAATTCTGATAACTCAAAACATTTCAAGAGTTTTGAACTCATGGTAGGTGGAGGAACATTTATTAAGGTATTGGTTGGCGGTGGAGGTTTGGTAGAGATACAGTGGG
>JAZEWT010000003.1:23564023-23582366 GCA_036362905.1 Mordacia mordax | reverse complement strand
GCACGCACCTGGCTGCGGTGACCCAGTGTCCCAACGGCTCAGGAACACAGGACGCAGATTATCTGGCATGACCACGTGGGGCTCTGCCTACAACTGCCATCTGCCCTGTTTCTCTTCTTCCTCAGGATCGTATTCCTTTTTGAGAAAAGCTGTCCCAAAAAATCTGTAAGTTTTCACGGAACAAGTCGTTCAAAGTCTGCAGTTACAAGTAAAGTCTCCATTGTCTTATTTTGTTTACCCCCACACGATATGTCCAGGGTGTTTATCTGCCTCCGAGGTATCAACCTCAGCTGTGCCACCCAACATTCATTGACTCGATTCAAGGCTTCCGACAGATGCACCTAGCGACCCCTAGTGGTACAAACTAAACATCTCACGTTATGGTAATGACGCTTGTTAACCCAGATGTTTTTCACAGTTGCCATGTGAAATCCCGTTTAGCTAATTTGCAGGTAATTCGATTTTTGTCAGCATTGGAATGTTGGAATGTTTTGGCCAATACTAGTTGTACTGTGGGTGTGTTTAGTTGTGGGGGGAATCTGGAGAAGCTGGAGAAAAGCTATTCACAACAGAGGGAGAACTATATAAACGTTGCACACTCATGGACTCACATATTTGCTCACAAAGACAAAAATCCCGTTAACTTTAAAGTGGTGTCAGCGAATACACACAGATCCACTCACCTCGCGGCACACTCGCTCTGCAAAACAAGTCAACATGCAAACTCTATTCGGTGGCTAAGTCGTGAATTGACTCAGGTCCCGCTGTGAGATGCCAGCGTTAACGCTGAGACTCCTTGATCGTAACATTGTACTTTTGTTAATTTCTGAGCTCAAGTCGCAATTAAACCTCATGCACACAGACCCGTACAAAATCGGAGCTCTGGGCAAATCAGAATACTGGAAAATAATACAGCTGAGTAAATTTCCTCAAACGTGTGCCCTGCAGTGTGCTGGCATCACATCCTGGGTATATCTCTGCCTTGCACCTTCTGTATTCCAGGATAGGCTCTGGCCCCCACGACGCTGTACAGGCTTAAGTGGGTACAGATAGTGACCGAATAACCAAACAAGCGTCGTCACCATCGTCGTCGCCGGCGCTCACCTTGCGCTTGAGCTCCGTCATGTCGAGCGTCTTCTCCTCCAGCTCCTCCAGCACGCCGTGCTGCTCCACGAGGCGATGGCGCCGGCTCGCCAGCTCTGTTTCGAGCGCCGTGCGCACCTCCCTCAGCTCTGCCATCTCCCCCTCGCTCTGCGCCACGCGCTGCCGGTACCGACCACGCAGCGGCACGACAGAGCGGCACAACGACGCGATGTAACCACACCGCCAGTAGCTCGGCGGCATAATGCGGTAGTGCCGCGAACATGGGGAAATTGTTTCAAACAGATCGGGCGACTTTTTGGGGGGTTTTCCAAGCAGCAACATTTCGTCAACGCGACGAGCGATAATGCTAACAAGTCGTTGTGGGGTGAACGGATTCATGTGTGCGAGTGCATGTGTGTGTGGGAGCATTAGGGACCTCTGTTGATACAGCAAACGTCACACAGGACTGGGGCAGGGCACATCGTGAGAACGACTGGTGAGAGATTAGAGGCGAAACTAGCATCGAAGAAGAGACCGCGAAAGAAGGAAAGTGAATGAGAGACAGCAGGAGAGACGGCAGTAAATTGATGCGATTTTTCAAGGCTCAATTTATGAGAATAAAAAATCGCTCTTGAGAGCAGCAGGACGGCACAATGGTAATGTCTGCCCTCCTCACAATCCGAATTGAGACGGTTCAATTCCAAACTTGTGTGCTTCTCTGTTTGTGGGGTTTGTGTGTTCTCTTCCTCTGTTCTGCGTGGAATTTCTTCAGGCTCTGCAGTTTGCTCCGTCAACTAAAAAAGCACTCATTCATGAATTGGCCGATAACATCATAATATATAGGAAACAATTTCTGGCGAGTTGGCACCAACTGACCACCTGGCTGACTCCCTCCCTTTCTGTGGTGTCCTCGCACCTCCGTATCCGTGTCTCATCAATGACCAGCTATAAAATTTGTGCGGCGCGTTACGAGTTGTATTATTCTTTCTATTATTCCTTTGAGATAGCTGTGGCCACAGCAACAGTTGGAGATGAGCCCCAGCGCCTCAATGCTTGCTCCTCGAGTAGGCGATCTCTTGTGGGGGCTGTGCCGCTCACCATCTGCACGTCCTTGATACTGGTGCGCAGGGCCTGCAAGGACCGCTGCAGCGCCGCGGCGGTGGTAGCGACCGCGGCGGCTGCGGAGGAGGAGCGGTCGGCGCGGGCTCCGCCGGCCTGGGCGCGCGTCGCGATGGTGTCGCGCCGGGACACCGATGCCTCCATGTCGCGCATCAGCCGCTCCTGTTGCTTCAGCAGCTGTGCGTGGCGCACCTGTGGATATGATGAAAATGTGCATGTGTGTGAGGAGCAGTGGCCAATCGTATCAGTGAATCAACCGATGGAACCGAGGGTTGTCCCATCACCTGTCAGTGAGCCTTTGACACTTCACGTAGTTCTCAAAGTGCGCATAGCCCGGCACAAACTTCGTGGCGACATTACCACTACTTTGTAGTGCATGGCAGTTGGTATTATTGTAGTAGCATTGTGGTTAGAGACTTTGTAGTGATGGTGGCAGTGGTGGCGGAGTGCCAACGGTGGAGCGTAGAAGGCGAAAGAGAACTCCACCACCACACACACAGGTCCTCAACATACACACGTATGCCTGTATATGTGAAGAATGTATGTGCGTCAAGTGGTGAAGTAGTGATGTTGTGGTTACTGACTCGGTGGTGGTGAAGGTGGTGGAGCGGGGAGCCAGGAACCCCACCTGCATGCGGTGGATCTCGGCCCTCATGGCCTTCATCTCGCCGTGCCCCACGTCCGCGTCCACCGCCGCTCGCATCTCCTTCACCAGCTGCGTGCGGCGCTCCCACAGCATGATCTGCTCCCTGAGCGCAACCACGACCGACGCTGAGACATCCCTCAATGACGACGACGGTAATAACGGCGTTGACTTATAACGCTGCGCCGCCGCCACCACCACGCAGCGGTCACCATCACTGACATCATCGCAATCAACGCCGTCGTCACCGCCTGCTCACACAGCCAGCGGCAGCATGGACAGCAGCTGGTCCTTGTCTTTACCGTCATCGCCATCATCACCATCATCGCCATTGACATTGTCGCCGTCCACTCACTCGGCCTGTAGCAGCGCCGACAGCAGCCGGCCCTTGTCGTCGCGCAGCTCCTCCAAGCGCTCGTCAAGGCGCACGGCGTCGCGCTCGGCCTCTCGCAGGGTCCCCACCACCTCGCCCTCGAGCAGAGCCGCGTCAGACTCCAGCCCGCTGTGCACGCTGCGCTCGCGCTCCAGCAGCGAGCACAGTCGCTCCAGCGAGCGGTGCAGCGCCGCGATGCGCCGCTCCGTGTCCCGCGCCCCACGCTGCCGCTGCGCTACCTCGCCTGCCAGCGGCCGAGGGAATCACCACAAAAAACAGCCGGTTCGATGGCCGGTGATGAGCTTCGTCGGCAAGTCTGCAAAACGTTTGTGAGTGTACGTGTCTCGAGGTACACCTGGCCTGGTATAGGCACTTTGGTGACGTCACCACAACTTGTTGGCGAATGGCGATTGTTGTTGCTGTTGTCCCAGCAATGGGGAGAGTGTTAGTGTTGCGGTGAGCCTGGGGCGTTATGAGCATGGTAAGTCCAGTTCGATTCCTGCTCATGACCAATCGAAGTAACAATTTCATGAACCGGTCCTGAACTTCACCTCGGTCGACTCTATCTCCAGTGAGTACCAAGTGCGGTGTGTATACATCGCAACTCGGGAAACAAAGGCGGCCGAGCATGGTGCTGGCCACCCACCCCCTCATGTACCATGGTGGCATTTATAGATACTCACTAACAACACATACCCTACATTCTGTGAAGATTATACAGGGGATCTTTGTCTTTATCACTGTCCCAGCAGTAGTGTATGGTTCGAATCCAGCGGGCCGTCCCGGTTATTCTCGTGGTGATAATGGCCATAAAAGTACCGCAGTGCGCACGGTACTTCACCGCGCTAACCGCTTACGCCACCGTTCCCCGCGCCTCACGGGTTTGCGCTATAACCATCCCCCACCGTGCGTCACCGCAATCGAGTCGGCCGCCGAGCGCCACACGCACCCTCAACGCGCAGCTTGCGCTGCAGCAGAATGGTGAGGCGCTGGCGGAGTGAGGCGACAGTGCGCGCCAGTTCCTCGTGCTCCCGGCTTTGCCGCACCAGCTCGCTCTGCGCCCGCAGCCACTGTGCCTGCAGCTCGGAGGACTGAACGCGACGCTCCGCGATCTGGCGCAGCAGTTCCTTGATGTGGAGCTCCAGTGGACCCAGCTCCACGCCCTAGGGAGGCCAACGTCATCACCATCATCACCACCACCGCGGTGTGAACCGCTAACAGGTGCGCGCACGAGTCGGTGTCATATCGCACAAGCAGGTGCGACACCTGGCTCTCAACGCGCCTGGGCACGCAGCGCCGCAGACTTCAAGCTGGTAAATGAACGCAAGCCCCGGCTCGCATTGCAAACCTCCCCTCACCCTGTTCCTCTCGACTCATGTCGTCTATCACCATTCGCCATTGATCCACTGTGCTCGTGCCTCTGCTATCCTCGAGTTTCACTTCTCTCCTCTCTGCTGGGCGCTGTTCCCTCACCTCTTTCACATCGCTCCTCCATCCAATCCGTGTTCCTCCACCCCCTGTCGCCCCTCCCTCCTCACCCCACCAAATTAACCTCACTCCCCTTCCTACCATCCTCTCACCTCTCTCATATCTTCTTTCCACTCACCTCTTTTCCAACACTCCTCCTCCCCATCTTCCCCTACTCTCTTCGATCATCTCCTCCGGCTGCTAACTCTTCTCCTCTTCACCTCACCTTCACCTCTCTCCCATAATTAGCCCTTCCTTTTCTTCCTTCCATTCTCTCCCCTCTCGCTTTTCCACCTTCTCCTTTCTCTTCTACCCTCAACTGCGCTCACCTCTCTCCCTTCACTATTATCTCCATCCACTCCTCACCCCAGCCCCTCCACTCCTTGCTCCTCGCTCCCATCACCCCTCACTGCTCACCCGCACTCACCCCAGCGCTCGCCACCAGCTGCTCCACCTTCTTATTGTTGAGGTCGACGAGCGCCTGCTTGCGCGCAATGAGGGCGGCCCGCCGTGCCGCCTCGGCCTCCGCCCGCGCCACCAGGGCCTCCTGTACCCGCACCTCGTCCTCGGCGGCCGCCAGCGCGCGGGCGCGCGCTGCCTCGCGCGATGCGGCCCGCGTGACGGCCAGCGCCGCCCGCGCCAGCTCGTTCTCCGCTCGCACCACGTCCAGCTCCTGCGCGCGTGCCGTCCGAACACGGGCGACACCCCTCCTGGGGTTAAGCAGGAACGTGCGCACCGGCGTGCCGTGCGCGTACACCAACTAAGCGGCTCTATCAATGGGAATAACTAATCACGTTAATTCTACCTACACTCGAAGCCAGGCCCGGGGTGTTGTCAGTTCAGCCCTCTGAGCGCCTGAGGCACCCAACTGCCTTGTTTTTAGGAATTTCAATCAACGAGACTATAACATGACACATTGCCGCGCCATGATGGAAAACTGCGCTACACGACGTCACAATAAATGACGACAAAATGCGACATAAGCCATGTGCGCTACGCACAACGTCCTTCGTAGGGTTCTATCGTTTCTCCCCGCCCGCCCCGAGCCCCACAGTGTTTCCCGCTCGGCGCACCAGTTCCTTGGCTCGCGCACGCATCTTGTCGACGAGCTTCTTGGAGTAGAGCGCGGCCTTGTCGCGCGTCAGCTGCTCCCGCAGCGCCTCCATGATGGCGTCCTCCAGGGTGGAGCGGGCGGCGTGCTCGCGCTCCCAGCGAGAGCGAAGCGCCACCAGCTCGCTCTCCTGTGTCGCACGCTCCTGTACGGTGGGGAGCGCGTGGGGGAAAGCGGAGGATAGAGAACGGGGGGGGGGGAGAGCGTGAGGGAGAGCAAGGGCAGAGCGAGGGGATGAGCGTTGGGGAGAGAGGAGAAAGAGTAGGAAGGGAGCAGGGGGGAGAGAGGGGAGGAGTGCAGCCGGGAGCAGGTGGTAGAGTAAGGAAGGTAGCGTAGAGTTAGGTTGGTTAGGTTGTGGACCACCTCCACAGTGCATGCGCTTGGGTGTGAGTAGACACGTTTTGTGTATTTTATTATTCCCCTTGTTGAGATAGCATTGCCAGGAATGTCTTGCTAAATTTGTCGCAATAGCGAGTGACAATGCTATGTATAATTACAAAGGAATAATTTTGCGGGTTGACGCTCATTTCTTTTACAAAGCAAATGTGGTAACGTGATGCCAACTCTTAGGATCGCCATCCCACTGCGCGATCCTTCACGTCCGCCACAAGCGGGGCGGACAGCATTAATCAGAGCCGCTGCTGGATTCGAACCGCGGGATCTCCGCAAAGAGCGGTAAGCACGGTGTACCTGTGTGTGTGCGGGTGTACAACTAATTAAACCTGGGTCAGTCTCGTGACCTGTCAGCAGGTCACATAATGATTCAGTTGGCCCACTTGGGTCTGGTCTTCATGCACCACTAGGTGGCGCTCACGGCCCGCTGATGGGTTGCGATTGACCCGAATGGCGGCCCGAGACAATACGCACATCCCCAAATTGAATGGCATACGATCAGGAACGAGTGCCACGGCAACGTCACTGTTGCTCAGCGGTGAGCGGCGGCCGTCGTCGCTGCCGCGCATGCACGCGCGCCTCTGTACACACGTGCGTCTCTCACGTTGACGACGCGCGCCAGCGCCTCCTCGGTCTCTTGCAGCGTACGGGCGTAGGTGGAGTAAACGGCACGAAGCGCCTCGTGCTGCTCCTGGCACTGCACGGTGAGGCGGCGCACGCCCGCCACATCGGCGTCGGCGCGGTGCAGCACCACGGTGAGTGCGCCGTGCCGCTCCTCCTCCTTGCGGATCAGCCGCTTGTAATTGGCCAGCTCTGTGTCGGCCGACTGCACCTCCCGCCGGCACTCGCTGCTCGTGTAGCAGGCAAAGCGGACGGAGGGGGGCGGTGAGATGGTTTAACGTCGGTTAAGTGGCAGGGTAGTGGCGCATCAGTTAGCGCACTGCGTTACAGCATCCTCATTATCAATACCCGCTTTCCAGTACAGGGTCACAGGGGGCCGGAACCAATTCCAGCAGACAGAGGGGGTAAAGCGGGACTATACCCAGGATGTGACACCAGTACAACGCAGGGCACTGGGGGCAATTTACTCATCCTGCCAATTAACCTAGACAGCAGCTTGTCTTTAGAGGGTGGGAAGAAACCGGAGTATCCGACGAAAACCCACGCTGATATGGGAAGAACACACAGACTCCACACAGAAAGGAATCCGAGCCACAAATCAACCTCGGTTCGATTCCTGGCCACGTCTAAGATAAGTGGCGAATATCTCAAGCGGTCCTGTCCGACATCCTCCCACCGACGGCCCGGATACAGGCAGGCTTTGTCAAGCAAGACAAGATCCCATTTTAGAATTTGTTTTAGATTTCCCTTAATATGCTGCACCGTACAAACAACAGGGTGGCGTAGTGGTAGCATCTGTGCCTTATAAAAAGAATATCCTTTTCTACGTGGAGTTTTTATTATTATTAATTATTATTATTTAGCAGATCCAGGGTAACTGACATCATTACAAAGGTGTAATGAAACCATATAGTGGTGAGGGGAAGGCAGCCATGCATGTAGTTGGTGCCAGCATTTGCCAGACACTACATTATATTATGATGTTATCGGCCAATTAATTAATTAGTATTTTTTTTAGATGTGGGAGGAAATCAGAGAACCGTGATGAAACCCATGCAGAACAGGGGGAGAACACACAAACTACACACAGAAAGGCACCCTCAGTAGGAATTGAACTGTCTAGGGCAGGAATTTCTATCTGTGAGGCGCGGACGTTACCACTGCGCCAACCTGCGCTAGAGTGGCGCAGTGGTGTTTTCCATGTCTTCTCCAGTTTCCAAGTGGCAAGCGAGACTTACCACTGCATTACTTTGCCGCCCGTGAAAGCGTTTGCGGACGTGTTTCTTGTTTAGACCCTGGCGATGGCTGCCGTGCGTGCGCGCAGCCACTCACGTGAGCGCTTCCTGCATGACCGCGTGGGCCTCGTCGCGCCGTCTCAGCCCCTGCAGTGTCCCGTTCCAGTGCTGCAGTAGCTGCCGCTTCTCTAGCACGATGGCGTCGATCTCCGCACGAGCCTGAGGCACCGGCCAGAAGCACCGCGCACGCGCGTGTGTGAAGTGGGGAGCGGTAGCTCAGCAGTTAGTGCGATGGGCTACAAAACTGGCGACCCGAGTTCAATTCCTGCAAATGGCCAACACCAGTGACAATTTTCTGCACTGGTCCTGAACCTTCCCTAAGTCGACTCAGCCTCAAATTAGTACCTGGTGCGGCATATAAACATCAGTAGTCGAAGGTGACCTGGTGTGCTGCTGGCCAGTTACCCCCCTGTATGCAGTGCTGACCTTCTTAGGTGCTCACTAACTGCACTCGACTCTACAATCTACAATCTTTTAAGACTATACGGCGGTAATTGTCTTTTTATATTTAGTGCATCTGAAAGTCTCAGTCAGTCAACCTGTGACGTTCTTATCTCGTTGCTGATGTGCCGTTATTTTCGCAGCTCTCTGCAGCGCTTTATGACCCTTGGGTGAAAAGCGCTCTAGCAGTGCAATTATTTATATTATTATAAACCCCACACGGTTATCCTGAAAAAACTGCTATGCACAACAATTCTCACATATCGAGCTGTGAAATCATGCATCATTACAAACGCTATTTTAACCACTCTAGCCAATCACATTTCAATTCTGACTCTAGTGCTACTAACGCCTATCCATGTAACGAACTTTAATCCTAACAGCACTAATCAACTGAACATCCAGACTCTACCCAAAACAATACCCCTCAACCCATTGTCCATTAGCCTCTCCCTGCCTCCTCTTCTCTTCCAATTGCACTCTTATCGCGACACGGTTTGGCCCACGCGCGGGTCTGCGCCGTGGCGAACCTCTGCCGCGGAGGCCCGTGCCGCCTGGGTGTCCTGGGCCTGCGCACTCAGCTGAGCCTCCAGCATCGCGATGCGTTCCTGCGTCGCCTCCGCCTGCCGCGTCAGTCGCTCCACGTGCAGATCCTACTCACCAGGGGAGGGGCGGGAGGGCAAGGAGGGAGATAACAAAATTAGATAATCCAATTTATAACGCGTGGCACATATTCAATGTCGAAGGTATTCATTTGAACAGATAACAGCTTCGAGGCATGCAAAAAAACGCAGATGCAGGGAGGAGGGAAGGTAGCCAGGTGCTTAGCCGATGCCAACATTTGCCAAACACCAAAGGCTTTTTAAAAATAAACGAAACAAAAAATTCCAGACGATTCTTCCAACGCAGGAGGCAAAAGTTGCAAAGGCGAGAGGAAGAACGCTAAGCACGGCTATCCTAAAAGAACAGCTCTGAAGAAAAAATTTCATATATTGAGCCGTGAAAACCTACAGCAAGCCGTGAAAACCTTCCTTTATTTGTTTAACAATTATTTTATTTGTTATTTTACATCGTTCATTGATTTATAGTTATTATTTTACTTTAATTGATTTATTCTGACGATGCTATGGAGAGAACGGCATGTCAACAACATCAGAATATATTCGTTTTAAAAAATAATGACTACAAAATCAATGAAGGATATCAAATAAAAAATTTCAAGAATTAAAACAATTAACGAAGGAAAAAGTGTTCCTGAGTAGGTACAGGTCAACAGCGAACCATCACCCAAACACACAGCAGTGTGCAGCATCGACAGTCCGAGCCAGACGACTTCAAGCCCTTACGAATCATCCAGAATGCCCCCATCCAAGCCACCTGTGTCCCCCCTACTCCTCAGCCTGCCATACCTGCTTCATCTTGATCTCCTCTGTCTGTAGTTTCTCGAGGTCGGCCTTCTCTGCGGCTCGCTTAAGCACGGCGACGTCCCCGGACACGTCTCGCTCGGACTCCTCCGCGTAAAGTACGGCCAGCGACATGCGCTCCAACTCCACCCGCAAGGCCGCCGCTGTCGGGGTGGAATGGGGGGACCGATCGAGGGGGGATGATATCATTAAGCGGCAGCAACAATTGAAGCGGGATTGCGGCCAGTTTCACTTTTGTTGTGAAGTAGGTTTTTGTGGCTCGACGTAGCCTGATGATGCCTCCAACGTGGGAAATGCAATGTTGTGAAGGAGAAACACTCGAAGTGGCTGTCCTGAAAGAAGCAGCTATGTAGAGAAATTCTCAGCTACAGAGTGATAAAAGATAAACGTTATTGAACAGGTGTAAAACTGCAAACCCAATCCATTTTTAAGGGTGGAGGCAGTTGCGAGGGGGGGCGGTTCATCCTGGAACAGCATATTTCAAATGGCTTACATTTTTGGTTTGAGTTCCAGCATAATAAGTGGTTAATACTGCACTCTGGTTTTCAATTCATCTCTCTGCTGTATGGGTACAATGCTGCTATCATCATTGTCGTGATTGACGCCGAGCAGGCCACGTGATGAGTGAGACGGCACACCCTGTTTGCGCTGCTGGTTGACAGCGTCGAGTCGGGCCTTGTACAGGCCTTGCGTAGCCTCCAGCTCCTCCTCTTCGCGACGGCGCCGCGCGGCCAGGCTCGCCTGCTGCTCCTGCTGCGTTTCTAGGTGCTGCTGTTGGCGCGCCAGCTCCTGTTGCGCCCCGTACAGCGTGACTCCCACCTCCTCCCGCTCCAAGCGCCGCTTGCGCAGGGCCTCGCGCTGTGACGGGGGCAGGCAGGAGGGTAACCGGATGACGTATCAATTGAGTACAGACAGGCAAGGTAGGTGGGCAGGTAGAATGCATACATATGGACAAGAGTTAATGAATAAACCTTTTATTTATCCTTTACTGGAAAGCGTCAGTAAATGTGACACTGCATTCAGTGCTCGTTTCCCCGTTGCTCTCACCATCTCCTTGGCCTCAAGTTCGGCATGTTCCAGTTGCTTCACGAGGTGGTTCTTCAGCGCCACTTGGAAGCGTTTCATGAGTGGCTGCCATGGAGAAACACAAGCGTTAGTTGGACGCTGTAGATGAATTACGGCACTGTATGGGCTGGGGGGAGCGGGTGGCACATTTCCCATAACACCCACTTACGATTTTTCGTGGGTACCAGAGTGCAATGAACCAAAAATAAACATTGTACTTTAATATACTCTCCGGTGGATAAGAGGCATACGGGTAACCCAACAGGAGTGAGACCCACGTGATCTGGGTCGAGCACAACGAGGTCGTCCTCCGCATCGCTTCCTCCTCGCTCTGAGCCGTCTTCCCCGTGTCTGTCCCCCTCTCCACCTTCCTCAGTTTTTCCTCCCTTCCCCGGTTCCCCATGTTCCCTCCATCCTCCTTCGTAACTGTCATCATGGTCATTGTCAGCAGCGGTGTTGATGGGGGAGGAGGTTGCTGTATTCTGCCAAGTATTCTCCTGGTCCTCATCAGCACTGTCAATCTGATCTCCGACCTCCGTGAGGCCCTCCGGCCCACCTGCAAAGGCACGCACGGTCTATGGGTTTTGTGTAGAGCTATGTGGCTGGGGCAGTCCTAGTTTCAAAAAGTACTTTCCCGCTGTCCACCTCGACCAAAAAAATTGCAAAAAATCTGGCTTGTCTCCACTTTCAATTGTTCTGACTTCAATGCCACATCACAAATTTACTACATTTGTTTAAACTACTCATTCTGGATAATATAGATCGATGACTACCCCCTACTCTGAATGCTTTAGCATGACACTCCTGAAGAAGAGTCATCAGAATTGGTGAGGTTATCCTTGAAAAACAAGTGTACCAGTAATCTATACATATAACACAGCAGAATGTGAATCTACATTCTGTGTTCCCATTGGATGGTCATGTCACGTGAGTATTCTGCAGAGAATCTCGCCAATCATCACACCATCGCCATCTAGCGGTGCTTGTGATATTCTTGTTTTAGGCGTCCAAATGCCACCAGAAAGGTCAGTTTTCATAATACTCGAGGCATGATACAGGTGAAGGATGTGGCATTATGAGCAGGAGGTAGGGCCAATGTAAAAAAAAACTGAACTACCCGCTGTGTGGGTGGCGTGAAAGAAATAGAATGGGTGTGGATTGGTATAAGTGGGCAAAGATAGGATAACAGCATTTGATTGGAAATCTGTAAATGTCTACACGAGTCCGTTAGCCTCTATCCCATTCTTTGTTTCTCTACCCAAATCAGTGGGTTTCTGCATAGGTTATTGGTCACCAACCTCAAACCATCAACTTGCTATGCTTGATAATCCTGTATAACCACGATTGGGTGGATGTACCTCGGTTTCAAATCCAGGGTTTCAGCAGTGTTGGCGTGGAGCATCTGGCCTCTGAACCACCCTGACCTCCAAGTCAAGATCGATGTTCTCATGGGCACAACACTGAGGCAGGCGTTGAGTGTCACCTAGAGTGGAGGTGGAGGTGCGAGCGGCAGTGGCGCTGGCTGGCCGCTGGTCTCGGCTGCTGAGCTCCGAACTGGCACGGGAGTGTGTACCCGAGTGGCTCCCCGCCGATGCACCAGCCGACCACTCGCCAGCGCCCACATCGCTGGGCTCCATCTCACCAACACCCTGCCACGCGTGCGTAAATACATGAATACAAAGATTTCCTTTAGAGACTGTGGGGTCAAATGCTGTTAGCGCGTAGCACCTTTCAAGACCAGCATGGCACCCTAGAGGGTCAGTGGCTAGCACCACATCCGGCCACCTTTTTCTCTCCAATGGCAATATTTACACACTGCACCAGGTATTCATTTTAGGTTGAGTCGACTAAGGAGACGCCCAGGACAGTGATATGGATGAGAGAGAAGCGGGAGTCAAAACAAGGTCACCAGGTTCGTAGTGCATCGTGATAACTACTACTTTAAAACCTAAACAACAACAACCGCCATTCGCACTAAGTGACGTAACATCGCCATGGCGCTTGTACCAGGTCATATGCACTTTGAGGTCATGTGAAGTATTAAAGAGTCGCTAACAGGAGGTCCCAGGACAGACCCAAATGTTATGGATTGCCTGAGATGACTGGCAAATGCACCACCTGTAAACGTAAACACACACGTGTTATCACGTGCCACGAGTTGGCACGTGGCAAGTAGGGGTGCAGGGACCTGAAATATTTTCTGGCTCACCGATGCAGACAGATGCAGCTGAACTGAAGCTGTAGATGAACGTATTCAGTTTTTATTCATAGATAATCAGCAACCTTTTCTTGATACACTTCTGGATGAGGGCGGCGCGGTGGCCCAGTGGTTAGCGCTTTCGCCTCACAGCAAGAAGGTCCCGGGTTCGAATCTCTCGGCTCGGGTGCCTTTCTGTGTGGAGTTTGCATGCTCTCCCCGTGTCTGCGTGGGTTTTCGCCGGGCACTCCGGTTTCCTCCCACAGTCCAAAAGCATGCTCCTGAATAGGTTGATTGGCTCGCAGACTAAAATTGTCCCGCAATGCCCGGCGATGGACTGGCGTCCCGTCGTCGGGTGTATTCCTGCCTTACGCCCTGTGTTTCCGGGATAGGCTCCGGCTCACCGTGACCCTATATAGGATTAAGCGGTTTCAGATAATGAGATGAGATGAGACTTCTGGATGATGGCCTACTTTGCATGCTGGCACAGAGAGTAGTGCTGCCATCTCACTGCAAGACGGTCCTGGGTTCGATTGCCAGCTGGGATTGTATCTTCTGTGTGGATTTTGCGTGTTCTCCCAGTATCCGCGTGGGTTTCCGCCGTGTACGTTGATTTTCTCTCAGTCCAAAGGCACGTTACTGCCTAGGTTAATTATCCTGACTAAATAACCTCAGGTGCCCTGCGACGTTGTAACGTGCATACTCCTCCCCGCTGGACAACTTTTATTACAATCTACATAGCTCAGCGGTTCCTTTCAGCTTTATGACCCTCAGGTGAAAGGCGCTTTAGAAATGCAAATCAAATTATATTATTGCATAAAAAGTGACTGACTTCTCACGCCACACCATGCTAGTCACAGGGGTCGTTTGACCATAATTTACCATACTAGTTAGTGCAGGTTAGTGAAGGGAGAGTGAAAGTCCTCGGCACCGATTATGATTCATTGATATTTGTGGGTCTTTGAATGTAAAGTTCACGTTTGTAATTCTTTCTCGCTGACCAATGTCTCCTTCGCCATCAACTCAAGGCTTGCACCGAGGCTCACCGTTTGCTCTTCATCCTCAGCCTCTGGCGGATCCATGTGTGAGCCGTGTCCCTCTGTCTTACTTTTGCCCGCTCACAAATCACACCTGCAAGAGATTAGGGAAACGCATATAATGAATATCCTTTATTAAACATAAAAAAACGCCATGTCGACAAACATATTACAGGAATTATTCGTCATTTTTGTCCCGTGGAATACTGTTAACTTTATGATTATAGTTAGGGTTTCACTCTTGCATAATTTAACGTCGTAAATTCGTTGTATCACCTGGTGATGTTTATTTTTTGTTTGTCGGTTAAATGGAAGGTTTTCTGTATTACTAGAATCCTGCATCCAAAGCTTGCAAGTTCACTGGGTACTTTTCTGCTGTAATAATAAACATCTTGCTCTCGTATATATGGACACTCAGTGAGTTGTAGAATAAATGAGTACACGATAAAAGTAGCAAGATATAATATCTGTAAGGATTTTTAATAATCGCGAGTGAAAGTACACATGGCTAATGCACCTATAATACAAGGTAGGAGGCGTACACATTAAGTGTGGTAGGGTCGAGAAACATAGTTTATCTCTATGCTGCAGCTCAATACGAATTTCGAGGTCTGATATCCAAGGATCATGAATTCCAGCTGTCGCCCGTTGGATCTCCTGGTGCTACAGCTAAATCATTAATTTATGATCAATATCTGCTTAATCCTGTACAAGTTCGCGGGGGGCTGGACTCCATCCCAGTCGACAGAGGGCCCGGGGGAGGGGGGTAGATCCAGAATGTGACGCCAGTCCATCTCTTACACTGTGACTCCCACCTCTAACACTTGCTCCTATCTCTTTACCCCTGCGAGCTGGACAACTGTTAAGAACTAAAGCCATTTAAAATGCAACGAAAACGCCGAAGCCTTGCGGGAGGCAAACGAACATCGCGGTCAAACGGCAGGACAGCGTACAAACCCTTTGTAATGTTCAGCGTTCACTCTATGTACAATTGCACAGAGTCTGTGGTAAAACCATGGTAATCATAAACATCAGCGCACAACCGACTCACTGTGGCTCGGAGTCGCCGTTGCTATGGAGACGCGATTGCGCGGTCACGTGACCACGGCTGCATGGGGCGGGCGCACGGCTGGGAGAGGGGGCGGGGCCACAGCGCTAAAGGCGGGGCCACAGTGTGGTGGGCGTGGCTACCCCTCTTTTGTTGTAAACCATAGTACGGGTAGGGATAACGGATGATTGAATTTCGTAGTCGGCGTAAGCATACCGACGGACGTAACGCGATCCGGAGTCCTGCACAGGCGGGGATGTAAGCCGCTGGTGATTGTGATAGCACTGAAAATGAGTTAGGGGCAAAGGCGCAGCCCTACAAGTGCTTCTTGCCCAGGTCACTGATGGCGGAAGAACCTCAATTGGAGGGAGCTCTAGGGGGCCCTTCCAAAGGGTATTTGGTCGACTCTTCCACGCTGACCAAGCCGTCTCGCAAGAGGTGGGCATACCCACACTTTACCCCACCACGCGCGACCTATTTGTATCTACTGGGTGGCCAGAGGCGGGAAGGATGGTCCGCAGTTGATGTAATAAACTTGGAACATTGTTTAAGCTGTCACGCTTGGAGACGGAATGCTGTAAGAGGCAATTGGCAGTTTTCTACACTTATACCATGGCTACTGGTGTGCGGGTTGTCATAGTTAATGTACAGGAGCCTAATGTGAGATCTTAATTTATTGTACGGAATCGCTAGTTATAGGAATTTATCATTTTCAGTGATTTTCAGCTTATGTCCTGTTAATTTGTTATTCAATGTAATTCCCTCCAATTATATTCGCGCACAGCTCTTTGCGATTTTTCTATGAAAGGCGCTTTAAATGTGTAAATTATTATCATTGCACAACTGGTGATGAGACCGCGGACGCCGAAACACGTTCAGATACTTCTGGGGTTTAAACCAACGCTGCTGAAATCGCGTCCTCCCAATGGGAGAGACGTGTGGCTAAGGGGATGCGTTAACAAAACAAAATAATTTGTCACGCAGGGCCTGAGATGCGTTATTATCATCATTATCAGTAATCGCTTAATCCCGTGCAGGGTCGCGGGGGGCGTAAGGCGGGGCTATACCCAGGATGTGACGCCAGTAGTTGCTGTGAGGCGGCAGCGCTACTCTGCGCAACCACCGTGCTGCCGTCTGCTTAAACTGCATGATAAATCGTAGTCAAGTAACGCAAAATGTATTGTCTTTTATAGTCGAATTAAGCAAACACCTATATTTAATGATATTCCATTCTCGCTTATGTTAATATAGTCACGAGATAAATGCCACGAAGGGTGAAAAGCTCATCTCTCATTATCTGAAACCGCTTAATCCTATATAGGGTCACGGTGAAGCCGGAGCCTATCCCGGAAACATAGGGCGTAAGGCAGGAATACACCCGACGACGGGACGCCGGTCCATCGCCGGGCATTGCGGGACAATTTTAGTCTGCGAGCCAATCAACCTATCCAGGAGCATGCTTTTGGACTGTGGGAGGAAACCGGAGTACCCGGCGAAAACCCACGCGGACACGGGGAGAGCATGCAAACTCCACACAGAAAGGCACCCGAGCCGAGAGACTCGAACCCGGGACCTTCTTGCTGTGAGGCGACAGCGCTAACCACTGCGCCACCGCGCCGCCCTCTCCAGAAATGCAATTATTATTATATTCATTTGTATTCAGCCCTTATGTTGTTTTTGCACCGAGGGCCATGAGAAACGTAATTGTTTCTCTCTAAACTGCATTTGTACACGAATGGGATGAGAAAAACGTTTATCTGAGAGCGAGAGCGCAGTCGGATGGGATGAACACGCACATGAAGGTTCATTGCCCAAAACATCCACTGTTATTTATTTCCCATCACTGCCACAGTGTTATTTGTTGCTTAAGAAGCAATCCACTTTAAGCTGTTTCACGAGAATCAACCGCGGAGGCCCTTGGTGATAAAAATAATTTCCTTCAGCATGCAAATCCTAACAGAGTGCCAGCACAACCGCACACGGACTCCTGCACAATTCACCGTTCAGTGTTTGTGTTGAGCTTGCGCACCAATGACCCACGAATTCGGGCGCAGTGAGCAGCGCTGCTCACCTCACCTCGGTTCCACGTGGGTTACCGCACAGTTACTCGCGTGTCCTGCAACCGTCCAGTGACACGTTGCTGCATACGTTAATTGGCCGATGACTAAAATGCCTCCGGTGCCTAGCAACGGGACTGGCATGCCATCCGGGGTATAGTCCTGCGGCCATGTGTCTGCCGGGATAGGCTCCGGCTTCACCGCGACCCCCTCTGGAGGATTGACTGGGTACATTACTGAGAATGGATATTCCCCAATTACAGATCAGTCAATTAGTATCAGTACAATAGCTACGTTAGCACAATGCAAAGGTAACTTTGTGACCACACAGCGGCCGCCCACGTGGCTTAATTCCCACCCCGTGACGTCGCCCAGCATGACCTCCCCGCCCACTCATTGACGTCATCCCCGGGCAACGTTTATCTACACTATAATATACAATCGCTCGCTTGCACCTCCGCACGTCTATTTACCGTCGAGAGACTGGGGGAAGTCCTTCGGATTACCTACATCACATAGGCATGGCTCGGGGCTCGTACGGCGAGCGGCGCGGGTCAAACGACGCCGAGGTAAACAAAAACGCGTTCCGCCGCCTCTACACTCTTCCCGGCCACGTCCTCTGCACGTCTGTGCCGGGCGGCGGCGCTCGGCGCGACTTTACAGCCGTATGTATTTGTTCCTTGACACTTTGTACATTATTATACGTGCTCGTTGTACGCATGCAAAGCCGAGTTGCGGTCGTCAGACGAGGGGAGCGTGGCGGCCGAGTGTGTGGAGTGACGCGAGTGGTCGGGCGCGACTTCCATCAATGCCCGTCGTAGGCTCTTGTCAAAAGTGTGTCGGCTTCTTGTCGATCGCTGTGTCGTTGTCACCGCGTCCAGTCGTAACAATACGACTGTCGTCAGTCCGAGTTCGTTAAGTCACCGCGTCCAGTCGTAACAATACGACTGTCGTCAGTCCGAGTTCGTT
>JAZEWT010000003.1:23523623-23538854 GCA_036362905.1 Mordacia mordax | reverse complement strand
GTGACATTCCATGTCCCTATTGCCAGAGTTTTGGTCCAGGGATTGGGTCGTCGAGGCCCCCCGCCACGACTGCTACCCAAACCACATTGCACCGGCCCCTCGAAAGCTTCCGGTGAGCAATATTATCAACAACAAAAAACACGCTTTTGGGTTCGGTTACGTAAATCGTGTTGTAACCCCACAACAACCCGACAGTAAATCCGGTTTGAACAATGTGGCGCCAACTACCTGGAGACGCTGCCGACCAAATCCGCGGAACCGCCCCAGGACACCGTGCCCAGTTGCCCCATTGTGCTCGCGTGTGTGCGGGGAGAGTCAGACCCCCACTCGGGGGTAGTTGGGAGGGGCATCGAGACCGCTGTCATTACGCTCGGGATAAACCTGACGCCGTGCGACGATATCTGCGATGGCTTTTGTCGCGACCCACGGAGGCGTGTGAGGGGCGAGGGCGGGGTTCTCGGTTTAATTCCGGAGAGATTAGAGAAGCGTCACTAACGGCGAGCTCGTGTTACCTTTGTCAGAAGTGTTTGGGGAAGGGAGATGTGGGATGGAGTCCACCACTTTGGCAATGTCTCGAAACCCAGCCGTCGCTGAACGATACGAGAACAACAGTCAGCGATTATTTTATTAAATTGCCCTGCGATGGCAATCTGTGACAAGCCGTGACAAGCCGTATGAAGCAGCCTTGAACTTCAACTGACTCTACCTGAATGTCCAGAATTAACCGCTCCTCGAGTCTGCATTTCACAGGCGTCCACACTGAGATTGATATTTACTCCCTAGAAGGAAAGCCCTGTTCCCGATGGGGTGGGCGTCTGCTATAATAATTATATGTACAAATACACACGCTTACGGCTTTTTTACGGAGAGATAGGTATGTATGCAAAGGAGGTGTGTTGGCTGTCTATCGTGTTCCTTTAACGGTGAAAGTCACGGAGTCAACCAGCAGACCTATGACCCTGCGCATAGCTTATAGGTGGAAACGTGTCGCGGTCAACAGTTTAAATGAATCTCGATCGCTCGCTCGGCAGCGCGGGCGACACAGTGCCCTCGTGCCCACCAAGCGTTCCGCCCTCCTGGATATGCGGGGCACGGCAATGGCGTTGTGGGAAGCCGTCAGCCTATCAGTGCATAGATCACGGCTGACGACGGTTGATTGATGATGGTGGTGGTGACGAGGAAACGTCAAACGGAGACCGCGTGCGTGATGCGGGTGGAGGAGTCGCTGAGTGAAGTTCACGGGAGTCTTTCACCATGGATGCAGCAATAGACGAGCGACAGGAATACGAGTTCGATTGCGAGCTACAGTTAAACGGTTTGCATTGACCAGCGTGAAGTATGGTCAAACAACCCCCGTAATTGACACGTCATGAGTAGCGACATTCATTCACAAGCGCATTGCTAGAGGGCTGAAATATGCACAGTTCCTACTATGTTCAGATCTAAAAACACCTAATAGACACCTTTCACTAATTATTGCCAAAAATGGACCACCTTTTCTTCTTTACATCTCTGCACTGGCAAAAAAAAGGTACCTGTAGACAGTTCTTCTTGATAGAGAAGGAATCCTCGACACGGATATCCTGAAAGAGCAAATATGGAGCGTACTCCTCAAACTCATCCATAAAATACAAACACAAAACATAGTTGTAATATAATCTATTGCACTGCTTTCTCATATACAGTAGATCTGTCTCTCAACACACGAGTGGTGACGTGATACAGTCGGTAAACAATGCGGTCACATCACGAATCTTGTTAGATCACTCCTGAGGATTGATTCACCGCTGGTGATGATGTTCATAGCACGGAGACAGCGGTTTGTTCAAAAATAAAAGCTAGCGGGAATTCGAATTTTCCGTCAAGAGCTGCTCTTGCCGGTAAGCCGTGTCGAGCGCTGCGCCTCTGTCCCTCGCGACGTTTCACCTCCCACGCTGAAAATGTCATCAGGGAGAGATGACGAACGCTCGACGCAGCGATCTCGTAAGAGCAATTCTTTTTCATCGAGCCGTGGAAACCCACATCAATGCACTGGGGCGGAAAATTCGTCAACATTGGTGCAAAGCTGTTGTGTAAACCACTTCACAAGGCGGGCACCAGCGGTATCGCGAAAGCAGAGCGCTAAGGAACGACATGAGTCGTCTTTGTCTAAACTTGAACAGCCTCCCCCTGCACCGAGGAACCGCAACATCCTCGACCGTAAAACAAAAAAAACTACTCAATCACTCATTCCATCCGGCGAAATCCACTCTGAGCTCGGATCCGTGCCTCCGTATCTGTCTCATACCTGACCAGGCATGGCATTTGTGTGCGTGTTAAATTGTGCTATATTGTTACTAGTGTATTTCCCCTGTCGAAATTTATTGGGTGCAAGGATTGTGCTTGATTTTTTTTATTTTCGCATACGATAAATGGTCTGTCCAAACCGGAGCAATCGTCTCATTAAGCTTATGTGGCAGCTGGTCGTTTCCAAAGTCAGATTGGATCCAACATTTTGGGAAGTAAATTTTACTCTTGATAAAGTGACAGTCAAAATTTGAGGATGATCGGCCAAAGCGTTCTCACATTGCGTTTGACACGCACACACTGCACTTGTGTTTTACATTAAGTAATATCGCCCGAGAGACTCTGCCGCAGATATTGGAATGACCGATGTAGACCTGAGCAGTCGCGATAACAACAACAAACAGCAGTGGGAATTGAGTTACTACATAAATTGGACAATTCACACCACTCAGCTCTAAACGTTGCAGTCACCAGAAGAAGATTGAAAATTGACATCCAATCAGAGATGTACAAAACATTTTAGCCGCTGTTCTCTTAATCCGAGGAAAAGGTCAATGTCGCACACGGCTCGCAGTCAGGACCGGGGTGACATTGGTTCTTGCGGTCAGGAGGAACCATGCCTTAGCACCGTGCAATGATCACAACTCCAGTGGCCGCCCTTGTAAGCGACGAACTTGGCTCACACATGAGCAAATCCATACTTGCTCTGCTGCCGGAGGGGTTGCGTCCAGTGCAAATCACAACGCCAGAAGTCTAACCCATCACTTTTGGCCATGGTGGCCGCTAAAGGTAGGGGTTCTTGAGCAGATGTCTGAACCTCCTTGGGTTCTGCAGCACGTACCACGGCGCGTACATCTTCTCTGCGGGATTCGCGAGCGGCAGCGTACCAGCGCCGGTCCCGTCAAACCACCCACCAGTCCGGATCAGGTTCCTGATGTAGTTCAGGTCTAGCTTCTCTGGGTAGTCTCCCCAGCGTGGGAAGTCCCCATTCTGGGCCGACACGAGCTTGGTCCTTACACCCTCGGGCGGGAAGCACCAGGAGCAGTGCCATCCAGCGTGCCGTGAGGCAGTGCCCATCGACCACTGCTCCATCCTCGTGCCGCGGCGGCGCTCGTACTCGCGGAAGTGCGGCATGTTGTAGTAGTGGCGGCGCCGCAGCATGATCCCGTCGCCGTCATAGACCTCGCGCAGCGCGGCCACCGTGCTTCCGGCGATGATGTCCAGTGAGCCAGGCTGCTTCCAGAAGAAGCCGTAGAGCGACCGGCGTAAGTGCAGCGCGAACGGCTCGGGCCAGCCGTCGTGGAGGCGCACGAACAGCATGGCCTCGCGCGACGGGATCTCGTCCGCGTCATTGATGACGAACACGTCGTCGTCGCGGAGGCCCGCCAGGCGCGCCACACCCTCGCGCGTCGCGAACGTTCGCAGGTACTCGTCGGCGATCCAGCCGTTGGCGCGCCCGCCCGACGGGAAGTGGTCCAGGAACACATAGTGGATCTTGTAGCGCACAAAGTCGAAGGCGCCCGAGTGGAGCGCCCGCAGGAAGTGGAGGCGGCGCGCCTCCCCGAATGCCGTGAAGTTGGACTCGCACACCAGGAAGACGTCGACGGTGTCGTTGAGCTCGTGCAGCCGCGCCTCCAGCAGGTCTATCTCGTGGTTCACATTGACGGCGTTGACCACGCGGCGCGGCACAGCGCGCGGCGTCAGCGTGGCGTGGTGCTGCACACCCAGGTTCGAGTAGTGGACCACGGACGGCACAGAGCAGTGGCGGCCGTGCCAACCTCGGCGACATGCGCACGTCGCCATTGTCCTGTTGCCGCCGGAGCTCGCGTTCGATTTGAGGTCGGCGGTGCCGGCTGCCTTCACGATGGCGGAATCCGGCAGCAAATCGAGCGAGCCCTCGCGAAAGCAGAGCGCCCCGGCGGGCGTCCTTGTGAAGTACTCCGTGTCGTCATCTTTCATTGTAAAGACGCGGCTGCTGAGCTCCTTCGCCAGCAACGACGGTGAGACTGAGTCACGATCGGCCGCGTCATCGATGACGTCCATATGGTCGGCGTGTCCCGCCCAGAAGAGGCGTTCGAGCTGCCCCCTCAGTGGCTGCAGGTGCTGCCGGGCAATCTCGGCGACGACGACGTGCGGCGCGAGCGCCTGCCACAGCTGCAGCGCCACGGCCAGGCTCAGGCCCAGCGCGCACGCAGGCAGCAGCAGGCGGCGCCGCACTGTGAAGTACGGGGCCATGGAGGCCTGCGTCTCGCAACCTCCTCACCTGCCGCCGTTGCTTACGAGCGGTGCCTCCTCGCGTCCCCCCTCCAATGAGGCAACACGACACCACCTCGAGTCGGAACGATCGCCGCCGCCGCAGCCGCCGCCGCCTTCATGGAAAAGAATGATAAGAGGAAGAAGAACGCGGTTTGTCACGCGAGCAGATTCCACGCCGGATCATGGACGAGACACGGACACCGCGGCGAGGAAACCGTAGAGAGCCAGGAGGAAGGTGGCCACACATGCAGCCGGCGTGTCCATGCGCCGTTACTGAGCGTGTCGAGCTGCGGTCCATGTTCTTCGTTGTGCTTAGGGGTGGAACAGTGGTGCAGTGAGTAGCGCTGTTGCTGCGCGGCAAGAAGGACCCGAGTTCGATTGCCGGCTTGGGTGCCGCCTGAGATGTCGTAGCTTATTTACCCCATCCCCGCTGGACAACTGTCAAAAAAAGCTACATAGCTAAATGGTTCCTTCCAGCTTGAGTAAAAACTGACTGATAGATACAGAAACAGAGGGTAGCGAATTGCAATCCTTCATCTATACATGAACTATATATATAATGGGGTAAGGTTTTTTTTATATGTGTATTTATTGCGGAGGATACCGGGCTCCAATCCTTCATAAGCGCTCATTTAATCTGCACAACCAGGGCCGTCTTAACAGCATAGAGGCCCCCGGGCAACTCATCAGTTGACACTGGATACATGTAGTATTTATTTATTTATTGACAGCCCCCTATGCTCGTGGAGCCCCCGGGCAACTGCCCAGCATGTCAACGCGTTAAGGCACTGTGCACACACCAAGGCTTTGCGTGTAATTTCTGTTTCACTTCCCACTTTATTCTTCTGAAACGTTTAAACTATTTCAGCTTTAGCAATTGTACCATAAACCCTCTTGATCAATCCTCTGTCTTCATCACTTTTGAAGAGCGTGCTACGCGCTTGTAGGGTGAGCAGTTTGCTGGTTGCGACGATACGAGTGGATTGTTTATTAATCAGGAGAGCGACAGACAGATTAAGGACGCTCTTTCCTCAGGAGTTTTCTGACACTTGTTTTGTTTTACGTGAAGATGTATTTTTATTCAATCAGTGACGGGTAATACGGTCATCCCTCGATTTACGGAACTGTTACGTTGCTTAAAATCTCGCTGGACAACTGTGAAAAATTGCTGCATAGCGCAACAGTTCCTTCTACAATACTCCTACTATAACCCACGCCGTGGGCAAGGGGACAACGCTATATGCCTTCGTACAGATTGAAACCGATGGAGATTAGTCCGCACCTCGTACCAAAGTCGGTTTTCACGACTCAATGCATGAGAATCGCTCTCCAGAGCTGTTCTTTCGGGGTGACAATGTCGAGCGCTCCCTCTCGCCTTCCTTCGCGACGTTTCGCCTCAAGCCTTCTGGATTTTCAGAACGTTCCCCAGAACGTTTTTTTTAGTTCAGAACGCCTGATAATGCCTCCCACGTGGGACTGTGGGATGAAACCGGCGTACCCAGCAAGAACGGGGTTGGGGGTGGAGAGGGGGGTACTGATGCTGTGTATTCTCCATGACTCGTTTGCGGTGTGATTTCATTGCTGCGGTCATCGCCCGCTAGCAGCGTACAGTGGTCTCGTTTTGCCTTCGATGAAGTCACGGTTAATACGCAAACTGCAGCAATTACATGTTAATCGCATTGCAGTTTACGAGGCGTGGTAACCGTCACGTAGCGAAGTTAATCGTTCCAAGAGCGAACGAAGACCACGAGACGCGAGGAGACCGCAGAGGCGGGGAGGGGTAAGGCGGCCACGTGGTTAGCCGGCGATATCGTTCTGCCAGACAATGCGTCCTATGCCGTTCTCTACACAGCCTGTGCAGCGCTTTGTGACCCTCGGGTAAAAAAGCACTGTAGAAATGCAATTATTATATATTATGATGTTATCAGACAATTAATGCGTCGAGGTTTTTTTTAGATGTGGAAAGAAACCCACCCAGAACTGGGGGAGAATATACAAACTCCGCACAGAAAGGCACTCAACGCGAGAGTTGAACCTCCGCAGTTATGACCTTTTTTCCGTGAGACGCAGATGCTACCACTCTATATATATTATATATACACCCTGCCACTCCATGTAGAGTAGAGAGCCACAAACCCATGTAGACCCAAAAAAGAGAAAGACAAAGATCCCCTTAGCATACTGTAGGGTCAAGTGCCGTTAGCGAGCACCTATGAAGGTCGACACGGCACACGAGGGGGTGGGTGACCAGCACCACGTTCGGCCGCCTTTGTCTCCCCAGTGACAATGTTTACACACTGCACCAGGTACTCATTTGAAGCTGAGTCGACCTAGGGGAGGCCCAGGACTGGTTCAGAAAATCGTCACTGGTGTTCACCGTGAGCGGGATTCATACTCGCGTCGCTGGGTTTGTAGCCCAGCGCGCTAACCGCTGGGCCACCGTTCCCCAGTACTTTAACAGACACCTAAAAACTTACACAGAACCACACTCATATATAAACACCCACAGACTCACACAGATTCATACAAATACCCACAGGCTCACACACCCATACAGACTCACACAGACCCCTACTCTCACATAGAGACTCACAGACAGACGGATGGATCCTTTCTCTAAGAGACACCAGTGTCCTGGTCGATTCCGGTTTAGCAGCGGAGGTATCGCTCCGAATCAGTCGAGCGGCATTACCTTTTCATCGGCTACGTAACGCTGTGTGGAAGCTGCCTGGCCTGTCGCTCTACACGAAGCTGCGGGTCTTCTCAACTGCACTCATGTCCTATCTTCTCTATGTCTGCGAAACGTGGACTTCCCTGGTGGAACATCTGCGCCGTTTTTAAACTTTCCGGCTGGCCTGCCTACGATCCATCCTGGGTTTAACCAGGTTGGATTGTGTGAGGAGCTCACAAATTCTCGAAAAATCGGGACAAAGTCCTATTGATGAGCTCCTCCGGCAGGCAAGGCTGCGGTGGCTGGGTCATGTAGCCGGCATACCCAGCTACCGCATGCCTGCTGATTGGCCGGATAGAGGGGGCTAAACGGGCGCGGCACGGGCTAGAGAAGAGATGGACCGATGTAGCACAGGAGGACCAGGAGCTGAGTGGACTTGCTGACAACTGGTCCCAACGGTGTCAAGATCGACCTCCGTGGAGGATGATCGTGAAGAACGCTACGGGGCAGTTTAAGGCAGTCGCTCTCCAATAACAAAGGGCGGAGGAGCGACGCTCATTACAACGAGCGGAGCGTCGGGCGGCTAAAATATAGCAAGTTGGCACAGTAGGGATCATAGTGTATCTCCCAGTCATCTCATTCAGGCAACCCACAACACCTGGGTCTGTCCCGTGACCTCCTCTCAGCGAGCCTTCGATACTTCACGTGGCTTCAATGTGCATATAGCCTGGCACAAGCGCCGTGGTGACGTCACCGCCACTTAGCGGCGAATAGCGGTTGTTGTTGTTCTGTGTGTGTACTCAGCTGCGTGTACTCACCGCAGGGTCTCGCGCCGCATCAACCCCTCGTCGTCTCGCACCCTGAAGCTCGCCGCGTGCTCTGCCCGGGCGGGGCGACTTCGCTTCGTGTACCTGGGCAGGTAAGGGTCAACCAGTGTGGGCGGAGTAGGGGGCGGGGGGACTGGTAGACCCGCTCCGCCTCCCAGCCCCCCCGCCCAACTCCCAGCAACTCCCTCCCGCCCTGCTCCCCCTCCCCTCCTCCCCCCTCATCACCTGACACGCGGTCGCTGGCACCTGGCACGCAAATTGCGGTTGTGATTTATAGTCGTGGGGCGGCGCGGTGGCCCAGTGGTTAGCGCTGTCGCCTCACAGCAAGAAGGTCCCGGGTTCGAATCTCTCGGCTCGGGTGCCTTTCTGTGTGGCGTTTGCATGCTCTCCCCGTGTCCGCGTGGGTTTTCGCCGGGTACTCCGGTTTCCTCCCACAGTCCAAAAGCATGCTCCTGGATAGGTTGATTGGCTCGCAGACTAAAATTGTCCCGCAATGCCCGGCGGTGGACTGGCGTCCCGCCGTCGTCGGGTGTATTCCTGCCTTACGCCCTGTGTTTCCGGGATAGGCTCCGGCTCACCGTGACCCTATATAGGATTAAGCGGTTTCAGATAATGAGATGAGATGAGATTTATAGTCGTGAGTAGCGCTGTCGCCCCACAGCGAGAATGACCCGGGTTCTATTCGCTGCTCGGGTGCTGCCCGTGTGTGTGGAGTTTGCGTCTCACTCTCTCTCCATGTCTGCGTGGGATTTCGACGATTACTCCGATTTCCTCCCACAGTCCAAAGACACTTTGCCTAGGCTAATTGTGCTGACTAAATTGTCCACCCCCCCCCCGTACGCAGAGATGTTGTCATCTGCCTACCCCTGCCCGCTAGGAAACTGTTAAAATAATTACGGAGCTTAACCTTTCCTCCCAGCACGGGGGATATTTTCAATGTAATAATACATAATTGCACTTCTAGAGCGCTTTTCACCCCAGGGTCACAATGCGTTTGCACAGAGTTGTGGAGAGAACGGCACGTCAACAACATCGCAGCAGTTCATTTGAAAGTAAATGCCTATAATGTAGAGGATATAAAATAAGTGATACAAATGTAATAACGCGGCGCTGTGCCCGCTTCGGAATTCAAAGTCGCGATTACAGTTATAACGCCCTCGAGGCTTCCACTTCCGTGGAGCTGTACTGTCACGGAGTCGAACCGTGGCTTCAGCTGCTGCCAGGTCCCGTGCGGATGTGGTTCGGCCTTGCAGTTCGTGCGCTTTGAGTTCGAGGATTCTGCTGCGTGTAAAAAAAAAAAATTCCGCAGCCGAACCGACTAAAGCATCGATTCTCAACCGCTTGCACCTGAAGAACCCGCTCGTGCCTGGTCTCCACGGGCCACCAAGTGGCGCTCGCGGCCCCACTGATGGCTCGCTCCTCACCATTGCTATCAGTGGTCGCTATCTCTGGTGCGGGGACGCGGTGCGGGGCGCAGTCTATCCGGGCAGACGCAGGGAGCAAGGCAAGGCTGTACCCAGGACTCACACGGACATCCATAGGCTTAGAGACAACATTAACAACCGCCATTTGCCACTAAGTGGCAGTGACGTCGCCACAACGCATGTGCATTTTGAGGCCACGTGAAGTATCAAGGGGTGAAGGGACGTCTAGACCCGGTCGTTATGAGTTGCCTGACTGAGATGACTGGCCGGGACGTCACCTGCGCCTCTTACTCTGCCAATTCCTGTGTTTTATCCGCCCGACGCTCTGTTCGTTGTTGTGAGCGTCGCTCCTACGCCTTCTCATGTTGCTAGAGAGCGATTGCCTCCATCTGCCCCGTAGCGTCCTTCACGATCCTCCTCAACAGATGGGAACTTGTCCTGAGCGCTGTCACTTTTTTCGCGTGTTTACCAAACATCGGTCGCGTGAAGCGTGGGAGAAAAAAACTGCGGTGGCGTGGCTGTGGCGGCCACGAGGAACCCTGGCGTGCAATCGAGTTGGCACCTGGCAGCATTTCCTGACCGACGCTCATGGGCGAGACCTCGGAGAGGAGACTCATGCAAGCAGTTGAAAGAACCCTTGAGCTACACAGCTTTTTTTTGCAGTTGTGCAGCGAGGAGGGGGTAAGCAAATTACGTTATATTTCGTGGCACCAGGGGAAAATTTAGTCATAGTAATTAACCGATAATAATAATTAATGCAATTTATAACGCCTGGCAGAGTCATTCACTCGTCATGGTTTTCATTCGAAGAGAGAACGACTCGGAGACGCAAGTAAATCGCAGAGAGGTGAGGAGGGCGAAGGCAACCACACGGTCAACAGGCGCCAACATTTTCCAGACACTGCGTTCGATGTTTTTAGTTGTGGGAGGAAAACGGAGAAGCCGGTGGTAATCCATGCAGAACAGGAGGGACAACACACACATTCCACATGGAAAGGCGTCTGAGGCAGGAATCGAACCGACTCCGGCCGGACTCTCTTTGTTACGAGGCGCAGATGTTACTGCCACGCTCTCCTAGGCAACAGCATGTATGTGAACTGTGAGAGGCAACCGGAGCACTCGGCGAACACCCACGCGGAAACGTGGGTGTTCGCGCCGGAAATCCAACCCTGGGGGCCTCCTCGCTGCGGGCCGGCAGTGCTGCTGCTCCTCACCGCCACTCCTCACAGCCAATCACCGCTAATCACCGCGCCACCCACCTTGGCGGTGGCAGGGGTAGGGAGGGAGACGCGCCGCCGTCAGCTTGACGCCCGTCTCCAGTCGCTGCGCAGGCTTGTAATTTTAATTTCGCGACACATCCTCGTATTTAAGGGACCTGGACTCAACTGTTTGGTTTGCAATGATGCATTTACGGAAGTAAAAGTCACTACGTTTCCCAACAACCCCCACCCCTACCCCCGTCGCCTTGGAATTTTTTTTTACTGTATCGCACATAGTAAGAAGTCGCCCGGTTGGATTCCCGGCCCGGGTGGATTGTCGCTTTGCAACTCTCTCCGAACCGCCCGCGTGATTCAATCGGTCCGTTTGTATTCAAGCTGGGAAGGAACCGTTCAGTTATACAGCTCTATTTAACAGTTGTCCAGCGGGGAAGGGAGAATAAAAGTATGCCGTTTTCCTCCTAAAGTCCAAACACACGCTGCTCTTACCGCTACTTAGTTGTCTGCTTGGCCTGCTGACGACATTTCCGAGCTGAGTGGTGGCGCAGTGAATAGCGCTGCTGCCTCACAGCAAGGAGGACCCCGGTTCGGTTCCCAGCTCAGGTGCCTTTCTGTGTGGAGTTGGCGAGTTCTCTCTCCCCCCGTGTACGCGTGGGTTTTCGTCGGGAATCCGGTTTCCTCCCGCAGTCCAAAGAACAAATTTTTTTTGTTACAATTCAAAACGCCCCGCGCAAATCGCGCGTCTGGTCATTGCCGAGACAGGGCGGATAGGAAGGGGCGAGGGAAGCGCAGAGAGGTGGCGAGTCAACATTGCTTTCCCGGACTAAATTGGCCCAGCTGACCTGAGATGTTGTAACTTGCTTACTCCTTCCTACACGACAACTGTTAAAAAGAGCAACGCAGCTCAACGGTTCTTTCCAGCTTATATGCAATTTGACTGATTGAGCAAAGCGCATGGTTGCTTGGGCAACGGGTTCACAGTTCGCCGTGGGCTGGCAGTGGTTTCCCGTTCCAAGTGTGTCGAGCAACATTATCTCGAGCGCTCGACACGGCTGTCCCGTAAGAGCAGCTCTTGAGAGCAATACTCATCATACATCGAACCGCCACAAACTTCCATCGATATGTCGGCATCATTTTATTCGCATCAAGGTGGTCCAGATGTCTTGTGACCCCCATTTCATTGTTACCCTCAACACGATTTTGATTTCCTTTGAGCATTAATGTCTGCTTTAAGTAACGTTTATTTGTTTATTTAAAATTAACTAAGCTTACGTTTGTCATTTTGAGATTCAGTAGTAAATTACACGCGCCATTGTGTATGCAAAAATACCGTAACGTGAATACAATTGAGGGGTCACAAAATATATGGACCACCCTGTACAAAGCTGTCTTTGTCTCTGGCAGTGTCGGAGGCCCAATCGGCGCTCGCAAACCAAGCGCTCCCCGACAACCTGTGGCGCAATCTCTGCCTTTGTGTGTTTGTGTGGGGAGCGATGGGGCAACGGTTAGCGATGCAGAGTTAAGGAATAGGGGAGGGGGGCTTTTACTGTAGAGGGGGGACCAACGCCACGTGGGGGACGAGCAGAACAGTCTGCGGGGACTTTTACTGTAGAGGGGGACAAAGCGACGTGGGGTGACGTCGGTTAGAACTCGCTAGAAAGTGCCGCGGGCATATATAGGCGCGGGGTTGGAGGGGCGAAGAGAGTCTCCTGGGGGAACGAGAAGGAGGAGGGAGCGTCACGATGGTGCAGCTCGTTGTGTGCCGCTACTCCGGCCCCGTGCACTGCTGGTTTCAATAAAGCATGGAAAATCAAGAAGTCTGGTCATCCGTGCTCACTGGCTGATCTATCGCGGAGTGGGCGCTGATCCTCGCCGTGGTCTTGCCGCTGTAGCCGTCACAAGCCCGCAGTCGAAGTCGTGGTGTCACAGCGACCTTGGTCTCCACCGTAACAAACCTGGCAGAGACCCAAGGTCGTCTACGCTCTCGGCCATAAAAACCAGTGACGATTTTCCGAACCGGTCGTGGCACTTCTATTGGTCAACTCAGCCGCAAATGAGTAACTCGTGCTATGGCGTAAACATCTCCACGAGGGAGACAAGTCCGCCGGGCGTGGTGCTGGCCACCCACCCCCTCGTGTGCGGTAACGGCTTTTCAAAGTTCTATTGACTTGTGTCAGTGTACGGGTGAGTGCACGGGTGCGCGCACTTCAATCATTGAGCAGAGACCACGTGCGTGAGTTCCGTGTCCTCTATTTTTGGGACACCGGTCTGAATACCCGAACACGGCTGTGCGCGCGTGAGATGGTGTGTGTGCAGGGAACGGTGGCTCAGTGGTTAGCGCGCTGGGCTAGAAACTCGGCGACACCAGTTCGATTTCCGCTCAGAACCAAAGCGAGTGACGGTTTTCTGAACCGGTCCTGGGATTTCCCTACGTTGGCCGAGTCTCGAATGAGTAGCTGGTGCAGTGTGTAACTTTGCCACGAGGGAGATGGAAATTAGGGGACTAGCCACAGACAAAGCAGGGAGGGGGAAATCACAGTTCCGGGGGTGGGAATAGGATATGGAAATTAGTGTCAAGGTGACTCAGAGGCGGACTCACACAACAAAGAACACACGCATCACGCCCACACATATAAGGAGACAATAGAAGCCGCACACGAACATTACGCCTGAAGATGCCTCCAACGTGTGAGGCGAAACGTCGCGAGGAGAGGAGAGATCCATCGACGCGGCTGTCCCGAGAGAGCAGCTTTTCGAAGCAATCATCAAACCTACTGTTTCTCTCCCCTAAATACCGTATCCTACGGGACGTTGGTAACAATGGTATTCCACAAATCTCTGCTTTTTGAACTTCTAAGAATGTCCATTGTTGATCGTAACAATATGTTCGTCTCTCGAGAGAGAGACTCGACATAAGTCAATCTCTGTCGTCCACATTTCTCTTTCTTTCAAAATGTCTAGTTATAACCAGATTTTAAATGTCCTCTTTCCTCACAATATACCCGAGAAACGTCGGCTGCCTCCTTCTAATGTCATTCAACACCTTCTTTCTACATCCCACTCGTGACAACATTTCTTCATTGGAGGTGTGACTTGTCCAAGATACCTTCAAGATGCGTCGAAAGAACCACATTTCAGTTGTCTCAGTTCTCTTTTCTATTCTTGACCTGCACTTTATGTGAGCATATTAAAGACCTCGATAAAGCCTTAACAACAGACTGGAAGCGAGCACCTATGAAAGCCAGCGCGGCACACGAGACGGCGGATGGGCCAGCACCATGCCCCACCACCTTTGTCTCCCCAGTGGCAATGTTTCCACACCGCAATAGGCACCCATTTGAGGCTGAGGTGACCTAGGGGAGACTCAGGACCGGTTCAGAGGATCGTCGCAACTGAGCGACAATCGGTCGCCAGGTACGTATCCCAGCGTTCTCACCCCTGAGTTACGGCTCCCCACGTTATAGTCTATACATACAAACAGATTTCACGGGTGCGCTAATCAGCACGAGTCACGCTTCGCTCAAACAGTCGCTTGCACATGAGCCTCACGCGTTTTTCCGAGAACTTGAACCTGTAGTCACGATCACCATTCAGTCTGCGTACATGCAGACGAGTCAACACAGTTCGGCTCAGCTGCGTTGGCATGACTTGTTTGGTCTCTCTGAAAGGTGTTGCATATGATCCTTCCTTTTTGGCGCTAATGCATTTAAATTTGAGCCGTGTCACGGTTTATTTGTTGCTCTGCTTTGCCTATTATTACTGTATTGTGTTATGCAATCTCGAGTGATACTGTTTACTGCAAGATTGTGGTTGTTTTCATCTTTGCATCAGTTGGAACAAGTTTGTTCAAACATAAAGTATGAAGTGTACTAGTTACTTTTATGGCCACGGTAACCGTTTCGTTGATGCAGACTGTAGTGGTGATTTTATTTTCCGTTTGGATTTATGCGTTGTTATGTTGCTCAGTTCAGACGTTTCTTTCGTTGCAGAAATCACACATCCCGAGCTTGTAAGCTCACTGGACACTTTCTGCTGTAATAATAAGAATATATGCATCTGGCGTTAGAGATAGGAGCCTGTGTTAGAGATAGGAGCCAGTGTTAGAGATAGGAGCCAGTGTTAGAGATAGAAGCCAGTGTTAGAGATAGGAGCCAGTGTTAGAGATAGAAGCCAGTGTTAGAAATAGGAGCCAGTGTTAGAGAAAGAAGCCAGTGTTATAGATAGGAGCCAGCATTAAGAGATAGGAGTCAGAATTAAAGCTAGTCAATGTTAGAGATAGAAGCCAACATTAACAGGTAGGAGTCAGTGTTCGAGACAGGAGCCAGTGTTATGTCGCAGAAATCCCGCACCTCGAGCTTGCAAGCTCGCTGGGTACTTTCTGCTGTAATAACAGTAACCATCCATTACCTATTCATCTCCCTGCCAAGAGCGCGACCATGTCGCGAACATTGTGGTTTCTG
Organism: Mordacia mordax; assembly: GCA_036362905.1. Lineage (NCBI taxonomy): Eukaryota > Metazoa > Chordata > Hyperoartia > Petromyzontiformes > Petromyzontidae > Mordacia > Mordacia mordax. The sequence continues at coordinate 23,523,713 of JAZEWT010000003.1, read as the reverse complement.
TCGACGCCTAACGGAACACAATGGGGAGAGAGCGGCGTTCAACCTACAGCTCACCACCGCCCCGTCTACGTTCGTCATTCATTCGTTCGA
>JAZEWT010000003.1:23452154-23484158 GCA_036362905.1 Mordacia mordax | reverse complement strand
CGCGAGGAGAGGAGAGAGAGCCATCGACGCGGCTGTCCCGAGAGAGCAGCTTTTCGAAGCAATCATCATGCATCGAGCCGTGAAAACCTACATCATTATTATTAGATTATTGTTTTTATGTGATGGTACGGTGAATGCCAAGTGCACTGCGCAGTGAACCAAGTGTCATCCGTTTGATTCATTCGCGGCCAAGGCCAACACGTGTTTGTGAGATGCGTGTTTGCGATGGACTTGTGACTTCACCTGCGTAGTGTGGGTCTGCGTGCAATGTGTGTCTTCCACGGCAGTGGTGGGCGTCCACCAAGGACCCCATTCAAATGCACAGTTGCCTGGTCTCGGCTAGCTGATGAAAGCTGTACAAAATATGATTGAAAAATAAAAATTTAAATGACCCGCTTTTATTGCACTCCAAAATAGGAAATACATTTTGTGAACACAATCAGCTGAGTCCTTGGGCATCTTCAAATCTCGTCCCAAGACTCGCTTGTTCCGTAGAGCTTTCAAGTCCTCCGGCTAGGACTGCTGATGCGGCTCAGTGGTGCCGTGCCGGGATGTTGGCACTCTTCTGACTTGTGCTGGCTTTGGAACATTTATTCCTTCCTCCGGCTTGGACTGTTGATGTGGCTCTGGTGCCGGGCCGGGATGTTGGCTCTCTTGCAATCCGCACCTGCTCTGGAACATTAGTTCCTTCCTTGTTTGTTTCAGAAATTATAAATTTTTTGCTGACTTCATGTCCTATGATTTGTCGTTGCTGTTTGACTTTCGATTGAATTGTTCTGATGTTGGGGCTGACATCGTCCTCCACTCCTCCCGATGCCAAAGGGAAATAGATGAGGTTTTGGGCTGTGACTCATGCAGCTGGAATGGCTACACTGGGTACAGAGTCCAACCTCCTCAGAAACCCTGGCTGGCGGAGGAAATGTTCAAGGTAGCCGAGAGAAAACAGCAGGCCCACTCCTACCTCCTGCAACATCCTACACCCGAAAACAAAGAGGTTTACCGCAGCCTTTGCTCGGAGGTTCGGAGAGCTGTGCGCTTTGCAAGAATGAGTGGTCATCGTGGGATGCTAAAGAAATGGAGTCTGCCTCGGTAGCCTATGATCAAAAATCACTCTTTAACTCCATCAAAAGATTGATTTGCATCGCTGCATCAATTACCCTTCTTAAAGGGGAAAATGGTGATCCAATCTCCAACCCCCAGGAACAAGTTTTCACATTTGCAGAGCATTTCTGTAAGGTCTTGGGAGAAGGAAGCCCCCCCCCCCGATCAGATAACACCATTGTACAACTTGGGGTGACCCTGCTGGGGCTGCAGTATCTCACATAATGGAAGAAGTAGCCACACCCTGTGAGTGGCTGGCAGAGATGCCACCTATAGAGGAAGTATGTAAGGTGATACAGAGCCTGAGACCAGGAAAACACCGGGCAGAGACGATCTTCCAAGCACAATGCTGAGGGAAGGTGATGCTTGTCTGCAGACTGCCCTTTATGACATCATTAAAACCGTCTGGAGCACAGGAAGGGTCCTGCAAGAATGGAAGGATGCCCTAGTGGTCCCCCTCTTCAAGAAGGTGGGGCTGCACTGATGGTAATAGCTATAGGGGCATCTCGCTCCTTAATGTGCTGGAAATGGTCCTGGCAAGGACCATTCAACATCACCTTGCCAAGCATGCTGAGGAGAGGTGGAATGCCAATATGATTTCAGGCTGTGGCGGTCTTGCACAGATGCCATATTCTCTGTTAAGTTGCTACAGCAGAAATGTAGGGAATTCCAACAGAACCTGCATCTCTGCTTTATTGATCTAGTCAAGGCCTATGATACAATCAGAAGGCCAGGGCTGTGGATTGTTCTTCGTGCTTTCGGGGTCCTTGACACGCTGCTCACCATCATTAAGGACCTTCATGAGGGTGGGCAAGCCCGGTTAAAGTTACGTGGTCGGGAGTCAGAGCCATTCCGTGTAAACCTTGGGGTGCGACAGCAATGCCCTCTATCTCCTACAGTATTCAACATTTTTCGACTATGTAGGTACAATAGGAGGCTGTTCGATGCCCGGGTACGATCAAGGGATGGCTCCCTATTGGCCAACCATATTACTTCTGCCGATGATTTGGTGATCGCTGCTCATTCTGAGGAGGAGTTGGGGGCTCTGCTGTTGAACCTGGAGCATGTCACAAACAGGTGGGATCTTACCATCAGTCCCACCAAAACCAAGCATCTGTTTGGGTATTTAGTGCCACCGAATGCTCCACCTCAGCTCTCCATGAGTAATGGTACTGTTGTGGAGACAGTGGAGAAGTTTACATACCTAGGCAGTGTGCTTATGGCCGGTTCTGGTTTGACAGCGAATGTCTCGCTCCGAATCAGTCGGGCAACATTATAGTTCATCGTCTACCTAATGCTGTGTGGAAGCAGCTACCTGGCCTGTCATTCCACATGAAGCTTCAGGTATTCTCAGCTGCAGTCATGCCCTCTCTTCTCCATGCTTACGAAATGTGGACTCCCCCCTGGTGGAACACCTCTGTCGTCTTGACATTTTTCGGCTGGCCTGCCTACGATCCATCCTGGGTTTAGCCAGGTTGGATTGTGTGAGAAGCTCACATTCTCGAAAGATCTGGACAAAGTCCCATTGGTGAGCTCCTCTAGCAGGCGAGGCTGCGGTGGCTGGGTCATATAGCCCGCATGCCCAGCCAGCGCATGCCCAAGCGGTCGCTGTTTGGCCGGATAGAGGGGGCTTAACGGGTACGGCACGGGCTAGAGAAGTGATGGACTGATGTGGCACAGGAGGACCTGGATTTGAGTAGGCTTGCTGAAGACCGGTACCAGCAGTGTCAAGATCGACCTCTGTGGAGGAGGATCGTGAAGGACTCCATGGGGCAGTTGGAGGCAGTCGCCCTCCAACAACAATAGAGGGTGGAGGAGCGACGCTCACAACAACGAGCGGAGCGTCGGGCGACTAAAACACAGCAGGTTGGCACAGAAGGAAGCATAGGTGGTGCATCTGCCAGTCATCTCAGTTAGACAACTCATAATTCCTGGGTCTGTCCCATGACCTGTCATCGGGCCCTCGACACTTCACATGGCTTCAAGGTGCATATGGCCTGGCACGGTCTCCGTGGTGACATCACTACCACTTAGTGTCGAATGGCGGTTGTTGTTGCTCTGTCCTTTGGTGGGTTTGGTGGGCTGGTATCTCCCCCACCCCATTACCCCTTCTCAGGGTTCCTCCAAAAACTAGAAAAAAGGTGTTCCGTGTGGCCACGTGGAATGTTCGAACGCTTGTGGAGGAACGGCTGCCACTCCTCTGTCGGGAGCTGGACCGGTATTACCTGGACTTCTGGTCTATAAGAGGTCAGGTGGACTGGTTCTGGCTGCAGTCATCATGAGGGGTGGACAGTCCTCCACTCGGGACAGGAAACTGCCAAACAAGAGGGAGTGGCTGTGGGGTGTGGGAGCGTTACGGTGAGGTGTGGTAGCCTATGAGGAATGGTAGTGGTGGAGGGATGTGGGCAAGGCCGATGAGTCAGATGCCTTCTATGACTTCCTGTCCCAGGTGCTGGCTAAGATGACCTCTTGGGATAGTCATCTTGCTAGGTGACTTTAATGCCTGAGTAGGTCATGATGCAGTCACCTGGACTAGAGTGATTCGAAGGCATTGGCCAGATCAACTCGACAACAACACTAGGAGACTGCTATACTTCTGTGGGACGTATGGGCTTGTAATCACAAACACGGTGTTCCGTAATCAGTGTATCCACACAATATCGTAGATGCATGTCAGGGCCAAGCAAAACGTCTGCAAGGCCATATAGTGGCAGAACAGCGGAATGTGGACCTATATCCTTGACACCAGGACCTATTGGGCAGCTGACTTCCCGCTCCTGCCAATGGTTTGTCATCTGTAAGATGCACCTGATATTCTACTTTGGCGGTGGTGGGCGTCCAATTAGGACCCCATTCAAATGCACAGTGGCCTGGTCTCGGCTATCTTATGAAAGCTACCAAGTCAGAATTTCATCACCGTTTGCAGCTGGGCCTGCATCGTCCCTCATTCCTCCTGATGCGTCACCCCTCTCCTGATGCCGAGGGCAAATAATAATAATAATAATAATTGTATTTTTCGAGCGCTTTTCACCCGAGGGTCACAAAGCGCTGCAAAGAGCTGCAGAGAGATCGGCATGTCAACAACGACATTAGAACGTCAAATTTGCAACAATAACACTCTTTCTTTTTAAAATCTACACATAGTTACAGAACAACGTGAAAAATATTTGACTGGCAACTAAAATTTTAAATGCAAAATTTTCAGTGATTATAATACATATATTGGGTTGCAAATTGCAAATATGTGACAACCTACACTTGGGTTTGCACTTGTACAAGGCTACCAGAACATCTAAAAATAGCCTCACCAGACCAATTTCACCCGCAAAACTTACGGTGAGAAATCCAGTTCAGCTATGGTAAAAAAGCACCAATTCAGGTTATACTAGGCTGTTTGGGCCGATCCTTGCACCTCAATCAGGTTATATCGTTGTGTTATGATGAAGAGCCTTAATGATGCCCTTCATCATGAAGCCCGGGTTTAGCTACTTGGTCGTGAATCTGAGCTATTCCCTGTTCACCTTGAGGTGCAGCAGGGATGCCTTCTGGCTCATATGTCATTTAACACTGGTGGAATTTCCCTGTGGTAGGGTATGGTGGGAGGCTGATCGATGACCAGGTGCGGTCAAGGGATAGCTCTCAACTGGCCAACTATGTTAAATATGCCGACAAAGTTGGGGGCTCTGCTGTTGAACCTGGAACAAGGCACAAAGAGGTGGGGTCTTATCGTCAGCCCTGCCAAAACCAAATACCTGCATAGATATTTTATGGCACCTAACACTCCACTCCATCAGATTCGCATGAGTGATATGGCGGCGGTTGTGGAGAGAGTGGAAAGGTTTCTTTACCTAGGCAGTGTGTTTATGGCCGATTCTGGTTTGGCAGCAGTGGTTTCACTCCGAATCAGTTGGGCGGCATTAATCTTTTCATCAGCTGCGTAACGCTGTGTAGAAATTGCCTGGCCTGTCACTCCACACAAAGCTTTGGGTCTTCTCCGCTGCAATTGGTAGCAGGTGGTGCAGTGGTAACATTTGCGCCTCACAGAAATAATGTCTTGCGCAGGCAGTTCGATTACCTTCTAGGGTGCCTTTCTGTTTTGACTTTGTGTTTTTTCCCCTTGTAAAACGTGGGTTTCCCACCAGTTTTTCGTTTTCCTCCCACAACTAAAAAAACCCCTACTTATTAATTAATTGGCCGATAACATCATAAATGCAATTATTATTATAACAATATATAGAACACAGTGTCTGGCAAGTGTTGGCACCAGCTGACTGCATAGCTGGCTTCACCCCATCTCTATGGTTTTCTTGCTACACCTCTAATGATGTAAGTCACCCTGGATAAGGGCGTCTGCTAAATAATAATTAATAATTAAATGTCATTTATTTTTTCTGTTTCTGAAACGTGCATTCCCCTGGCAGAACATCTGCACTGATTTGAAACCTGGTTAGCCTGCCTTTGATCTATCCTCGATTTAACCAGGTTATATTGTGTGAGGAACTAAAAAAATCATGAAATTATCTGCCCAGAGTGCCATTGGTGAGCTACTCCGGCACGCGAGGTTGCCGTGGATGGGTCATATAGTCTGCATGCTCATCCACCGCATGCCCAAGCAGCTGCTCTTTGTCGTAACATGGGCAAGAGAAGATATTGACTGACGTAGCACAGGAGGACCTGGAGCTGAGTGGACTTGTTGAAGACTGGTACCAGCGGTCTCAGGATCAAGCTCTATGAACAAGGGTCTTGAAGGATGTAGAGAGCCGTTGGAGGCAGTCTCCCTACAATAATAGCAGAGAGCAAAGCGACAACAGTGAGCGGAGTGTCGGGCAGTTAAAACACTGAAAACTGGCACAGCAGGGAACACAGTTGGTGCACCTGCCAGTCATCTCAGTAAGGCAACCCCTAACAACTCAAAGTGCCCCTTGCCTGGCACATGCACAGTGCCGAATGTCGGTTGTTGTTGTTGTTGCTGTGTTCTTGGATTATTATGCAGGAGCTGCTGGCTGAGTTTGACGTGCACATGCAAAAGCGCGAGCATGAATATCGTCTCCATGCCGACCAAATGAGTAACACGGTGCTGGCATACGAGCTCAAGGTAACCCCGGTAACGCGATTAGTCGATGGCTCATGGCAATCATTAAGTGATGCAAGCAGGTGTACTTAATGTAGGGCACGTCTGACAAAACAGATCTCTTATAAGTACCACAATCATTGTTCCTGTCAACTTAATGCATTCATACCGTATATCAATCACTTTCTCATCCTTATTGTGTTAGACACAATATGTGTTTTCCACACATTGTTAGACCATGGCATTCCTTCTGACCATTCCAAGATACTGAAAGCTTGATTAAGAAATGTAGTATTTGCCATATTATCATTGGTGGGTTTATTTGTCTTTTTCACCAATTTTTATCCAGGTGGTGCTCTTAGCATTGTATCACAAGACAAAGACCTGTTGAATGTCTAACGATGCATTCCTGGGCCAAGCCATACTTTGCTTAATATTAAGTTAACAAAAATAACTCAACACATCTATAATGATGTAGGTTTTTACGGCTCTTTAAAAGTCTGTGTAATTGACAAATGTGTTGCGTTGATGATTTCTTCCAAAAACTGATATTTCGGCATAGCCGCGTCAATCGCTCCCCCCGCTGCTTCGCGACATTCGCCTCAGACGTTGGAGGCATCCTCAGGCGCTGTGGATGCCTCCAACGTCTGAGGCGAATGTCGCGAAGGAGAGGGGGGAGCGATCGACGCGGCTATCCCGAAAGAGCAGCTTTTGGAAGAAGTCATCATCTCAACACATCTGTCATTTATACATACTTATAAAAAATATATAGATCTAATTGGTAATGTTTTGGGCTAAGGCATTGTTATTTGTGATATGTCCTGCAAAGAATGTTTGTCACGTCAGTCTAACCAATTTAATTCTTAGTTGCTTTGTGTCAGACAAAATAATCTTTTGCATGTGCGGTTGTGGAGAATAAAGTAATAGAATACGTAAATTAATGGACGGTATGCTTCCTTCACATATCCCATCAGCCACACGGTCTTCTAGCAGTACGTACTATCGGTAGCATTTGTTCATCAATGTCAGTGGTCTTTGGATCGGTGCTCAGTGCCAGTACTGTTTGATCCCAGGCTCGGCTGCTGGGCAAGGAACTGGAGGCAGCACAGGCAGCGAATGAACGCTGTGAGGCTGCCCTGGCAGCTGCCGAGGCAGCGCAGGCAGAGCTGAAGAAGCGTCTGCGTGAGGCCGAGTGGGCTGTACGAGACGAGGTGGCTGTGCGTGACGCCAGGTGATAATCGCTGCCGCTGCTTGCCGCCACCAGTGCTGTAGCTTCCACCCCTGTCACCAACGGCACTGCCTTTGCTTAGACTTGTCCAGAGGATAATTTCTGATTGGGGTGGCTTCATCAAAAGCTAATGTTACTCTTGTGAAGGAAAAAAAATATTTCCATTGGATGTCTCATCTCATCTCATTGTCAGAAACCGCTTAGTCCTGTACAGGGTCGCGGTGAGCCTATCCTGGCAGACACAGGGTGCAAGGAAGGGATAAACCCACGATGGTACGCTAGTCCATCACCGGGCACTGCAAGCAATTTAGTGTGCAAGCCAACTAACCTATGCAGCAGCATGTGTTTTTTTTGGACTGTGGGAAGAAACCGGAGTGCCCGTTGAAAACCCACGCGGACACAGGAGAACATGCAAACGCCACACAGAAAGGCACCCGAGCTGAGATTCGAACTCAGGATCTTCTTGCTGTGAGGCGACAGCGCTACCCACTGGGCCACCGTGCCACCCCCATTACATGTCATTGGTTTAAAATATCGTGTATATGTTTTATCTGCATTAAAGAATACAATTTTGGTGCATATTATAATCCCTTGTATATACGTGTGACCATATTTGTCTAACTTCTTTGGCATGGGGCACAAGTTTAGGGTGCATCTTACTTTTTTGATTAACTTATAGTCTGGAAAATATATTACATATTTATAATGATTGCTCCGAAAAGCTGCTCTCTTGGGACAGCCGCGTCGATGGCTCTCTCTCCTCTCCTCGCGACGTTTATATATCTTAAAAGCAGAGAGCTATTTAGAATTTGTTTAGTGTGTATCAAGGTCCTCAGTACATCTGAATATTTAGTTGCTGAACAAACTTGGGGATTATTACTCCGTAGTAATGAAAATAGTAAAAAACTGATGAATTATGAAAACGGGCCTTTTTTTTGTCTATGTTCACTTGGTTTATATCGTTTGCTGCTCATTGATGGTCTCAGCCATTCAATCTCTTATCATTGCATTGTTGGCTTTTATAACACTGTGATGGGGAATATAAAAAACAAGGAGCAGATACACCTCATATCAGTCCCACCACGTACACAAAAGTATATTTGACACCTCCAATCAGCCACATGGGCTTATGCGAGTGTATAAATTCAGCAGCATTGGTTCAACCTAAGCAATCTACCATGTTGTCTGTTGCGTGGGTGGTCTGCTGGGTATACCATAGGCGATGCTGACAATCACCCATATCTATCGCAGGATCAAGGAGCTGCAGGAACAGGCGGAGGATGCACGGTCAGCGCACATGAAGGAGCTGGAGCTCCTGAACCGCAAGTGCGAGCGCCGCCGATTACTGTCAGAATTTAAATGCCAGTCTTACCGGGGGCACACCGTGAGCTAAAGTATCTTTTCAGAGCTCTTTAAGAGCGCTCCACCACCGCATGTGTTAGAGAACAACCCACAGAAGGCGAAATCACAGAACTGTTGAGATCTGTTTAAGTGACCTGGCCTACCCACAATTCTATGGAGAGAAATGTTTAGAACATTTATTCAGACTGATGTTATTTCTCAGTGCTGTGGTTTATTCAAATTAAGGTACATAACCAATTCAAATGTCTTAGTTCCCCGGGGAAAATGCCATTGAGCAAGTAAGCTCCTTAAAAGGGCAGCATCCATGGGGAGAGGGGGTACAGGAATAGCGCAACAGAATATTGCACTGAGCAGCATAATAAAAACATTGTAAGCAATCATACATGGAAACACATTTCCAGCAGCAAAGTTCATGTAAACATCCATAATGTATTTTTTTAACAGAGTATCCATTGTCTCATCTCATCTCATTATCTGAAACCGCTTAATCTTATATAGGGTCACTGTGAGCCGGAGCCTATCCCAGAAACACAGGGCGTAAGGCAGGAAATACACCCGACAACGGGATGCCAGTCCATCGCCGGAGTATCCATTGTGTGTTAGGATATCGTGCAGAAGTAAAATCCTATGTTTTAAGAGAATGGCCACGAGAGTTATTATAAAACTGCTTCTGTGATCCCATGAAGGGACGTTTTTATTGACAAACTAAATGCCCTGAGTTTTCCTACATGTCTTTGTAAAGAAATGTGACTTTCCAAATGACAATCCAAATTTTATAAAATAAGGTTTAATGTGCAGCAGTTGGTGACCAGGCTGAGCCCATCCACTAGAAACCCTTTAGACCCCTGGATTTGAGAGCTGTCATTATAGTGGCATAGTAGTGTAACTGCCCGTAACTGAGCCAATGGTTGAAATGCATAATTTTCGTTTTCATTATATGGTGAATCATCACATTCGGAGGACATGATTCCAAGTTTATTTTCTGACAGTGTTGAGAATGTACCTCTCCCAGTGGCTGCAAGAGGTATGTGAAACCACGGGCCTTCCCCAGAGCGCATGCTTCTACTGGGCGGTCGCAGGTGCACGGAGCTGGACCGTCATGCACGGGAGAATGGCGCCGCGGTGGAGCGAGTGAGGGCGGCCGGCACAGAGCATGAACGAGCCCTGGAGGCGCAGCTGCGGGAGCTGCGTGGGGAGCTCCAGGACAGGGAGGTGGAGCACAAGCGGCTGGAGTGGAGCCACGCCGATGCCCTACACCTCAAGGACCACGACATGGAGAAGTGATATGGACGGACCAGCGTCGCACCAATTAGAGAAACTCTCAACATTAAACCAGTTCCAACTCTTGGTCTAATTGAGGGGACATCTATTGGGTTAAAAGGTGCTTGCAGGCTAAAAAGTTTAAGAATTATTCCTTAACAAAAGATAGCCACAATTTTGGGTCTTTAGTTGGTGGTCTTTACATGTCATATAATGTCATGTGACATGCAGGGCATGATGGAAGGATCAATCTAATGGTCACAATTGTGCCTATAAAATCACCTTTTGTATACTAGAGTAACTGGAAAATTGTGAAAATTGGCAGTGTGCAGATAAAAGCAGAAAGGCTTTTATCGCTCACAATCGTTAAGACTACCGTCTGATTTACAGTTGACGAATAGTTAATGTTTCCTGGCATCATGTATTAATTTCGCTTTACTACATCGTGACAAATCACAGCAACATCACCCCCTACTGGTAGGCCAGTGTGGTGTACACCTCATTCCACAGGTCCAGCTATCACTGCGGGCTCCTAAAGTAATGTTGCAGCAGGGAAATCGAATGGTCGATATGAGATGTGACATAAGGGGCACAGAGTTGTGGAGTCATTTCGGTTGGGCTGTCCCTGATGTTGTTGATATGCCCTTCTCTCCATGGCTCGGATTTGTAAAAGAAAAAAATAATCGGAAAAAAGTTTTTTGCTGAATTTCCGTTGTTATCTCGTTGTTGATGTGCAGTTCTCTCCACATCTCTGTGCGGCGTTTTGTTACTGTCGGTTGATAGGCGCTCTAGAAATGCAATTATTATTATATGAGGAGTTTGCATGCTCTCCCCGTGTCCGCGTGGGTTTTCGCCGGGTACTCCGGTTTCCTCCCACAGTCCAAAAGCATGCTCCTGGATAGGTTGATTGGCTCGCAGACTAAAATTGTCCCGCAATGCCCGGCGATGGACCGGCGTCCCGTCGTCGGGTGTATTCCTGCCTTACGCCCTATGTTTCCGGGATAGGCTCCGGCTTCACCGTGACCCTATATAGGATTAAGCGGTTTCAGATAATGAGATGAGATTATTATATGATAAATGTTACATTAAACCATATCCCAATGTATGTATTATTAACACTGATAACTTTACATTTTAAAATTACAGTTGAAAGTCAAATCATATGTTACGTGTTCGGCAATGATGTGTATATTTAAAAAAATACCCAAAAAAATGCTATAGTTGCTGATTTTTCGTTCTAATATCGTTGTTGACGTGCCTTTCTCCCAGCAGCTTTGTACAGCGCTTTCTGACTCTTGGGTAAAAGCGCTCTATAAATGCAATTATTAATTATTATTAAACAAGTAGCCTATAAATGCAAACCTTCACGTGGGGGATCTTTCTCTTGGTGTCAGGCTGAGAGAGGAGCTGCAGTTGGCACGTTCTGCCTGGGATGCGCACGTCACTCAGCAAGCACAACAGACGGTGCGCAGGGACATGGAGACGGAGAGTGACCGGCAGGCACTTGTCAAGATGCGCGCCGAGCTCACCGCCTGCCAGGATGCCTCCGCCAGGCTCGTACCAGATCCCTGCCATTTACAGCTGACACCATCGGCTGCTGGTTTACATAGAACAGGGCTAAAGTATGGAGCCTTTGATGAGTGGATTAAATATGGCCTGCCATCTCATTTTCAATTCAGATCTATTATGTTTACTATAAAAAAGTTAATAATACATTTTATATAGCATCATTCATGTAATTTGCTTCTCACAAACGCTGAGAAACCACAGAAAAGTTGCAAGGCAACAGCCAAATCAGCCATTGCTAACCATTTACTAAAATTTGTTGTTTTTTGCACATGCGATGTTCACGAGCATTTATTTAGTGTTTCTAAATTGAAAGAAACTGGAGTACCTGGATGAAACCCATGCGTTTTTAAACATTCTGTGCGATCTATATCTTGTGCTAATAGTACATGTAGACGGATGGATTCGACACAACCAACCACCTGTGAGCCAGCACAAAGACGGAGCAAGCAGTGTGCACTAATACATTCACCGTAGGGAAAATGAAACTCATTTGTCAATATTTCTTAGAGAAATGCAAATATTATTATAGATAAACGCTTGAGATGCATGCTGCTCAACAGGTATATCCTATGGTAAATGATCTGCTGGATCAGGGCCGTTATGCGTCTTGTGGTTCGTGGGGGTTTGGTGCAGGTACAAGCGAGAACTGGCGTTGGCTGTGCAGGGGCAGGGGGAGTTGGAAAAAGAGCGTGAGCAGCTTGCACTGGACCTGCAACGCAGGGCAGAGGAGCGGGAGAGGACCCTGCACCAGCAGGGAGACCAAGTGCTGCAGTCCATCATCCAGGCACGCGACCAGGTATTCGCATGTCTGTGTATCCCATTTTGTCTGTGTCCTGCAGTGTCTTGCTGTGATTACGTCTCTGTCACTTGTGTCCTGCTATTTCTATCTCCCTCTTGTGTCTATCTCCTGCTGTGTGAGTGTCCTACTATCCCTGTGTGTCCCTCTATCTTCCTGTATGTATCTGTAATATCATTTATCTCACTCTGCGTCCCCCTCTGTGTGGTCATGCTGCTCAGGCCGTGCTGCGGTTGAACGAGTGCGAGCGCAAGCTCAGGGAGGTGGTGTCTTCCTCCGTGCGGCTGCGACGCGAACGCGACAGGGCTGTGGCGACCCTTGTCAAGCACGGCATAGCTACGCACGATAACGAGCCGCAGGTAACATCTCACGATAATAAGACACACAGGTAATCAATTCTCACAAGTTTTATTCATTATATTGTAAACATAATCAATTTCAATCAATCAATTGATTTATCCCTGGCATACGCAAGCTGGTGCTGCTGTTGTTTTGGCTGCTGCTTCCCGTTGTCTGTGCTTGTTCTGTTGGCTGTAGCCTCAATTGTGAATTTGGCTGCTGCTGGTACTGTTCTGTTGACTGCTATTGTCATATAGCAGTTGCTGCCGGTGCTTATATTGCTGCTTTGCTATTTGCTGCTGCTATGTTGGCTGCTGTTCCGGTGATTGGTGCGGCTGCTAGGATGTGGAATTCGATCTGGCGAGCGTGGATGATTCATCCCTGCGTGCTCAGAATGCCGCCCTGCGTGCCGTAATCGGGGAGATGCGGCGGGAGATGGAAGCACTGACGGGCGCCGGCGGGAAGGCTGTTGGGGAGCTCGGTATCTCGTCAGTGGCACATGGAACCAAACTGCAGCTGGCGGCCACCGTAAGAAGGCAGGCAGGGCAGGTCGCGCGGCTATCCGCTACTGTGGCCCAACTGACGCGACAGGTGTGTACACTCTGTGCAAGTGCATTCGTGTTTCGTGTGTGAGCGTGCATTCGTGTGTCTGTTCTTATATGCCAGTCACATACGTCGCGTAGCACGGCAAAGTTACTACCAATTATGTGTCCTAGTGTGTGCGTATGTGTTCATTGATGTGGGTGCACGTAGTTGTGTGCATCCATGCTCAAGTAAGCGAGAGTATAAGGACATAAATACTTGCACTTTTAATTTAATAATCAAATAAACAACTTACATTATTACATTTATATGCACAATAAGTCATGAAACTTGTATACGGCAGATGGGTGCCAGCAGTGTGGACATTCATAAAAAGGAAAGTTTCACTGGACCAGTTTATCCCCATCCCCTGCACATCCCCTCCATCCCTGGTCGGTGTGTATCCGCCCTCCACCACTACCGCTCCGACCCACGTGTGGTCCACTCGGAGTAGGAGGAGTTGCGCAGGCTGTGTCGCGTCACCGAGTCCAGCTGCGCCACTCACGCTGAATTCTCCCATCCCCACGTCGCCAAGCTTCAGGCACTGTTCAACACCTCACAGCTCACCATGGCTCCCCACTATACTGATTTCAACACTCACCACTGCTCTCTCCCCACAATTGCCACCTCATCACTGCTTACCTTCACTACCTTCTCACTTACCGTTTATCACTTACCTCACCACACCGCAACCACAGCCTCAGCTCTTTATGCAGCCATCACATCTATCACCACTATCTCAGCAATTACTGCACACCACCACCCCTTACATCTCAATTAACACTATCACGACTTAACCGCTTCTTGCCACCACACCCTCACTACTCGCTTTTCACCTTCCTACTTTTCAGCTCCAACTCGCTACTTCCCACCACCTCATCTTACTGTTTAACTACCACCACCATATGTGGTAGCATGCGTGTGGTGTGTACTGTTTAGACCAGGCTGCAGCAGGCGGTGCGGCACGTGGCACAGCTCTCCCATGAGCGCCAGCAGCTGCTGGAGCTCGGAAACCGGCTGAGGGCTCAGCTAGCCAGTGCTGGCCTGCACGGTGAGAGCAAGTTGTAGTTATAGACGTAGGTTATTTGTTGAAAAGCGACCCCACAATATTTTACAATATCGCTTTTCAACAAAATATTGTGGGGTCACTTTTCAACACACCGGTGTGCTGAGATAGTAAAGGAATTGGCGCGTCTTCTGTTCAACGTGACAACCCCTTGCTGACTGGCCGTGTCGGGTGGTGGAGGGTTAAACGACACTATTTTATAATCTATAACTTTTTACGTGACCTGACCCAAAAAAAATGGATTTCATTGATAATATTGGTCACGAAAGCCTTCAAATTAAAGATATGTTGACGTGCATCTGAATAAAATAAAAGTACACGAAGAATGATTGCTCACAATCCAGTAGACTTTATTAAAGCATTTGAGTTCCTGGCATGTTTGGCCATTCATTTATAATTAGCTGGCTCCCTACAGCAAGAGTGGGAAATATATGGCCAACTAGCTAAATATGGCCCACAGCTTTGTCATACACCCATGGCCATCGAAGGCCTATCACTTTGAAATTGCTCAAAAAATATTTGTTTGTCACTTAATGCCCGTTATTTTTCTTCACCAGAGTCTGAGGATGAACCTCGATCGGAGGGTGAAGATACGGATCTTGGCCAGCGCCCCTTGTCCCAACAAGGACATGGGGAAAAGACGAGGTTGTCCCAGCTGGAGCAGTTGCAGTACCAGCTGACACTACAGGTGGCGTTGGCCCCACAATGGTGGTGATAGCAAGGGGGTATTTAAAGGGGTGCTGTTAGCTAGCACCTATGAAGACCAGCATGGCACACGAGGGGATGAGCGGCTAACACCACCCTCGGCTGCCTTTGTCTTCCCAGTGATTTTTACACAACACTACAGGTATGATTTAGTGCTGATTTGACCTAGGGGAGGTCCAGCATTTGTTCAGATATTCTTCACTGATTGCTGTGAGCAGAATTCGAACTCTGGTTGCTGGGTTTGTAATACAGTGCGCTACAGATAGTCACACAAGCACATACCCTTACATGCATATACAAGAAAACCCACACAAACGCGTACTATTGTGCCCACACATTGTACAAATACGCACGCATGCATGGTGCGCGTCACCTGCAGGAGCTGCAGTTTGCCCAGCGTTCCCGCCGTGTGCTTTTGCTCCCGGCGCCAGGCGACTCCAGCGAGACCGACGGGAGCAACTTGATGGGGCCGGCGCCAGCCCAACGTGAGGTCAGTAGCGATGGGAATAGGATGATCAGTTTTTTCTTATTGTCAGGGGATTATGATAATATTGATCCTGGTAAACAGTCATCTTTGTGATTATTTTTGTCCGGGGTATTTCTTGATCCATTTATCGTTACGCATTTATTCAAAAGTAGGTTAAAATATCAAATGTCATTACGTTTTTCGGAGTGGTATATAAGGATAAAATATAATGTTTCATATCCATGCAGCATATTTCAGTCAAATCTGCACCTGGAAATTATTGATGTAGATAGACAGTCCTTTCAGCTCATCTTGGCTTGTTAACCTGGATCACAGTGGATAGTCTTATCATTATTATTTTGGTTATGCTTATTTTTCAAGTAAGACCACAGTGAGTCTCAAAATATTTTAACAATAATAATAATTGCACTTCTATAGCGCTTTTTACCCAAAGGTCACATTGCTACACAGAGCTGTGGAAAGAATGGCATGTCAGCAACAACAATAACATAACAGCCAATCAGCAACAAAAACGTTATTTTGTTACAAATCTGAGCTATATAGAGAGCAGCATGTCAACAATAACAAGAACATCAGGACAGTTCAACTGAAAGTCAAATAATGGCTATCATTTATAGGACATGTGTATTAGCGTCTCAGCATCAGTGGGTATCAGGATGTTGTGCAGTCTTGCTATATTTCTGAGATGGAAATAGGCTACCTTTGTCACCTTGTTGATGTGTGTCTCGAAGCGGAGTGAGGCATCAAGAGTCACACCTAGACTCCAGACTGCCTTAGCAACTTCAATGATCTGGTTGTCAAACATCAATTGGATAGGTTCGGCCTTGGACAATTGGTGCGGGGTTCCTATAAGCAAAACTTCTGGTTTTGTCGCCATTGAGTTTCAGGAAATTTGAATTGAGCTAGGCCTTCACAGTTGAAAGTGAGGAGGGATCTGCTATTTTTTTTTTAAAGGAGAATGTTGCTATATGTAATCTGAATGGAGTAAATTGCAGGTGCAATTTCAGCATTGGTCTGTTTGGCCAATAGCAATTACATTGTTCCGTGTGCTTTGTGAGGAAACCAGAGAACATGGAGGAATCTATATTCTTTTGCGCTCTCTATACTACGGTTGAAGTCGCTGTTGACAGTGATGGTTGATGGTGATGGTCGATGAGGATGACGATGGTGATTGTGCTCGTGTGCAGGCACTGCTCTCGTCGGATGGAGGGGGTAGCTCGCTGCATGAGATCTGGAAGATGCTGGAGCAGGACGATCCCAGCACCTCCCCCACCTACGGTTGGTGCAGTCGCATACATTGATAAATATGCCCTCTACACCCTTAACGTTCTTTTTTGCACAAGTGCTATGAGCACCTAGCAAAGTTGGTAGAACACATGTGGGCTCCTGAGGCCAATATGAAGACCAGATGCTTTTGTCTCCCCAGTGCTGATGTTTGCACACCACATCAGGTACTAATTTTAAGGTCACATCGACCTCGGGAAGGCCCAGCACCAGTTCAGCAACTCATTCTGTTACTATTTGCCAATTTATCTTAACGGACACTAGGAATCGAACTTAGGTTGCTGGCTTCATAGTCACCGAATCCCAAATGCATGTACACGTGCGAAATTATTGTAGGTTTAAGCCAGTGTGGTGGGGTGCACCTGTGGTCCAGTACTGTAGATGTTAGGGTTGGTGGATTACAGATATTTGTGAAACACTCCCAACTGTCCGTATTGTTAGGTGACTAGGTAATGGCAGTATAGTATAGTAGTGAGTGGGTTTCTAATCTTCCATATATCACGGCATGATAGATGTTTATTATTACAGCAGAAAAATACCCAGTGAGTTCGCAAGCTGTTTATGGGATTCCTGCAACAAAACAAACACACGAGTAGCAAAAATAATAAAGTAAATAAAAATATCAAAATAACAAATTAACCAAACAAAGTAAAAAAACCTACAAAAAACGTTTACACACAATAATAATAATTGCACCTCTAGAACGCTTGTCAGCATAATTAACCAAATAAATAAATAGTTAAATGTTGCAATGGGGAAACTAAAATATTATTAGATATTGCACATTGAGAGGAAGCAAATACAACAATATCAACATTTCAAACACGAATCGTGATTTGCAATTACAGCTGGGCAGATATTCTATATCTAATTGGGATCAAATTGGGATGTGTGCATGTGTGGTGTTTTTTCTACGGGTGTTCTAGTTTCCTCCAGTATGCCCAATATGCCCATGATTTGAAATTTGGCAATTATCCCAATGTAACAGGATGTGTTGCTTTTGAGAAGTTTTTTTTCCCTCGATGATTAAGTTAAATGATTATTAATAACAAGTGTTCATTCTTGTGTCCACAAGGGGGTGCTGTGTTACAGTGCTTATTTCAAGTACGTGTATTTAACAATTATTGGGCTTCAACTATATAATATGATTCCGGTTTGGGAATTGATTCAGTAATAAAGCATTCAGGTTCACCATTGCGTATTATGTATGTTCTATATCGTTTGGATCCTCTGTCTCCTCTGTACTCCTTTGCGACGTTTTGCCTCCCATGTTTCGTCTCCCACGTTGGAGACGAAACGTCGCAAAGAAGCGAGGAGGAGCAAGAGACATGGCTATCCCGAAAGAGCAGCTTTTGGAAACGGTCATCATGCATTGAGCCATGAAAACTTACATCCGTGATTGACGAGTAATTTTACGTTCAGATGGAACAGCCTCTCAAGACACTAATGATGGGAGAGGTCCTTTTGGTGAGGCATGGCAGAGGAGCACTTATGAATCCGGTGACAGCTCTATATCAATAATTAGCTCACAGGTAGGCTTTATTATTATTTTTGGTATAATTTTGCTATTATTACACTTTTATTAAATGGTAAGGCCTCATTTAGTTTCTAAACTTGTTCAGGAGGGTTCTGTCAATAGGAGTTGATGTTGCAAGGTCCCGGGTTCGAATCTCGGCTCAGGTTCCTTTCTGTGTGGTGTTTTCATGTTCTACCCGTCTCCGCGTGGGTTTTCGCTGAGCACTCCGGTTTCCTCCCACAGTCCAAAAAACATGTGGCTGCATAGGTTAATTGGCTTGCAGACTAAATTGCCTGCAGTGCCCGGTGATGGACTGGCGTCCCATCGTGGGTTTGTCCCTGCCTTGCGCCCTGTGTCTGCCGGGATAGGCTCTGGCTCACCGCAACCCTGTACAGGACTAAACGGTCTCTGACAATGAGATAAGATGATTCAAAAGAGAAACTTTTCATCTCATTTTATGCTGCCTCACTTGTCTGTCTCGTATGCTCTCTCTTGCTTTCATATTTGTCCTGTCCCGTTGGTTTCATTAGCCCTGCGGCAATATTTAGCACGAGTGAGCACTTTGTATGCAGTGCATGATTTAACACAATTATCATGAGCGTAATAATCTGTTAGAATCGACAAATTATTACGTGCCTACGAAGTTGGATGCCTCTGGAATGTTGCCCTACCTCGCTCTTCTGCCTGTTGCTTCTCAGCTGCAGTAGTAGTTGCTTCTGAAGCCTCAGCAGTAAAAGTATCTTCTGCAGGAGTGTTTTTTTTTCGAAATGGGAGCATAAACATAGGCAGGAGGATAGACTCAACTGCCATTGACCTTAAAATTCACTGCACCCTGAACTACTACTGCTCCCAGACATGCACCCCTGCCTCCCCCCACCTCCCAATTGTTATCTACATTCACCCGAACTCTGGACCAAGGCAGCCGAACATTTTGGCTGGATATGAGTGACCTGGCATGACACAGGAGAGCTGAAAGCAGCATAAACCAAAGCAGTGGTGCGCAGGGGCACAAGGAATGTGGGAGTGAAACACACTTGCGAAGCAAATATCAGCATTACTTCTAGCTCCTAACCCTTGCCAATTAGTTGAGTACAAGTTCTAACCATAACTAACTTTCTTACAAGGCATAAGCACTAGCTCAAACACAAACAACCACATTAGGCACTTGTATCAGCCCTAACCAAAATCAAGTAGGCAATCAGCTGCTAATATCAGCCCTGCCATTGACCCTAACCTGTTCATTTATTGGTTTTATCCGCAGCCCTTCTCTTGACCGTTATCTCTAACCTCTTCACCAGGGTCAATTTCACTTCTGTGTTTGTTTTTTAGCATTGGTGCTCACTGCACTCTAATTCCTCTCCCTGACGTTGCCTCCCATGTCTTGCTGTCAGTAAAGTTGCAGCAGCCCTGCATTTAATTGCTTACGCCACTGTTGGCAAGAAGTCCTCCAGCATAGGAACTTTGATATCACTCCTCCAAAGACTAACAAAATCCTACTTTTTCACACTGATCAGACGTCTTGGAATAGATGGGGTACCTACACCTTCCCCCACCCCACGTGACCTTCCTTTTGACTGACTGGTGTGCCCATTTATACTGCTTGTTGGGTAGGGGAGGGGGCATGGATATTTGATACGACCATTGTTTCACCTGCCACCGAGAGATCGAACTTTTTGCTTTTGGATTGCAAGTTCAGTGGGCTAGTCATTACACTGCAGCAGGTTTGGTTATGCAGCAGGGATGATAATAGGTAGATGTTTATTATTACAGCAGAAAGTACCCATTGAACTTGTGAGTTCTGTATGCGGGATTCCTGCGACACAACAAAGTTAGCATTGATTAACTTAGCACCATAAAATCATAGGGTAACTAAATATATGCACAGCAATAATTTGTGCAAATGTTCATTATTTCTAATCGATTTTTAATAATAGTATATGCTGTGAAATGTGAAAGAAATGCTGTATTTAGTCACTTATAGTACAACTATTTGTATATGGGTGCAATAAGTGCTGCAGACACCAAGGATTTTAAATACATTTGAAATTCACAATTAATGTGTTAGTGAATCAGATAATCCTGATCCCTATTCGTGACAAATCATTGAGTTGTGGATGGAGTGAACCGTAGGCATTTTACAGATTTTTTTTTCTCAAGGTCAATGATTGGATCAAACTGGACAGAACTGAGATAAGGTACAGACAAAAAAGACATCACAAACGACACCGTATAAACGACAGAGTACAAGAGATTCATAATAACCTAATGCAGATTTTTTTTATTCTTCAATGGATCGTAACTGAGATCTGGACATTGGAATAAGAGTGGGAATGAAGGTGTATTGATCATGTTCCATACATTACAGCAAGATTAATGCCTGTTGCTTTGCATATAAAATTGCTTAATAGAAAACACAAGTGCAGTGTATGGGTGTGTGTGCATGGTCTTTGAATGGCTACAGCGGAAAAACGGCTTGGCCGATCGTCCTCAAATTTAGGGTCAGTCACTTTTTCTACAGTAAAATGTGCTTCTAAAATGTTGGGTCCAATCTCACTTCAGAAACGACCAGCTGCCAAACAAGCTTAATAACACGGTTGCTTCCATTTGGGCAGGACACTCTTTACCGAGTCATAATTAATATTCCCGAAGATGTTCCCACAATGTTTTAGAGACACCATTTCTTGGTGACCAGCTGGGGATGAATCCTGGCATCTTTACAGAAAATTCACACAAATTACCTGACCGTCGATTGTAATTACTTAAACCTTTTTTGTTTGCTAAAAAAATTCAAGCCTTTTGAATTTAATTAACAAACCACAATCCTTGCACCCTGGGCAAATATACTAGTTAGCATATTTTTTGCATACAATTTCCCTAAATTGCAAGTGGCAGACGTTCATGCATGATTTAATTCACTTGTCGTTATCAGAAAGCCTGATTAAATCAATGAATCACGATGATGTGCCAAATGACAAGCCATCCATGTTCCCCAAACTGAACCTGTGTCTTTCGTTCTCCACCGTACTCCTCTCCCCTCACCCCCGACCTCCCCAACCCGTCACCGTCCCAACCCATAACCCTCACTCCCTCTAAGCGCATCACCATCCTCACTCCCCACCTCTCACTCTCAGGGGCATATTGGGGCAGAGTAGCTGCATGGCATCATGCCATACCAATGAGCCTACTCTTCGATATGGGTGTGTGCATGTGTGTCTGGAAACACCATGTGCTGGATTTACACTTTGTTGTTCCATTTCTTTCTGTGGAAAAGGGTGGGAGTGAAAATATATCGGTGTCTATATTACCCATGACGCAGCAAGTCGCCCCTGAACACAGTGTGGTGTGTTTGGCTGTTTTATGCAGGATTTGAACACGGAACTCAGAATTAACAGTACACAAAAGAGTGAAAAGATCATAGCTGCATTCAAGGAAACAGCTGATTGTAGAGGATATCGTGTAGTAGCCAATGAGACATGAGCTCTCAACCTAACTTTGCTAGCCAACCAGCCACTACATCGAACCCCAACCATACTGCCAACCGGACACGCCACCTATTGCTAACCATGACAGAGTAGACAACCATACCCTAAAAATACCAATAACCCCCACCTACACCTAACACAAGTAAAGGAGGCTATATGTTACATTGGTCGGTTACACCATATAGTTAACCATACTCATAAACTTAATTGCCAAACCAGCCCCCTTGCATTGGCCGTATATCTGGCAACAACATTAACCGTAATGAACTATCCAGTCAGCCCACATAACTAAATAGCCAGCGAACTCCTACCACCAGCATTGTCTGTGTAACATAATAGCCAACCATCTTACCCCTGACCCTAACAGCTCCTAAGCCTAACTAGCTAACAAGACCATAGCATGCGCCATATTGCTAATCCAAAATCCCAACTATCCAATCGGCTCTTAGCATTTACCCTAGCTCTGACCCGAGTCCTAATCCCTAACCCATGCCTCATGTCGCATCATACGGTCCCATTTTCACTTTCTGTGCTTGCGCTTTTAATGAGCATGTTTGTGAAACCGCAGACAAAGAGACGCGTATGTACTTATAACGCTCGGCGGTGTTTTGCAAGCATGCATTTGGCATATGGGTGCATGGGGGTGCGAGCATGCGAGCATGCGAGCCGCGTGGACGTGCTCTGACGCGATGCTGCACGGTCGTTTCGCAACAATTGGCCCACCTCTCGATGGCGTGTGTTGACTACCCGCCGTCCAGGTTCGATCCATGACCGTGGTGTGCTACGCGAGTGGCCAGTTGTGTATGTCAAAACCTAGCCGTGGCTTTCCCTTCGGTCAACAAAGCATTAATCTTCATTCTCAATAGCGACATAATTCTGTACAGCGTCGCGGGAGGCCAGAGCCTATCCCGGCAGACAGGGCGCAAGATGGGGGTATAACGAGGATATGACGCCAGCATATCGCAAAGCACTGGGGGCGATTTACTCAGCAGGCCAATTGACCTAGGCGGCAGCGTGTCTTTGGACGGTGGGAGGAAACCTGAGTAAATATTGCGTTTTTAGAGCGCTTTTCACCCGTGGGTTACAAAGCTCTGCACAGAGCTGTGGAGAGAACAGCACACCAACACCAACGACATTAGACTGGAAAATTAGCAACAATAGCATTTTTTGGGGTTTTTTTTAATATACACATCATTGCAGAACAACTTGTAAAATATGATCTGATTTTCTACTTTAATTATAAAATGCAAATTATCACTGTTAATAGATATCTTGGGAAATGGTTTAATGTAACATTTATCGTATAATAATCATTGCATTTCAGGAGCACATATCACCCGACGGTCACAAAGCACCACACACAGCTGCCGAAAAAACGGCACATCAACAACGAGATAAGAATGGCATTTCAGCTAAAAAAACTTTTCCTTTCGCTTTTTTTCACAAATCCGAGCCCTGGAAAGAACGGCATGTCAACAACATCAGGAGTACACGGCGAAAACCCACGCCGACATGGGGAAACATGCAAACTCCAGAGAAAGGCACCTGAGCCGGGAAGCGAACCTGGGTATTTCTTGCTGTGAGGCGACGGTGCTACGCACTGCGCCTCCGTTCTGCCCTAACTCGGCATTAAATGAAAACAAATTTTTCTGAATGTGCGAGATCCCACAAGCTAGGTGGTGATGGGCCCGAATCGTTCTTGAATATGCAAATACCATGCATAAAAAGTGAGATGTTAAGATGTGCTGTCATGCACACTACCACCATGACGTGTGCTTTGCTAACAGTACTTGTCTCTACGTGCTGTATGGATATATGGAGTACAGGTTTACTATAAGCAGGTGAGGTATCCGTAGATGAGGATAATCGTATGTTCAAGAAGGAACGGGGTCTTTATATCAATAGTGAGGGTGTGTTTATGTTTTTTATTTGGTCTCATCTAATTGAGGTAGATCAAGTTGCATTTTAATTTGTTTATCCAGGCAAGAGTCACTGACTCTCAAGACGTTTTAATGAGGTTTTTCGCCATGTGAAGATGTTTTGCCAACTCATTTTTAAATTTCGAGGGCTTTTTCATGCGGGAGGAAATGGGAGAAACAGGAGCAAATCCACCACGTACACATGGGGGTAACATTCGCAATACCACGCACAGTTAGTTTTATGATCTTATTTATTGTACCGCCATCTCCTAGCCAGCTCATCGCCCAGTGGACTCAAGGGTTTTACAGATCTCTGTGTGATATACCAACCCTTGCCTCTGATGCACTGCATTTAATTGAGTACCTCTTAAAACTGGTACTTTATCACCCCTCCCATCAATTGCACAGACTTCTAGACATGGGAAAATAATGATAAATGTACTTTCTATGCGCCTTTCACCCATGGGTTGTAAGGCATTGTACATAAAAAGCACAGCACATAGGCTAATGGGCACTGAAAAGCGTAAAACCTGATATCAAGCAGATGAAATTAAATAAACTAAAATGAAGTAAAGCTGGGGATAAGTGCTGTTAGTGAGCCAATATTAAGGCCAGCAGCATGCACAACCTAGAGACACACTCGCGTATTAGACGTAACTCTGTTCGACTTTCCTTCCATGCTCTCCTGTTCCAACCTCTCGTAATCTAGCTTTGAAGAAATGTGTTATCGCTTTCCAATTCTAACGTTCGCAATGCTGATTATTGCTGGGTGATTGGGCTTCTGCCTTGTTTTGACCCTGTACTCAAGTAACGGTTTAAAATAACACACACACATAAATACACAGCGGTGTCTTCTACTACACCTGCCTTTAAACCAACCGCCTTGTTATCGGAGCCAGCGTCGCTTTTGGCGAGGGCAAGCACGTGAGCCGGGTGAGTGACAAGGTGCATGTGGCGGGCTATTAGGCGGTTACCCACCACTCGGCCTTTTGCCGTCTTTAGAGAATCTAGCTCTCGCTGTTTGTTTATGAGCTATTACAGGGAATGCAGCATAATTAGCAGTCACAGGTCGGTTGGAGGGGGGAGGGCAGGTTACTAGGACAGGCACTGGAGTGGCAAAGCAGAGGATAGTGACCAAGGGGAAAATATATAGCCACATGGTGATGGCAGTGATCGTGTGGCTGTAAAAGTAGTCCTTGAGGGATGGATGTCAACTATGTAACAGAGGGTAGACTTAATCAGGGGCCTTTTGGATGGCAAAGTCCACTTGGGTATAGTTTCCATGGATCATTGAGTGGTGCTCGCAGCCTATTGGTGGCTTGTAACCCACCAGTTGAGAGTGGTGGATTTAGTGATGGCGATGAGATGGTGGTATGGGTCGTTTTTGGAGGACGGACAGCAGACTGGTTGCGCAGTGGAAACGCTCGTGCCTCGCATCAAGACTCGCTGCCTTCTGTGACCCGTCCACCCCATGTTCCCTGCCCCCCACCGCAAATCCCCCTCCTCCTTCACTGTGCATAGCGACTACTTTTCTATATAAAAAATACTGTGGGGGGCAAAAATTTGCCCCCCTTCTGTGTGCCCCCTCTCCGTGTCCACTGCCTCCCACCACAAATCTCCCGTCACCCTGTACACAGCGACCCCATTCATCAAGGTTACCCACTTGGCAGCGGAGGGGACATCAGTGGCACTCATGGGAACACGAGGGGATAGATTAAATGTCAACCGTAAACATTTTAACATTTGAAATACGAGTGTGTCCTCGCTCGGTAGGTGTGCGCTCTTCGCTGTCGATTCTACTGAGAGATTTTTGGAAATTCCACATTCCTATGATGGGCACGGGTATATCCTTGAAACAGTTTCTTTAGATTGATTGCCCACACAGTGGTGCTCATATCAACCCCAAATTTGTTGGAGTTAACTCCATTCTTTTTTCAATAACCATTTTCTGAATTTATTGTTTACAAACAACGTAGAATCGGTAATTGATGCCAGTTCAATTTAGCAACGACGGAACCAATTGGCGTGCGGGAATGTTCGGACCGCTCGCCACGTTTCAACGCGATTGGTCAGTAGCAGCCATCATAAGGCACTAACGGTCGGACCATCAGTCACCACCTGGTGCGTTCGAACACGTACCATTGGGCGTTTATTTTTACTTTTAAGCCGTTTGAATGCATGCAGAATACAGACGGTCGATAATTTAATTACTGTTATTTTGCATCTGATTACGAATGACATTAACATAATTACGCTCACAACCCTGAAGGTTATTGTGATGAGAGTGGAGTCGGCCCGATGCCAAGGGTTAAACTCGCAGCACTTCATATCGAGTCAAGTGATGTGTTGCTTACAGATATTGTCATGTCAGTTGTTTGGGCTCAGCACTCGATCAAGCTGAATATATTTGCTGAAAATTTTTAAAGTAACACGATGAACCCATTGACATGCAATATTTATTTTTAGAAGTACTTGCTAAAGTGTAACTTATTTTACTTAACCGACTGAATTTGGGTGTGAAGTTTGGTATGTTTTTTTAAACTCACAGCCTGGTGTTGAAGTTTATATTCGTGATAAACTCTGACCCGTAACCTTATCTAACTACAAACGTTAATAATCATCGATGGAATCCATTTTTTGGGTTAAGTCGCGTAAAAAATGTTTGTCGTAAACCCTCTACTTCCCGACACGACCAATTAGTAAGGTCTGTCAACGTGAACAAAACATGCTAATTCAACACATTGGTGTGCTGAGATAGTGAAGCAGAGAAAACTCACAGTATTTACAAATGAAATACAAGTTTGCCCTCCAACACACCGGTGGGCTAAGATAGTGAATAATTGGCAGGTTTTGTTCACGTTGACAATCTTTACTAATTGGCCGTGTCCGGTAGGGGAGGGTTTACAACAAATATTTTTTACATGACCGAACCCAAAAAATTGATTTCATTGATAACATTGGTCACGAATGCCTTCTAATTAAAGTTAATAATTAACTTTATCGTGTTGCTTTTACTTATCGATGCACTTGAAGAAAAAGTGTACAATTATTGCCTGTTGCCAGCTATGACACATGGACCAGAAACATTGACACTGACAAAGAAATGAAACAGCTGAAAGTGCACTGAGGTCTGGATAGATGCATGTTTAGAATTACACTGAGACACCACATGGAATGTTTGAAATAGGGAACAAACGCACTTCAGAGATAAAATTGGCTCTTCAAAATGTTGGTGTGGGCTTAGGCAGCACCCATCATTAGAAGGGTCCATAGCTGATGAACAAAACCGATGCAATGGCAGCCAAAAGAGAGATAACAGTAGGGAGGACGACCACCATAGAATTGAAGTATTGAGGTCTGAAAACGATAATAACTTATTATTTATTTGCCCAGGAAAGCCACACCAAGTCGTACGACTTTTCAAGAGGGTCCTATATATGGGTTTACTTTACTTTAAACACGTTATAAGCAACAACAAAAAATCAGTCTACACACTTATATCTGCACATACTAATTTCATGACTCTACAGCATTTGGTTCTGGAAAAGGTGCTGAACTGATCCTCGGATGTGGATTAACCTGATTTAGAAGCCCGATAGATTCCAAAATGTAAGATATCAAGTTATACATATGCCTTGAAAAGTCAATTTGAAAAAAATAAGCTCTGTAGCTGTGACTGAAGATAATAAGGTTTCTTTCAAAAATCTAATTATATAAGTATATTTACTGGGTGATATTAAATTAAAGTGTGTAAAAAATGATGAGTGATTATACGTCTGGGAGGAAACTGCAGTACTCGGAGGAAAAACCCACACGTGAGGGGCCATCACTCAATCTCATACATGAAAACGCTTGCCAATTTTTCTCTGCTGACCTCTCCTGACAAACTAGGGTATAGCATCACCTTGACACATGGGAAGAACGTTTCACGATATGTGTGATTGACTCACGTTCGCCTCCACGTGTTGGATTACAGGCAGATTTATGAGTCGCAAGGACCATGAGGGCTAGCATTGATCGGATAGACCATAATATGACCATAAGATTTGTTTGCATGTTTTGCATCTCCGGAATCGAGTGCTCTTATGAGATCAAGCTATGCCGTTGTCTCGTGTAATATGAGTCACTTTTTATTTAAGCTGGAAGGAACCATTGAGCTATTTAGCTCTTTAACAGTTGTCGAGCAGGAAGGGGTAAGCAAGTTTAAACATTTCAAGGGCACTGAGGGCAGTTTAATCAGGATAATTAACCTTATAAGCATGTCTTTGAATTGTGGAAGGAAAACAAATTTTCCAGTAACAAATCACATGGACACAGGGGTGAACATACACACTCCACATATAAAGCCACCCAAGCTAAAAATCAAACTCGGGACTTTATTGCTGTGAGCCGGCAGCGTTACTTACTGTAACACTAGGATGCCACATAATGTAAACGGCAGCAAAGGGGGGGGGGGGCAGAGGGCTACTGGGATTATTTATCGGGGCAGATCTGGATTGCGTTCTCTGGGTTTTGCGTTGGGAGTGGTTCTTGTGATGATGGCGTGATTGTTGAGCTGAAGGTCGTGTGAGTAATGAGTGTGGAAGAACATGCGATTGTGGGGGCAGCTTGAGAGGAAATGAGAGGTGATTGTGGGTGGGTAGGATGATGGCTGGGGTGCGGTTGAGGTGATGGTCATCGTGTTAGTTTTTAGATTAGTGGTTGTGGTTTGGTGATCTTTTGTAATGAGAATTCGTCTTTAGAGCTGTTCTTTCCTTCTTTTTCCTTAGTGGTGTTTCACTTCCCACGTTGAAGGCAGCACCAGGCAGCTCTCCTTCATCGAGCTGTGGAAACCTACATCGATATTTTATATGGGTGGTGGCTGGGTGCCAGTGGGGGTTGGGGTGATTTTTGGGTTTGCATACTATTTGAGATGGTGATTGTGTTTATGGGAGAGTGGTTGTGGTGGTTGGTGAGTCTATGGCATCTGGGTCTGCCCTGTGGCGTTTTGTCAGCGGACCTTCAAGACTTAGCGTGGCCTCAGAGTGCACCTGGCCTGGCACAGGCGCCATGGGGACGTCATCGCCACTTGTTTGCAATCGGAGGTTGTTATGGTTAAGCTGGTGATGAATGGTTGGGGTTAGAGTGATGGTAGCAATTGGGGTGCTGTTGGTGGTGTTGGCATCTCATGATTATGATTAGGATAGTGGTTAAAATGCTGGTAATAATTGTACTGGTGATTGTGATTGGGATTCTGATCCCTGGCTGTAGCTGGGGTGAAGGTAATGGTGCTGGCATTGACAGATTCATGGTGGTTGGGGCATGACTGGGAGCAATGGCACAGTGATTTGTGCACTCCACTAAACTCACCTGGCTATGACACATTACTGGTAACATAATATCTGAACCATTCCTGATCCTTGACGTTGCTTGAGAAAAATACCACTGGTCGGTACCCCTCTTCCAGCACGCACGTTGTCTGCAACTGAAACCCACTTT
Source organism: Mordacia mordax (assembly GCA_036362905.1). NCBI lineage: Eukaryota > Metazoa > Chordata > Hyperoartia > Petromyzontiformes > Petromyzontidae > Mordacia > Mordacia mordax. The sequence continues at coordinate 23,454,913 of JAZEWT010000003.1, read as the reverse complement.
GCCCTGCTCAATGTGTGCTCTCCAAACACCGATAAAGCCTCACTCATCACTGAGCTGATCTCAGACCTGACATCATCATGATGATTTTCTCACATTGAATCAGGTTCTACCGCGAGACTTTGCATTCCATCAGAATACTTACTCTCATGGCCGTGGTAGTGGCCTTGCAGTTCTCCACCGTGTGTCTGCCGACATCCGACCGATTCCATCGCCGACCTTCAATTCATTCGAGCATATGTCTCTGGATTGGATGTCGGCTCAACCTGTGAAGTTGGTGCTGCTCTACCGACCACCTGGAGCATTCACTTGTTTTGTCAATGAACTGTCTGAGCTGCTGTCTAAGCTGTGCTCCAGTTCTGAAAGAATCCTCATTCTTGGCGATTTCAACATTCATGTTGACTCTCTAAAGAGCCCGCCTCTTGCAAGGGATCTCATAGCCACTTTTAACTTACTTGGCTTCACTCAACATGTGACATTTGCCATTCACAGATGCAGCCATACTTTCGACTTGGTTTGCTCATGGGGCATGTTGGTAACCAACCTGTCTGTCACTGGTGCTGGTCTGTCTGATCACTCCGCTGTGTGGTTTGATATTCAAGTACCGCCTACCATTTCCATCACCAAGTGCTAAATCCAATTTCGAAATCTTAACGGCCTAACTCCAGACATTCACCGCAGCAATCAACAGTTTATTATTCACTGCCTCGGCTCATTGCCTCCGATGCAACAGTAGAAAATTACAATAGACTGCTATCATGCATATGGGATGATTTGGCCCCATTAAAATCACGCTGTCTCAGGTGGAAAACCATCCCCTTGGTATGCTGCTGAACTCCGGGATCTCAAGGCGAATGCACGCAGGGCCAAACGGACTTGGAGAAAATCTGGCCTGACCGTTCATGCTCAAATCTTTAAGGAACAGCTCATCCTCTACCAGAAGGCACTTGACTGCACCTGTACCAACCATTTTTTTTAGCATTCTGGCTGATACCTTGACCTCAAAACATGTGCAATTTTCCGAATTAACCGAATCTGAGGTCTTTTATTTAGTTACCAGATCTCAGCCTACAAACTGCTCCCTGCAGCCTTTTCCATCCAAAATCATCCGGGCAGATTTCAGATCCCTTGCCACTTTTGTCATTAATATCTTTAATAACTCACTTTGCTCTGGAATCATTCTCCCACTATTCAAATGTGCCATAGTTTTCCCTTTGCTTAAAAAAACTGGCCTCGATTGCAGCATCCCTGATAAGTATCACCCCATCTCAAATCTATCATTCCTCTCTAACGTCCTTGAATGTGTAGTAGCCGCACAACTCCAGAAACATGTTCTCAACAATCACCTCCTTGATTTCTTCCAATCTGGGTTCAGATTCGGCCATGGTACTGAAACTGTTCTGGTCAAAGTAGTTAATGACCTACTCATCACTGCTTATGAAGGCTTGCAAAGTATTCTTATTCTCCTGGACCTGAGAGCTGCCTTCGAAACGGTTGACCACCTGATCTTACTTGAGCGACTGGACGGTATAGGGGTCTCTGACTGTGCCCTGCATTGGCTGAGCTTTTACCTCTCCGACCAGAAGCAGTTCGTCAGCCTCGGAGAACAAAAACCCAGAGATCCATTCTGTTTTGTCTGGCGTTCCTCAGGTTTCAGTTCTCTGTTCACTTCTCTTCAGCATCTACATACAACCACTTGGCGATATCCTGCACAGCCTCATTCTTAGCTACCATTGCTATGCCGATGACATCCAAGTCTATATCTACGCAAAGTCATCCATCAATGCGTCTGGTCTTTGTATGCCATCCTCATTGTCAACTCTTAAGGCCTGGCTCATTTCCAATTTCCTGAAACTAAATGGCGACAAAATAGAAGTTTTGCATTTTGGAACCAAGGTCCAATTGTCCAAGGCTGAACACATCCAATTGATGCTTGACGACGAGACCATTGAAGTTGCTAAGGCAGTCCAGAGTCGAGGTGTGAATCTTGATTCCTCACTCAGCTTCAAGACACACATCAACAAGGTGACGGAGGTAGCCTATTTCCATCTCAGAAATATAGTCAGACTGCGTAACATCCTGTAACCCTCTGATGCTGAGAAGCTAATACACATTTTCATCTCCTCATGAATCGATTACTGCAATGCACTGCTCCCTGGCACCCCTGCCTACCTGATAATCGTCTACAACGTGTGCAAAATGCGGCTGCTGGGGTTTTCACTTGCACACCTATCCATGATCATATATCCCCAGTACTGTTGTCTCTCCACTGGATACTGGTTAAATCCAAGATTATATTCAAGATCCTCCTCCTTACCTACCAGGCTCTCACTGGAAATGCTCTACTTACACCCATGACCTACTTCAGGCACCCTCCTCAATACGACAACTTCGATCCTCTAATACGGGCTTGCTGCATGTGCCCAGATTGCACCTCTATTCGATGGGTGACAGAGCCTTCTTGCGCACTGCTCCCAGACTCTAGAATCCCCTTCCATTAGACATGTTATCAGGTGAGTTCCTGGGCATCTTCAAATTTCGTCTCAAGACTCACTTGTGTCCTAAGGCTTTCAAGCCCTCTGGCTAGGACTGTTAATGTGGCTCACTGTTGTCGTGCCGGGATGATAGCTCGCCGGCCTGTGCCTGCTTCGGAACATTTATTCCTTTTTTGTTGAAGAATTATTATTTTTATTGCTTATTTTATGTCCTACATTTGTTGCTACTGTTTGACTTCAGTTGGACTGTCCTGATGTTGTTGACAT
>JAZEWT010000003.1:23401823-23438754 GCA_036362905.1 Mordacia mordax | reverse complement strand
TCTGAATTTTAATCACCTTAGGCTTCAGCAACGTCACTGTCATCCATCAATACCACGCTGTCAACTCCCCGGCATCTTGAAAATTAGAGGAGCTCGCGTCAAGTCCAGTCCTGAAACGGCGACAGACAAGAGAAGAACATCAAAGAGAAATCTGTTTAATCGACGTGGACCACTGAGCGACCTGTGAATCGTTCATTCACTCGTTCGTAGCGGCGTCTCTCCGCAGCACGGGCGCGCTTGGTCAAATCCATCTGTAAGGCCTGCTCGCAACCAGCAGCACGCATAAAGCAGGTAAGCGCCTGTCTGTCTTCCCTTACGATGTGTGCAGAGGCCAGAGGGCCTTGCCCGCGTCTGTCTGTCGCGTTGGATGGAAGGGTGACGGGCTGAAATGAATATGTGGGCCTACAGCCATTGATTAATTCGCTAATCTTATCCGTGCTGCGTGCGGTGTCCCCACCCGCGGTAGGCGGCGATGTGTGTTGAGGTGAAGTGTGGCTAACGGATCTCCCTGGGGTCTTTACCCAACGACGTAGCTGTAAGATCGCTACATGATGGTTTACCGACCTCTATCAGTCTACTGCTGAATTGACAAAAGCCACACACCCCCCCCCCACGCGCTGCTTGTCCGTGCGGGGTATTCGACCATACTTCACCTTGGTCAGTGCGGATTGAATGTTGGAAGCAGTGGGGAGTGCAGGACGAGTGTACAGTACAGTATTTTGCTGTACTGCCCCCCAGTGCCCACATCGCCTGCTGCACCTGTCTGCTGTGCACGTTGGTCATCTGTGCACGCACTGACCAGGCGCGAAGCTGCTTAGCTTACGAGATCTGGCGCATTAAGGTTGACTTGGGTCGTGCGCTGTGTACTTTATGATAACATACAACTTAGTCTCATTTGTATATCTACTTCTATACGAAGGCCGCCTCCAGAGCCATATGTTGCTTATTCGGGGTTCTTTGACCATACTTCACGCTGATCAGTGTGGTTGGTTAAAAGGATGATTAAGACCGGTTCCGATACATCACTCTGCGCCGATGTTGGCCGTGGCCTGGTCTCGAACCTGGGTTTGCCGGGTTCAGGGTCTGGGGCGCCAATGCCCCAGACCCTGGGCGAGGGACGGGTTTCGTCCAGCGGTGGATAACGACGACAAAGTATGGCTTTATTATTATTATAACGCGTTCACCTGCTACGACAGTTCCAACACCAGCGTTAACCCACACACGTGCGAGATAATACTGCATTGCGCTATGAATCTGGCCACTCGAGTTCGATTCCGGGTCATGGTCACTGTCAGTGGCGAGTGACCCATCCCCAAAACCTACTTCCCGTCACAAACAACACTGACCGGCGGGGTGACGTATGGTCAGAGAGAAAGGACCTGTCAATGATCAGGCTCTTGCGGTGCGTCATGACATGTCGAGGTGCAGGCGCGTTGTGTAAATTTATAATCCTGTCGAAAAGCGGCAGAGCAGTCCGATGTTCGTAATAAGAAACTTGCACGATATAGGTGTATGTGTGGAACGTGGATGGACTTGGCGCCACCGTGAGAATGTGGAATTGCCACTGCTAGCCCATGATTTAACGAATGGATACGCACGTTTGGGCAGACCGAGACATGCGTCACTGTACACACTGTATGTGGCGGCCACACGTCATGCGTGGCTTGCAAGTGAACGTTGTGCTGTCGTTAAATGGAAAAATCCACTGCTGGATAAGGTTTTCCCAGCAAACATAGCAACATTGGCCCAACGTTATACGTTCACTGGGCTCACGACGTGTGGTTCGTGATGGGGGGTATTTGGCCATACTTCACTACTTTGGTCAGTGCGGGAGCATTAACGTGGGAGTAATATAGAGTGGAGTACATTGGAATTTGCTGCACTGTCCTTTGCTAACGGTATAGCATGGTGGTCGCCCATCGCATAACTTGCTATCCAATCATCCAATCTCAACCCATTCGCTTTTCTTCCGAGGTCTGATAAGACGCAGTATATTTAATTTGGTCATTTGCGACTTAACAGCTTATGTTGCTCTCTTTAACAGCTGCCAAGCGGTGAGGGTTCAGCACAGTTACAACATCTCAGGGAAATGAGGCATTTTAGTCAGCAGGACAATTAATCTAGGCAGCGTGCCATTGGAGTATGGGAGGAAAACGGAGTACCCGACGAAAACCCACACGGACACCGAGTGAACACGAAACACGCAAACTCAACAGAGGCACCCTAGCTGGGAATCGAGACCGGTACGCATTTGAAGACTTGTGGAAAATTGCGTTCGGGTTTAATCACTTTTAATGCCTCGAAACATTTAATTAACTGTTAAAGGTCTGAATTTCACACGACTAAAGTAGTTCAATTAAAACTAACCCTTTCAGCTACCCCATCCCAAAGGATGTTAATTACCCGTGTACTTATTATTTACAGCCCCTTTGTCAATCCACTATTGGTTGAAGGCCTCCCCACACCGTGCTGGTCGAGTTGGGTTGTTTGACCATACTTCACCACACTGGTCAGTGTGAGTTGGTGAAGAGGGGAGTGGGGAGGGGTGGCTCAGGGTCGGATCAGCTATCTCCGTCACTGGCTTCTCAGTCGGTCATGTCTCGAGAGACTACAGTACATGGAAGGACTCACTTATTGCCCGACTACCAAATTGGCTTGTATCTTGACATCCTAATGATTTCATTATGCAATTGGCATTTTACGTAAATACCCAACGTTTTGCGAATAGCCTTATAGAATTAAACCATGCTTGGTATAACGTGACAAAGCGTGCATACAGTAGAACACGTGTGTACTGTAGCGGAACAGGTAGCCACACCTGAAGAATTTCAGCCAAACTCCGAGAATCCTTAGGTGACCAACCCCCCCACCCTCTGGGCAAATGAAATCGCAAATGTAGCAACAACTATGGCTTGTTTTTTTATGTTCATCTCATCTCATTATCTGAAACCGCTTAATCCTATATAGGGTCACGGTGAGCCGGAGCCTATCCCGGAAACACAGGGCGTAAGGCAGGAATACACCCGACGACGGGACGCCAGTCCATCGCCGGGCATTGCGGGACAATTTTAGTCTGCGAGCCAATCAACCTATCCAGGAGCATGCTTTTGGACTGTGGGAGGAAAACGGAGTACCCGGCGAAAACCCACGCGGACACGGGGAGAGCATGCAAACTCCACACAGAAAGGCACCCGAGCCGAGAGATTCGAACCCGGGACCTTCTTGCTGTGAGGCGTCAGCGCTAACCACTGGGCCACCGCGCCGCCCTTTTTATGTTCATATTGCATTGAATTCTGCATGGGCGAAATATACCCCCAAAGTAGGTTTGTCACTATGCCGACAAATCCAACACAGACCCATGGTCTATCAACACCATGCATTAGTTTCTCAACACAAACCGCGGCCACATCTCGGTGTGTGTCAATGCATGCCATCAAAACACAACATGGCAATTCCCAGACTGTTCCGGTCAAAGCCGCACAGGTGGTAGGTAACCGTTTGCATGCATACGTAGAGCCCAGCCCCTTTGTCAATACACCGCTGAATGAGAACCTCCCCACGCTATGCAGGCCGTGTGAGTGATCTGACCATACTTCACCACACTGGTCCAATGCTCTTTGCTAAATATGTCTGCAACTGTCTTCCAGTGCCTACCACAGTTCCGCAGCTGTTTGCATCTGACGGTCACCCACTCATCAGCCTTACGGCCACGGTCACCAAATAACCATGATTCATTGGAGTCAACATTGCCCGAATACTTGGGCGCCACCGTAATTGTATTTGGTTTGTTCAACCGAGTACAGTACTGCGGTATAGTACATTGTGAGGCCGCGTCGCACGAATAGTGGGAGTAATCCTCCCCGCGTGCGGAGGCCCTCATCCAGCAGTGGAGTGACATGGGCCCGTACGTGTACAGTACTCCTAGCGATGGCTGCGGTTACAGTTAACACGTGGTGGCCCTGCACAGTGGATGTCTGTGTGAGCTGCATGCTGATGTAATTCACTCCTTTCACGCACTGCCGCTAAGTCGACGGAACCGCAGAATGTTTTTTGTTGTCACTCTGAAACCACGTCATTGTTGTACTGTGCTTCTATGCTCCCCGCCGTAATCTGCACTGACTCCGCTGCGTTACAACCCATAATCCGCCCGCAGTGGGACAGAGGCCGCCATCTAGCAGTGGATAGAACGTGTTATCCCAGTAAATATGCGAACGTTAGGGAAACATCATGGTGTGTTTGCTAAGATTGTAACCTGTACTGCACTACGTTGAATGCAGCACTGAATCAGTAAGACCCAGCACGCTCCAATTTATAAAGCTTTGAAGTTTAAGGAAACAAGCAGAGTGAAAACAAATATTATTTTAGCGAAGCAGGAACGCTGCGATGATGTAATGCTTAGCATGATACTCGGACGGCCTTAATCCAGCAGTGGATTGAGAAAGGGCTATGAATTACTGTACATACACCAGTATAGTCGTATCGCCTGTGTGGAATTTCAATGCTGTTTCCTGAGAATGACTGCATCCACCGAGTTACATAAAATGTAAATGTGTGCAGCCCTGAAATTGATTCGCTCACGCCGCGAGTGGCGGAAGCCTGCGCTAAGGGGAGCAGCAGGGAAACCCTCATTGTATTTGGCTGCGCAGTGAGTAGTGCTATCACCGCACAGCAAGAAGAACCCGGGTTCGGTTCCTGGCTCGGGTGCCTTTCTGTGTGGAGTTTGCGTGTTCTCTTTGAGGTTTTCCCAAGGTTTTCGTAGGGTACTCCGGTTTCTTTCCACCGTCCAAAGACACACCGTTGTCTACGTTAATTGGCCTGCTGAGTAAATTGTCCCATCAAAAAGGGCCTTGCGAAGTACTGGCGTCATATAATTGTACCTCTGGATCGCTTTTCACCCGGGGGTCACAAAGCGCTGCACAGAGCTGCGGAGAGAACGGCACGTCAACAATAGCCTAGATATATATCCTGAGTATAGCCTGCCTTACGCCCTCTGTCTGCCGGGATAAGCGCTGGCCCCCGCGACCCTGTGCAAATTTATGTGGGTACTGATACTGACTTACCAAATGTAAAGCACCCACGATATACCCTCCACCGCCGTGTACACATTTTTACTGCTGTTTGGACAGAGGTATAAGAATGACACGATCTCAATCTGCAGTGCAAAGTCACTTCTCACAATTGACACCGGCAGGGATAAATACGGCGGTTGAGACATTTTCATACAGCATCACCATTCATTTGGGCTCCAGTAGTCAGGAAATGCTGTTAGTACCAATAGCATAATGGCTGGTGGTCGAGACTGAGTATGGAGTGGCAGCGAGACGAGTGAGAGATACATGTTTATCATTACAGCAAAACGTATCCAATGAGCTTGCAAGCTGTAGATGCGGGATTCCTGCGACATAAACGTCCTACGTGACCAACGTAACAACGCATAAAATCAACGGGCAGCTAATCTTACAACAATCTCAGTAGATATGAAACGACCGTAATCATCAATCAGCAACACTTGAATGCAAAAGCACAACCAGAGGGAACCACCGCCGGTGGAGATGGGACTATGCAATAAGCTCATACTGCAAAATCCGGAGGTGGCTGTTTGCACCATGAAAAATCTCGGAGAGGCTTTCATCCAGCAGTAGACAAACCACGGTGGCCGCAGCCATTGCAGACCCCCCCCCAGCTCTTCAGACACGCGCCTCCTCAACACGTGTTCCGCACGTGTCCCGCAGCGCGCCCTCCTATTGGTCGGCTCGCGTGACGTGCCGGCAGGTTGCTGGTCACGTGGCCGACCGCCCGCCCGCGCATGTCGATCACGTGACGCGTCTTGGCGGCCGCCTGCCGTTACGGCATCGCGTAGCAAATGTTATCTCTGTTCGGGAAATGTCAACTGCCCCGCACACACGTTACATAACAGCGGGACATTAAAGACTGCCGTTGCTGCGGACCAAACTGATACTCTCGGTTTATTTACTTGCCATTGTGCTGTTGCGTTGCCCACTTTGAACGCTTGTTGTGTCGCAGGCACCCCGCACCCAGAGCTTGCCAGCTCACTCGCGGTTGCCTCCCGCCATAGTAAACATCTATGTCGTGTGCTGCAAACAATGCTTTACGGAGTCCCATTGCTAAACATAATTCGACTATTCCGTGTAGGAAGCACAGGCACGGTGCATGTTGCAGCCAGATAGGTCGATCCACTGCTGGATTGAGGGGCCTCCCACGCCGTGCAACAGTGGGGATTATTGACCGTACTTCACCACGACGGTCAGTGCGGGTGTGAAGCTCAGGGGGGATCGCAGAACAATTGATGTTATTGCTGCACTGCTGCCGGCCACAAACTCAATATACATTAAAATACCCAAAAAGTGTTGTTGCTGATTTTTTCATTCTAGTGCCGTTGTTGTTAGCGTTCGGTTTCCACCCAAATCTGTGCAGTAGCACAGATTTGGGTGGTCACAGCATGAGGTTAAGGCCCTCATCCATCAGTGTGTGATGCCCTGGCGGGGAACCCTCTCTCCACAAGAGGGGAGAGACGATTCCCCGGAACCAGTGCATCGGGTTCCGATGCGCGCGGGCGACCACGTGGCGCGGGCTTCTCGCGGCCAGCAGCGACAGCACACAGCACGCCAGCACTCACTCAGCGAGCAGACGAGCCGAGGCTTCTGAGGTTTTTCGATGCTTTATTAACTAGCACAACACCATGCCGGGGTAACGCCACACATCAACTCCTACCCCCCCGCGCTTAGCGCTCTCACCACTCAATTCTGTTGGTTACATACTGAACGCGGGTTCCTCACCATGTCCCCATGGGAACTCTTTCGAACGCCTCCGCACATCGCGTTTTATATCTACCGAGATCCAATCAGTTTACGCCACATGTCCGGTCCAATCCATTTACGCCACATATAACCTCATGTTTCCTCCCCCCAAACCACGTGATGTTTACGATCTGAGAAGAGGGACTTAGCGCAATCCCCGGTCACCCTTACCTCACCCCTTGTCACCCCAGGTGACCTCTCGTACGCACGTAGCCTGTCACATGCAAGGCTTGGCACCACAAGTGGATTACCGCGTGGGCCGTGTATGCTTAAAACTGTTAGCAATCATTTGTGTAGTCATACAACTTGTAGGGGGCGGCACGGTGGCCCAGTGAGTAGCTCTGTCACCTCACAGCAAGAAGAACCCGGGTTCGAATCTCGACTCGGGTGCCTTTCTGTGTGGAGTTTGCATGTTCTCCCCGTGTCCGCGTGGGTTTTCGCTGGGCACTCCGGTTTCTTCCCACAGTCCAAAAAACAGGCTGTTGCATAGGTTAATTGGCTTTCAGACAAAATTGCCCCCAGTGTCCGGTGATGGACTGGCGCCCCATCGAGGGTATATCCCTGCCTTGCGCCCTGTGTCTGCCTGGATAGGCTCCGGCTCACCGCGACCCTGTACAGGACTGAGCGGTCTCTGACAATGAGATGAGATGAGACAACTTGGTGAGAATATGCTATTGTGAAGAGTCCTGAGCAGTTCTTACCCAGGTCAAGTCACAATGCGTGGAGCCCAAATTGAGAGTGGGGTTGTTTCCGCCTATGTTTACATTTTTTGAATTGTTTTAATTGTCTTTTGTCAGTCAGATGCGATCTATTCTTAATTATTTCGCCATTGTTTTGCCCACGCGTGGTGCCTTGCGATGTTAACGGAGGAGGTGTTTCATAATTCACGATGTTGAATGGAGGACTGTCCGTGCCGCTGGGTGTTAGATTAAATTATAAATACCCTACGTAGATGCCATCCAATCCACCAGACGATGACAGTTTAACCAAGCCATGGCTGTCATGGGTTTGGTTTTAACCATACTTCACGCCGGTTACTGTGCGTTGAGATTGGATTGGGGGTGGCAGGACTGTAACTTTTATCACTTGCCACAATCTGCCTATAGATCGTCATCATGATCAATCCACCGTTGGGTGAAGGCCTGCCAGAGTCTTTGCCGTATATCAATATCCTGTGGTGCAGTCATCCACCTAGTAGCTCTACGAGTCAAGTGATAGCGATTCTCTGCTTAAAGAAAAGATGCATTGTGGTGTTTGCTTCCAGCTTGCATACCTGAGCCAGTGGGCAACATTTATATGGCAGGTGTGAATCTAGCAATAGGACAATCACGTTTGAATCCCTCACAAAGTGAGAGCCATCTTAGCAACTTGGGAGGGGGGGATGATTGGTCGATTTAAATGTTCGACCGATAGGTCGTAATCCAGTGGGACCGCGAGCACCACCTGGTAGTCCATGGAGATCATACATACCCAAGTGGGCCTTGAGGTGCAAAAGGTTGAGAACGCCAGAGCTAAGTGGACCGCAGGCAAGGATTTGTGCTTTTCCAATTGCGAGCCGCTCGCCCCCCGGCCGGGTTTAATTGCCGCTTCATATAGATTGTAAACTTTATTAAACGTTGTTCTTATTGAGCTGTTTTTCTTTATTTTGTTGCCATGTTTAAATGTACAACGTAGAAAGATGATGAAGCCTCAAAAATCCAGTCCAATGATCATGATGTTTGATTACCTAATTCGCGTAGCAAACACCTATCATGTGTACTAGACGTGGGCAGCGAGCCTATTGAATTATTAATGGTTTCGCTTTCGTTTTTAAATAATTACTGAATACTCCACTGTAAGCGTCTCCTCGGAAACCCTAGGTTGTGTTTGCGTCACACGCTCCGTTTTAATTACACGTAAATCGGGGCCAGGATAAAGGAGACAAAACAGTGCGGATGTGTAAGTTTTCACACATTTTGACCACTTGTGCTCTGAATGTTGCCACTTCCCCAGGTGTTAGTAGTGGTGTAGCATGGTCGGTCGGTGCTGACCTGTGCACATGGAGTGAAACAGTGGGCCCCCTTCCTGCCTTTTCACCTTTCCATCGCCTGGGGTCTGCGCCCGTGCAGTTGCACTGCCTCTTCACTCGATTGCTAACCTACTGGTTTCGGTCTGTGAAGCTGTGCTGTGAATGTTTCTCGTTGCCTGACTGCGGTTGCCTTCTGTTACCTCTCCTGCCATCTTCCACAGCAACATGGCCACCGAGGTGGTGATTGCTGGGATGGCGGGGAAGCTGCCAGAAGCCGACAACCTCAACGAGTTCTGGGAGAATCTCATCAACGGGGTGGACATGGTGACAGAAGATGATCGTCGCTGGAAACCAGGTGGGACGGGCGAGCGGCAGGATTACTACCTGTCCTATCTTTCATAAAGATGGTCGCTTGTTGAGGAGACAGCTGGTGTCCTGGGACATCTTGAAGCGGCACGGTGGTGTAGTGAGTAGCGCTGCCACCTCACAGCAAGAAGGTCCTGATTCCCGGCTTGGGTGCCTGTCTGTGTGGAGTTTGCATTTTCTTTGCGTGGGTTTTCGCCAGGTACTCCAGTTTCCTCAAATTGTCCCAAGACAGACTGCTGCTGTGTAGGTTATTTGGCCTTATGACTGGCCCCCCGTGCCCTGTGGTGGACTGGAATAGCCCAAGTTATCTGCTATGTTGCTTACCCCTGCCCGCTGGACAACTCGTAAAAAGAGCTATCATAATAATAACACTTCTAGAGTTCTTTTCACCAGAGGATCACAAAGCACTGTAAAGAGATGTGCAGAGAATGGCATGTCAGCAACAACAACGTTATACGAATGGCAAATCAGCAACAATAACGTTTTTTAAATAGATAAATGGTTCCTTGCATATTAAATACTGACTAAAGTTGGTGAGTGAGTGGATGATTGGGTAAGTGGTTAAGCGGACAGGTGAATGAGTAGGTGCATCATTGTGAGTTCGAGTGGTGGATTAAACACAGTATGCATAATATAAAACAGTTTGGTAGGCTGTGTTCTCGGAGTGGGAAAGGGAACAGGAGGAACATGTTAGACATGTCCCTAGTGATTGTCTTACTTGTGCCAACCTCTGCACCCATGCCATTAGGTCTGTATGGACTGCCCCCTCGAAACGGCAAGCTGAAGGACATCAGCAAGTTTGACGCAGCGTTCTTTGGCGTCCATCCCAAGCAAGCCAACACCATGGACCCCCAACTGAGGCTGCTCATGGAGCTCACCTACGAAGCCATCTTGGATGCGGGTAACGCGTCACGTGTTTGTGCGTGCCTGCACGCGCATGTGTGTGTGGTTGTTGGCCGTCTCATTCCGCGTGCATCCATTCCACATCAGTGTAAAGTCCGCATGTTTGTGCGTTCTTGTATTCATAGTTTAAAATCACGCATTCACATCGGTGGACCTCTGTTGGTTATTCACATATCCGTGCGTTTTTGTGTGATTCATATTTGCCTTTCACAGTTTCACGTTGGCGTGTGCATCATTCAAGTATTTATTTGTTTGCACTTTCGTCGCTCCTTCGTTTGTCGCTCGCACTCTAGCATATGTGGTGTTGATGTGTAAGGTTACATACGTGTACCCGAGTATGTTATGCGTCGGTACGCGTGATCTGTGTGTGTGCTTGTTCATTTGCTAAACACCTCTGGACATTTTTGCTTGTTCCTGTGCACGTCTACGTGTGTTTCCATGCATGCTAACTCGCGTACTCGTCTGTGTGTATGTGTGTGTGCGCGCACATGCACGTGCATGAGACAGGCCTGAATCCCCAGATGCTGCGCAGCACCAACACGGGTGTATGGGTGGGTGTCAGTGGCTCAGAGGCCGGGGAGGCGTTGAGCCGTGACCCCGCTGAGCTGCTTGGCTACAGCATGACAGGATGCCAACGTGCCATGCTCGCCAACCGCCTCTCTTACTTCTTCGACCTTAAAGGTGAGTGCAAGTGGCATAGCTATCGAGTGCGTGGGTGGTGCAACTGCATCAGGGCTTCACGGGTTGGAAGATGAGCCCAGACACAAAGCTTATGGTGAAGGATGTCATTGGACGGAGAGGGAACCCCCATTTCATTCCTTGCACCAGAGCCCATACCAACCACACTTCATCATTCGCCAAAACCATCGCCGTTAACACTTCTTTATAATGGTCATAAGAACAACATTGGTTTGTTATTTTATATATTAACAATACAGCCAGTATCAGTAATGAGGATAAGGTTTCCTACTCCTGCCGTAAATCCTCGGCGTTGTCCTCGGCCGCTCCAAGCTCACATCCTAACACCTCTGACCCCCACGCGGCCCTCTCCAACCCCGCAGGCCCCAGCACGGCTATTGATACGGCGTGCTCATCCAGCCTGCTGGCCTTTGAGAATGCCTTCCAGGCCATCCGTTCGGGCCAGTGCCAAGCGGCCGTGGTGGCCGGCGTCAACCTACTACTGAAGCCCAACACCTCGGTGCAATTCATGAAGCTGGGCATGCTGAGTCCCGAGGGGACCTGCAAGGCTTTCGACGCTGCTGGTGTGTTGGCTGTCACGACCCTGCTCATGTTTTCACCGGAGCTGACTTAGATTTCAGCTTTGCCGTGCCCTTATATAAAGATAATAGAAAACACAAAGCTACTGTAAAGCATCCATATATATTTCACGAATTGGATGCATTGTCTATCAAGAACTCGGAGGTGCCAGTGCAATGCTCAGAAACCACTGTGGTACCTTTCCCCACATTGGTGGGAATAAAGTCGTGCTAGCCCTTTCATGAGTTTAAAGGTCACGACCACTGCTATTGCTGGCTTTATCTTAATTGGCATGCCCATAAACACTCAATGAGGCCATAACACAATACATGGCTATCACAAACATCTAGGATATAAGTTAAGGTCGTTAAACGTTAATGCGCAATTTTCTCTTCCATTTGTACGAATGAGTATGGACATGATGGTCTGGCTTATCGTGTGTTTTGACACCAGAGTTGTGGAACAGCTTCACCTGTAATGTTAGGAAATATATTATTGTTACACTTGTTTTCGTGTGCTATGATTTTTTCTTCCAAGTTAGTAACTTAAATTTGTTATTATTTTTACTTTGGCGTATTTGGACGATGACGCTGGGATGCAATGACTTACTCTTGCGATTGTTGCCATATCTTTAACGTGCGGCATTAATCATCAACCTTAGTTACGGTGTCAACACGACCTGTATGGGAAGCGTGGTATGGAATGTAAATAATGATGCCGATGGTGGTGAGTGGTGCAAGTGCCAGGCTGATGGCTTAGCTCTTTCTGATCGAGCCTTCGCACCGCCGTCACCCTCCCCCCCTTTTCTTTTAACCCCCCCCCCCCAGGTAACGGCTACTGCCGCTCCGAGGCGGCCGTGGTGGTGCTGCTCACGAGCAAGAAGCTTGCGAAGCGCACGTACGCCACTGTGCTCAACGCACGCAGCAACACGGACGGTTACAAGGAGCAAGGTGATGACTTCGCAGCTTCAATAACACCCCCAACACTGCCTCTTGCAGTACATTATCTGTGGGTGCTGTTAGTGCAAGCTCACTAACAGCGCTTACTCCAACAGCCTGATATATATTAAACGTTTGGCTAACTGTGCCAACCACACATCCATGTTCTGCTATTTGGGGGATGCTAGTCTTTGCGTGTGTTTCTGTGCTAATTCCTGCATGTGTGCGTGCATATGTTGTGACGCCGGCTGCAGGCGTGACGTTCCCGTCAGGCGACATGCAGGAGGAGTTACTGCGCACCGTGTACGCCGAGTGTGGCGTGCAGCCAAGCGTCGTCGAGTACGTGGAGGCGCACGGCACCGGCACGAAGGTTGGAGACCCACAAGAGGTGGGCGGCATCGTCAACGTCTTCTGCCAGAACGAGCGCACGCCCTTGCTTGTCGGCTCCACCAAGTCCAACATGGGCCACCCGGAACCAGCGTCCGGCTTAGCTGCGCTGGTCAAGGTGAGCTGCGCTGACATGCGTATACTTGTGCACGTGTGCCTATGCGCGTCTGTTGTAGCGCAATGTTTCATGCACTGTACTATGAACTCGGCGACCCGAGTTCGATTCCTGCTTGTGACCGATAATAGTGGCGAATGTTCAAACTGTGGTGCTGGATGGATTGTTACATTGCAGGCGACAACTTTGGGAGGTTTTCTTTCAGCAATGGTTTATTGTGGCTTCTGTAGATTTTGAAGCTGAACACCAATATACTGATAAAGGTTTTTGTAGCTTAATGCATCATCTGGATGAACACCGCTGTCTTATGAGCTGCACGGCGTGTGATGTCATCACTGTGGCTGCAAAGACTGTCCAATAACACTCAAGGCAACTCTCTGTGGCCGATGTGCGTGTTTTCCTATTCACTTGCCCTCATCTAACCTCTCGCTCTGTCCTCCACTACGCTTCTTTTGTTTGACGCCTATGACTCGCATTAGCAACTCGCGGAATGTAGTTTGCACGCTATTTAAATCGGACTTCATTGTAATTTTCTTCGAGAGGAAGAAGTTCAAAGAACGCAACATGAGTTGATCAGATATTTCATCCACATTGGCTCATCATTACGAGAGTTCCTTTGACCGCTGGGTTACGGAGAGACAGACGGACAGAGTTCGGTAAAATACTGTCCTGTGGCCTCGCGCTCAGGTTATCCTGTCTCTGGAGCACGGCGTGTGGGCGCCCAACCTGCACTACCACGAGCCCAACCCGGACATCCCGGCGCTAACGGATGGCCGCATTACCGTGGTGACGACACCCACGCCTTGCCGCGGCGGCATCGTCGGCATCAATTCCTTTGGCTTCGGTGGCTCCAACGTCCACGTAGTGCTGCAGCCGTACAGCAAGTCAGGAGGCAACACTAGCGCCAACGACACGGAGTCCGGCGTGCCCAAACTGGTGCTGGCGGCTGGGAGGACCACCGAGGCGGTGTCGGCGATGCTGTCCCACGCGCGCGCCAACGCCGACAGCCCCGGGCTGGCGCAGTTGCTGAACCAGGTGTCGGCGCTGCCTGCCACCAGTATGCCATTCCGCGGCTACACGCTGGTCGGCGATGAGGAGGAGGGGGAGGAGGAGGTCGGGCAGAGTGCGAACAGCCGGCCACTCTGGTACATCTGCTCAGGTGGGTGCCACTCAGTGTTGTCATTGTTGTTGTGCAATAAAGAGTTTGGCCAGGTCGTTATGTGGTCCAACCCAAAAAAATTATAAATCTTGTGCAATGATTAAATGTATCTGCTGGGTTCAAAATTGGCTATGAACTCGGTGAACTGAGCTTGATTCCCAGCGACAGTTAACATCAGTGGCAATTATCGAAACTGGTGCTGGTCCATGCCTAGGTTGTCTGAACCATTTATTAGTGGGATTTCAATCACAGCACCCCTTGGTACACTATGCGAGCCTCGCTAACAATGTTAGGATTTACGGGGATTTTTGTCTTTGCGTGCATGTGTACACCCAGGCATGGGCACCCAGTGGGCGGGCATGGGCAAGGACCTGATGACACTGGCTCCATTCCGCGCGTCGGTGGAGCGCACGGCGAGCGCGCTGTCCGACACAGGGCTGGACATCGTGCGGCTCCTGACCCATGCCGACTCGTCGACCTTCGAGGACACGGTCAACTCCTTCGTGGGTCTTGCCGTCATCCAGGCAAGCCACCGGACCACCGTTTGCTCTGTCTGTTCCCACCAGGATGCTCCCCTGTGTGACATGCCGCGTCTTGAGATAAAATACCATATGATTCGTGTTTGGAGAAGTCGCAACAGAGAATTGGACACACCCTAAAACTTATCAGTACAATTGCACTAATTTGGCCTCATAGCTCCTGGATTACTAGATGCACCCACCAACTTTTGCTTGAAAACACAAGTCGCTAAAGTCATATAATTGGCGGAATGCAGTGGTAATGGTAAATAAACAGGCAGGGGTCTGTTTTACCATGCAGAAATAAAATCATGATGATGATGATGATGATTTTATGATGATTTTATTTTTTCATTGTAAAAATCATCATTATGATGATTTTATTTTTGCATGGTAAAACAGCCGAAGGCTTGCACGGGATTCGAATCCACGATTACATTGCTGTTCTGGCTGAGCTTGGCTGACCTCTGATTCACGCCAGCAGCCTCCCCCTGGCCACCTCTGCCTGATTGCCTTACACCAACCATCTCACTCGGAAGTGTTTTTTACTTGTGGCTCACGACCTATGCCTCGCTCTTGCCTGTTGCTGGCCCTGCAGATCGCGCAGATCGACATGCTGACGGAGATGGGTCTGCGGCCGGATGGCATCGTGGGCCACTCAGTGGGCGAGCTGGCGTGCGGTTACGCCGATGGCTCGCTGTCGCGGCGCGAGGTCGTGCAGGCAGCGTACTGGCGCGGCCGCTGCATCAAGGAAGCCAAGCTCCCCGCAGGCGCCATGGCGGCCGTCGGTGAGAGACGCGCTCACGTCGCACGTGCTAAAAGCATACGTGCTCGCGTACGCGCTCACGTTGTTGCGCGCGTATGCAGTTTCACACGTGTTTGTAGGCTTGCACACTCACTCGCATCACGATATATTGCATGTTGGCGAGCGAGTGAGCGATCATGGCTCTCTCTGTACCTTTACCTCCAGGACTCACGTGGGCCGAATGCAAGCAGCAGTGCCCGCCCGGCGTGGTGCCAGCGTGTCACAATGCCGTGGACACCGTCACCATCTCCGGCCCCAAGGTGCGGCACGTCCCACTAACACGCGTACATGCAAGCTCATGCTGGCATTCACGACAAAAACAAAGATCCTCAGTAAAGCCTTAACAGATTGTAGAGTCAAGTGCTGTTAACAAGCACCTATGAATTCAAGCACGGCATATGAGGGATTGGGAGCCACCGCCGTGCCTAGCCACCTTTGTTTCCCTAGTGGTGATACTTGCACACCGTGAGTGGCAATCGAGCTCGGGTCACTAGGTTTTTTAGCGGAGCACGCTAACCACTGAGTTGCCGGAAACACATAGGCGGGCATAACGGCACACATAGAAACACACCAAGATGCCACAGACAGACGCTAGTACTCGCACACGAAGTGACACGGACTAATGTATGTGAGGGACGCTTGCCTTGTGAACGCTCGCTTCCTGCAGGACGCCGTGGCTAAGTTTGTGAAGCAGCTGCAGGAGAAGGATGTCTTTGCGAAGGAGGTCCGTACGGCCGGCGTGGCTTTCCACTCACACTACATGGCCTCCATCGCACCCGTGCTGCTCGCCGCCCTGCAGAAAGTAAGCCGCGTGTTGCTCCCCTCGCTTGCACGCGAGCGCTGCATTATCCTTGTTTCCTGATACGTTTTCACGAGCGTCCAGCCAGGTCTCTGCAGCAGCGGGCAACCATTGTGATGCAGATTCGTGGGTAACTCCTCAAATTATTTTTTTAATCTCTTATATCAGGTCCTATAATTTATTGCTACTATTTAACATTCAGTTGAACTGTCCCAATGTTGTTGTTGACATGCTGTTCTCTCTACAGCTCAGATTTGTAAAAAAAAAACTATAAAAAAAGTTATTGCTGCTGATTTGCAGTTCTTATGTCGTTGTTGTGGGTGTGCCGTTCTCTCCGCAGCTCTGTGCAGTGCTTTGTGACTCTCCGGTGAAAAACGCTCCAGAAATGCAATTATTATTAATTGTTATTACATTTGAAAATGTAGGATAGCGGTGACGATGTCACACCTTCCTTTGGTATTTGAAAGGTGCTTATAGCACAAGGCTTAAAGACACTGTTTCGCACAGTGCAGTAGTTTCTCAGTAGGTGACAGTGATGCTACGTAATCCTAATCGAGTAATTCGAAAGTCGTTTTAAAAATTTGACAAATTTGGACCCTGACGCCGGCACACAATGGCCTTACTATTGCAAATGTCATCACGGTATCTTTAATAGCTCATTGGGCTAGCGGCCCACCACCTCACGACACCACCTCCTGACCGGCTCGTCTGCCCTCCCCCTCTTTTTGCAGGTGATCAAGCAGCCGCATGAGCGATCGGCGCGATGGGTGAGCACGTCAATCGCCGAGGAGAGCTGGGGCAGCCCGCTCGCCATGTACTCATCGGCCGAGTACCACGTCAACAACCTCGTGAGCCCCGTGCTCTTCCAGGAGGCGCTGCAGCACGTGCCGGCCGACGCCGCCGTCATCGAGATTGCACCACACGCCCTGCTGCAGGTGCGTGCGAGACGGTCAGCGCTGTGCTTGAGGATCGGCGTGTGCTTGTGTGCACGGAGGTTTATATGTTGTGGGTGCTCCTGGCCTGGAACAATTGCCATGGTGAAGTGACCACCACGTAGTGGCAGAAGGTGGTTGTTGTTATGTAGGGAAGAGTCGTGCAGTGGTAATGCACTGCACTACGATCATAACTGTTAAAATTTCTCAACCAACAACCGCGGAAAACATTTTAGCCGGCTCTCAAGCTGTTGTCAGATCAATCGACAGCCTTAGATGAATACCTGGTGCAGTGCATAGATGTTTTCATATAGCATTTAACACCATAATTCTGTTCAAAGCTACACGGAGGAACTTTGTATTTTTCTTTGTGAGTGTGCGTTGGGGATTCTCGCCAGGTCACCTGTAGTCATGTACACACATCTGCATGATGCTGCTTGCATGTAACACTCCTGGCGCCTGCTGTCTCCCTCTCCAGGCGATCCTGAAGCGCAGCCTGAAGCCCACTTGTTCTTTCATTCCTCTGATGAAGCGTGACCAGAAGGACAACCTTCGCTTTTTCCTCAACAACGTGGGGAAGCTCTATATCAGCGGGTACGGCTCACTGCCCATGCACACACACACGGCGGCTCGCAGCCCTACAGTCATCATCACCATCATCGCGAGATGCAGTCAGTGTTGGAAAGTCCAAAATGTTTCTGCATGTGTGCTGCACCAGGGTGAACCCTGACCCCAACAAGCTATACCACGACGTGGTGAGTTTCCCCGTGCAGCCCGGCACGCCGCTCATCTCACCGCACGTCGTGTGGGACCACTCGCAGACGTGGGACGTCCCGCGTGCCGAGGACTTCCCCTCGGGCTCCGGCGGGAGCGGGGGCTCCGTCGTCTTCAACATCGGTGAGATGCGGTCCTAAAGCTTCGTCGTGAGCATCGTCGTCGTTCGTGGATTATCCACTGCTCAATTAAAGCCGGTCCTGCAATGCCATAATTCAGCTCACTCTTGTGCTTGAAGTCATCATCATCATCGCAATCAACCGTGATCTCTCCACTGCCGTAGAAGCATCTCCGCTTGCGGTCCAGCAGCGCCGCATTTCATCTCACTGTGAGATGGCGTGAGATGGAACCTGACAATAATAATAACAGCGACGGTTCTTTCTCATCTCACCTCGTTATTTGTGTTGCCATGGTGTGGCTCCCCCGTCTCTCAGACACGAGCCCCGAGTCCCCAGACAGTTATCTGCTGGGCCACTGCATCGACGGGCGCGTGCTGTACCCGGCCACGGGCTACATGGTGCTGGCGTGGCGAGCTCTGCTCCGCCAGGCGGGACTCACCTCCGACTCGGTGCCTGTCGTGTTCGAGGACGTCGCCATCCACCGCGCCACCATCCTGCCCAAGGCTGGTGAGCGCCGCCGCTCGCTTTCGGTCTCATCCCCCCACCATCCTCACTCCCAGCTAATGCGATCCTGCTCCCTCCCCCATTACGCCAGCGGTGCGTCCAATGGGCAGAGCGCTGCGGAGTGCTTTTCTGTCGAACGACCTTTTAGCACCCCTTAGCGCATCATCGTAACATGAGCTGCTCTCATTGGCTGAGTAGGTGAAATGATATCACACCGATGCCCTTCTGTACTGTTCCACTGGAGCAAAAGTCCACCTCACAGCGCCACGGCAAAGCGCCGTACTAAGTAAACGAACTACAGTCACCACCTTTCAATTGGAACTTATGGGAAGATTATCTCTTAGTATCCAAAAATGCCTGAGTCTGGACAAGTCCACTAACGAATGTGTGTGTTGGTGTTTCTGTCTGTCTCCATCCAGGTTCCGTGCAGCTGGAGGTTCGCCTCATGCCATCATCAAACCGGTTCGAGGTGTCTGAGGGAGAGAACCTGGCTGTGAGCGGTACGGAGCCATCCATTCATTCATTCTTTCACTCATTCATATATATATATCATCATTGTCAGAAACCGCTTAGTCCTGTACAGGGTCGCGGTGAACTGGAGCCTGTTCCGGCAGACACAGGGCGCAAGGCAGGGATATACCCACGATGGGACGCCAGTCCATCCCGGGCACTGCAGGCAATTTAGTCTGCAAGCCAATTAACATATGCAGCAGTATGTTTTTTGGACTATGGGAGGAAAACGGAATACCCGGCACGAACATGGGGAGAACATGCAAACTCCACACAGAAAGGCACCCGAGCCGAGATTCGAACCCATGACCTTCTTGCTGTGAGGCGACAGCGCTACCCACTAGGCCACCGTGCCGCCCCATATATATATATTTTTTCTCTTGCTCAAATGAGTGTGAGGCTTCGTTTGTGCTCAAGTGCGCTCCCCTCACCTTTGTGCCCCTCCGCCACCCCCACCCCCCCACTCCAGGCAAAGTGTACATTCCGGAAGACACTGTCCTGGAGAACCTGCGGAGCCGCATCGCATCTGCGTCGGATGCCAAGTCGGAGTCGGAGCCGCCTCTGTCAGCCAACGAGGTCTACAAGGAACTGAGGCTGCGGGGATATGACTACGGGCCTACCTTCCAGGGCATTCTGCAGGCCAGCAACAGTGGTGAGGTTCGCAATACAGAGGCATTGGTGGTGACTGAGGCGTTGTAAGGCTATTGTGTCATCTGTCCCGTATTATTACCTTTTACACGATGTCATATAGCGCAGGTGTTCTTAACCTATTGCTCCTCAAGGCCCACGTGACCCACTTGGGTAAGGTTTCCACGGACTACTAGGTGGCGCTCAAGGCCCACTGATGGGTCGTGACTCACCTGTTGAGAATGGTGGACTTAGCACCTAGCGTCGCCTGTCACATAGCTTCACTGCAGAGACATGCATCGTCTCTCTCTCTCTCCCTGCATCGCCTCACCGTTGCCGCGTTGTGCTGGGTTGTGCTCATCTAACGCCAGCGCCGCGCATGCCCGGCTCTGACCCGTCGTGTTTTCTCTCTGGCG
Source organism: Mordacia mordax (assembly GCA_036362905.1). Lineage (NCBI taxonomy): Eukaryota > Metazoa > Chordata > Hyperoartia > Petromyzontiformes > Petromyzontidae > Mordacia > Mordacia mordax. The sequence continues at coordinate 23,418,799 of JAZEWT010000003.1, read as the reverse complement.
CTCTCCCGCGCCACAGGCTCCCAGGGACGACTGGCATGGGACGGCAACTGGGTGTCGTTCCTCGACGCGATGCTGCAGATGCTGGTGCTCGGCCTGCGGGGCCGCAGCCTGCGCTTGCCCACACGCGTGCGCTCCGTCTTCATCGACCCCGAGGCGCACGCGGAGCAGGCCGCGCAGGGCGGGGACGGTCGCATGGGTACGCACGCGCACGCGCGCGTATGTACACGCTCGCGCACACGTGCGTCCACAAACACACGACAATGGAATATACACTTCAACTCAGTTTTCGCCAACTTGGTTTGGTTTGGTGCTGCGCCAGCGCCGGCCCTCATCAGCGATCGCCGGCAACCTCGGCGCTCTGTCCCAACAGCGGTGGAGGTGTTGGTAGACCGCGTGCTGGACAGGACGGTGGCTGGCGGCGTGGAGATCTCGGGGCTGCATGCCACGCAGGCCCCACGGCGCCAGCAGCAGCAGGCGCCGCCGGTGCTGGAAGAGTTCCACTTTGTGCCGTACGACCAGCAGGGTCTGCTGGCCGACGCCAGCCGCCATGCCTCGCTGCACGCATACCTGCGAAGCTGCACAGGTGAGCCAACATTGAGGAGACGTCGCAGAGCGGTGCATTGTGGGAGTGCCGCCCTCCACTTCCCCCCATCTATACACAAACACTGCTCCCCTTCGCGCCATTAAGTGTGAGAGCTACACCAGTTTGTCGACCATTCACTACGAATTATGTTGACTTGACTACTTTTCTCCCCTTAGCGCCATTAACTGTGAGAGCTACACCAGTTTGTCGACCATTCACTACGCATTATGTTGACTTGACTACTTTTTCAAGTGTCTGTTATTTATACCTTTTTCATATTAAATGTCCTGCCAGGCAGCTACGACCACAGTGATGCGACTGATAATGATGTCACCAAGCCCCACATAGCTCTCTATTCAGCAGCACTTGATTAGTTGAGAATAATCACTCACCACAAACTGTGTTTCTGTGCGACAACAAACTGGAGTTGGCTCACGTAGCTATCGATATTTCTTTACACGGTACAATCACTGCTGCCCCCTCCCACTGCCCCGTGTATTCCCCCGTGTCTCTCTACCCGCACGCAGACTGCCTCCGGGAGGTTGTTGCCAAGTTCCGCAGCCACGGCGTCAAGTTCCCCGTGTCCGGCCTGGACGACGCGGTGATTGGCTCGGGAGAGGAGCCGCCTCTAGACTCTGAAAAGGAGTCGGAGCGTGGCCTCCTGTCGGTGCTGCGCACGGTGCGCGACCTCTCGCATAACGGCAGCTTCCTGGGCGAGGTGACGGCCGCCATGGCGCGCGAACGGGGGCGGCTCTCCCACGATGCACTGCTCTCTGCGCTGCTCGATGGACCCGTGCTTAAGAACTGCCTGGACGTGGTGTTGGAGAACTCCACCAGCAAGAAGTTGAAAATCACCGAGGTGGGTGGGTGGTTGTGTGTGTAGTCTTGTTGTTTTGGGTGGTGATGAAGCCTGGTGCGCGGTGCGTTTTCCACTTGCTGCATGGTTCGAATCTAGATAATAGTATTATGCGCCGTCTGCTTCACTCGCAGTGGATGTTCAAGATCCCCGACGTGATGCACAACATTTAGGCCATCATGTGTTGGTGTCCGTGCCCAAATTTCCCAAACCAAAAATTACACTGCGGATTTATTCAATTGGGCACACACAAAAAGTAACAATTATCATCCCCTACCAGCAAAATGCACCCTTCTGTGACACGTAGCGAAGCTACGATCGTCCCTAAGCCATAGAAACATCACGAATAATGGCTGTGCTCCATAATAATTTGTTGTTGTTGTTATTGTTGTCATGTCCGGATTTTTTCACAGGTGCTCTCGAATGAGGGCAAGCTATACACACGCGTCGTGCCACTTCTCAACACGCACCCAATGGTGCAGCTCGACTATGTTGCCACCGACACCACTCCCGATGCACTGAGCGCCGTCAAGGAGCAGCTGGAGGAGCTGGGGGTAATGGCGGCGCCGTGGGACCCGGCGCAGCCTGACTCGGCCGCGCCCAGCGCTGGCGTTGACTTGCTGGTCTGCAACCTGGCCGGCCGCTCTCTAGGGGGAAGCAGCGGCGCTGCCGTTGCCAATTCGCTCGGTAACTTGGCCGGCGCGCTGAAGGACGGCGGCTTCCTGCTGCTGCACGTCGTATGCGCCGGCGCACCGCTCGGAGACGCCGTGGGGCTGCTCATGGGACGCATCTCCGACCAGCGCACGACGCTCACTCAGGTTAGCGTGGGGGTTGCGGGCAGCGCATGAGCGCTGTCGCTGGTTCCGATCAACCGGTTCTCGGGTGGTTTGAAGGTGGATGTAGACTTGCCGACTAGCGTGGTCTTTTGTGGATGGTGCTGCATGTAGCAGGCATGCTTGCATACTCCTCGTTTTAATAATGTCATGGAGTCGTTAACGTCTGCTGTTTGGCTTCGTACACTTCCAGTATTGATTGGGCATTGACTGGGTTTTAGCTACAACGGGGCAAATGTACTGCCGCCCGGCGAGCCAATTTGCTACCTCACAACTTTCTCCAGGGTATAAGGCAAGATTTGTTTTGTTTGACTATACTTCACCATCATGCTGGCCTCAGGTGGAGTGGGAAGCGGAACTGAAAGCCGCAAAGCTGACCCTCATCTCCGTGAAGACGTCCTTCTTTGGCTCAGCTATCTTCCTCGCGCGCAAGACATCGGCGGAGAAGATGGTGCTGACGCTGTCCGTAGACGACCACTCCTATGGATGGGTGGAGCAGCTCAAGGTGCGAAATTCCACATTGTTATGATGTGGGAGAGCCACTGTTGACTTTCTTACAAAGTTTTTTTTTTATAATAGCGGGGGCGATGATGGACTGAGTAAACCCCCAACCAATCTTTGTGAGTGCGAGCCATTCGCTCTGCTGCAGAACTGTGATGCAAAGTGGCAGCGAGAGCTAAGCGTGGTGATTTTTTAGATAATAACCAACACGGTGTTTGTATTTAAGCGGTGCTCTGGAACTAGGCTTGTTGATAAATATGGATGGCCGAGCATGCATAGAGATTATTGAGGTATATTGCAGTGAGATAAATGACAAAAAGTCAGGCGGTACAGGGAAGCAATCCAACAGTCATGTAATTTTGTGGCCTGCCGGTAAAGATTAGTGGGGAACCCTGGCATGGACGACTGAAAATACTAGATACGGACGGTGGATGTAGTTGGCTTAGCGTTGATACAACTGTGTGTGCGTGTGAGCAGGACGAGCTGCTGGCAGAGTTGGAGGTGCCAGTATTCCTCATGTCCACATCTTGCGCTCACTCTGGCATCGTGGGAATGGTGAACTGCCTGCGTCAGGAGCCCGGCGGCCAGCGCATCAGGTATGTACACGTGCGCTTCTCCGTGTGTGTGTGTGTGTGTGTTAGAATGCCGGACAGCCTGCCGAACAGTGCACAGTCCGATCTGGAAACGCGTCGAATAAATACTCTCTAATAAGTCTACCAGTGGTTGTGGGAATGTGGCACTGGCGTTACGGACACATTGCTGTTGCTCTCTCGCAGATCCCTGTTCTTCAGCAATCTGCAGGACAGCTCAAAATTTCCTACCCTACCGTCGTCCTCCATCCCAGCCGCGCTCATCCAGAAAGACTTGGTGATGAACGTGTGGCGCGATGGCGTCTGGGGCTCCTTCCGGCACCAGCTGATTCCGGCTGGTAAGCACGAACGGCAGCACTGCCAAATCTTGTCCTCATGCACCTACCCCACTCTTAGCTTGCTGTTTTGAGCCCCTTCTATACCCAGAAGAGACCTCAGTAATAGGCTTGACAAGTGTGACTCTGATGATGGTACCTCAACACTGAAAGCTCGTTCAAAGTAATCAGTTATTGGCTAAGGTGCTATACTAGTTTTTCGGATTATTAATCTTGATTGTTCGGTCATATGCTAGTCTACCGTTCGCAGATTCCCAGCCGGGTGTGTCACATGACATTGCGGCCTGTGTGCGGTTGGCTACAGGCGGCACCGAAAACATGGTGTCGACGGAGTATGCGTACGTGAACGTCCTGACGCGCGGAGACCTGTCCTCGCTCGCCTGGATCGCATCGCCGCTGTGCCACTTTCGCCCCACCGTCGGCAGCTTAGTGCAGCTGTGCCGTGTCTACTACGCGTCGCTCAACTTCCGTGACATCATGCTGGCCACCGGCAAGCTGCCGCCCGACGCCATCCCCGGTGAGAGTGCTGCACAGTGGGGAGGTTCTGGCTGCTGGCGTTGTAATCTAAGCAACGTTTTAAAGCCTACAGACCGTTTGTATGTGTACCCGTCACACAGCACAAACAGCTTGTCATAGGTTCTCAACCTTTTGCACCTCAAGGCCCACTTGGCCCAATTGGGTCTGGTCTCCACGGGTTACCAGGCGGTGTTCACGGAACCACTAGTAGGTCGTGACCCACTGTTTGAGAATGGCGGTCATAGGTCATGGTAGGGCTGCGTGGTAGGCAGCAGAGGGCGCTGCTGTAAAGTCCATTGCTGTCTATGCCAGCCACCTTTGCCAGTCCATACTGATGAGCACTGTGAAGTGCTGTCAAACAATCTGAATGATATGATCTATCCACTATCGGATAAAGGCTTTCCCAAGTCGTCACCAATTTTTTGTGGTTTTACGACGCCGAATCCTTCGCTGCATCTATGCAATCCGTACGGCGCGAAGAGGCCCTCATCCAGCATTGGATTGGCAGGAAGGGCCCCGATCTGACAGTTCACCTGCTACATCACTGTGCCCTCCGGCCCCCCCTCCCTGTGCCCAGGTGACCTCTCCCTGCAGCACTGCATGCTGGGTATGGAGTTCTCGGGTCGCGACTCCCAGGGCAAGCGGGTGATGGGTCTGCTACCCGCGCGAGGCCTGGCCACCGTGGTCGATGCCGACAAGCGCTTCCTCTGGGATGTACCCAAGAACTGGTGCGTACGCAAGCGTGAGTCTGTACGTGTATGTGCATGAGTTCATTTGGGCAATCGCAAATGAGCCGTAGTGGAAGGTTACAAATCGTCGTTTTTAAAATAATTCCAGCCGTGAAGCTGACGCCTCCAACCACCTTTCTGCACCCCGGCCTGTGCGTGTGTTTATTACAGGACCCTGGAGCAGGCTTCGTCCGTACCGGTGGTGTACGCCACGGCCATCTACGCACTGATGGTGCGCGGGCGAATGCGACGAGGGGAGAGTGTGCTCATCCACTCGGGCTCCGGTGGAGTTGGCCAGGCGGCCATCGCCATCGCGCTCAGCATGGGCTGCACCGTCTACACCACCGTCGGTGAGACCGGCTCACTCGCTCGCCTGTTCGTCCTTTCGCTTGCCCGTTCGTTCACCCGCTCGCTTGCACGCTGACTCAGTTGCCCGCACCGCTAGTGGCACGCTCACCCAAACAACGTCGTCCGGCAGCCCTGTCGGTCACGGCCTGTCAGACGGATAGATGACGTGCAGTCACTAGTGGCATGATGTGTTACCAATGGGATTCTCTCACAACATTTATACTTACAAAGGACAAACTGTTTAGCAGGTGCAATAGAGCCAAATCGAAAGCGTATGTATACAATCTATACCACCGAGACAGAAAGAGAGCGCTCGGACTGACCTCAATTGTCAGGCCATACAGGTAGATAAGAATAGGGTAACAATATATAAACAATATATATTTAAATCACATGTGAATCCTGATACAGAAGAATTACTCTGTATAAATTGTGCAACCAGTGATTGAAACTTGCTACCCTGGGATCGCAGTCCGTCACAGCTAACGGAATCGATGAACCGAATGGATGGCATGTGCGTGTGAAGGCTCGGTGGAGAAGCGTGCATACCTGCAACAGACCTTTCCCCAACTGAAGGACGAGGCATTCGCAAACTCCCGAGACACCACCTTCGAGCAGCACATCCTCAAGGCAACTGGTGGCAAAGGTAATGTCCACACCACCACCACTGGCATCACCAGCATCATTATAAGCAATAGCAGCAGCTGCAGATCCATCAACACATGCAGCAGTAGCAGCAATTGCCCCCTTCAACAATGTCACCATCTCTTTTATTGGAACTGTGTGTCTGTGCATTTGTTTGTGTGTGTGTGTGTCTCCAATGTGTGTACTTGGTGTGCGTGCGTGTTTCCAACCGCTGTTTGTTGATACACTTGCGCGTGTGCCCACGTGTACATGTGCACGCCAGGAGTGAACCTCGTGTTGAACTCCCTGGCCGAGGAGAAGCTGCAGGCGAGTCTGCGCTGCCTGGCGCGGCACGGCCGCTTCCTGGAGATTGGAAAATACGACCTCTCCAACAACTCCCCACTCGGTGCGATGGCGCCACCAATCGCAGCAACGGACACACTCGCGGCATCACACACACGGCCTCGCTGCCCCGCGCACAACGTCGCGTTTTGTTCACGAAATTAGTGACGAAGACATTGGTTTCCGAAGGGGTTTTGTTTTGATTGGTCGATGATGACTGTGAGTGGAAGAAATCCATTGAGTGTGACGATGACTGCGGTTGCTGTGCACCTCGCACCTGAGCGTGACTTGCCCGCGCTGCGTTAAAATCCGATATAACTGCACAAGTGCTACGGCGCGACCCTACCCCTAACCCGCTTTGTCTCTTATGCCATTGACCAAACAGGCATGGCGCTGTTCCTGAAAAATGTGGCGTTCCACGGCATCCTGTTGGACGCACTGTTCGAGGAGGGCAACCGCGAATGGGAGGAGGTGGCAGCGCTGCTGCGCGACGGGATCGCGCGCGGTACCGTCAAGCCACTGCGCACCACCGTGTTCCTGCGCCAGCAGGTGGAGGACGCCTTCCGCTTCATGGCGCAGGGCAAGCACATAGGCAAAGTGGTCATACAGGTGAGGCCGCGTCACCTGCTGGACACCCACCGCTAGATGAAAGCTTCCTCCCCGAGTCGCCGCCGCCCCATCTAGCAGTCTCACGACACGTTGGATGCGCCCTTGCGCATGCTGTCCTCCTTTGTCTACAACTGCATACGTTCGTCTTAACAGCGAGTCATTATCAGTTATAGCGAAGATGGCTGGCGAGTCGCTTGGATCATGTTCGTTGGTGTGTTCCTTCTTGCTCGCTTGTCTTATTTTAACCAAATTGATTTGTGAATCTCACTTCTAGCTGGTTGCTCTCGCTTCTTCGCGACTTCCTCCCGGCTATTGTTGCCACCAGGTTCTCCCGGAGGAGCTCAAGAGCGCCTCGCCAGCACCGCTGCCGGCCGTACCAGCGCTCGCTCGCTCCATGTGTCTGCCCGGCAAGACGTACGTCATCACAGGAGGCCTGGGAGGCTTCGGCCTGGAACTGGCGCAGTTCCTGGTGGAGAGGGGCGCTCGCAGCATCGTGCTCACCTCACGCTCAGGCATCCGCAACGGTGAGCGTGCCGAGCGGCCTGGGCCAGATCCCTCGTCACGAGGTTAATCCAACATCAGTTACGAATATCTGTACCAGTCAAAGAGCTCCCCTAGGTCAAACCCAGCCTTACACAAGTACCCGGTGCGGTGTGTAACCATCAGCACCGGTGAGACGAAGGCGGCCGCGTGTGGTGCTGGCCATCCTTGTTAATTCTCTCGGGGGGGATCTTTGTCTTCGTGCAGGCTACCAGGCGCGGCGCGTGCGTGAGTGGCGAGAGCTGGGAATCCGCGTGTCCGTGTCGACGCGCGACATCAGCAGCGAAGCCGACGCAGCCGCGCTTGTCAAGGAGGCGGTGATGCTGGGCCCCATTGGCGGCATCTTCCACCTCGCCATGGTGAGCAGGCATGTGGGAGGAGCTCTGTTTTTTTGCGAGGAGGCTGGATGGTATTGTCAAGTCGAAAATATTTACCTCTCGAGCCCAATAAGTGCCATTAAGCTGATCACAGTTTATGGACTCTTTTGTTCTCTATTCATAGGCCTCGTGTGGCCATGGACCAACGTGAGCCGAGGCCGCAGGTTGCTCACCGCCCATGACGAGTCCCGGGCGCTTCGCTCGTCTGTGTAAATGACGTCTGACGGCCGCTGTCGTCGTTGTGTGCGGTGCCCAACAGGTGCTGAAGGATGGCATGCTGGAGAACCTGGACGCCAGCATGTTCAAAGATGTGAACAAGCCCAAGTTCCATGGCACGATTTACCTGGACAGGTGAGAGGCCGTGTGCATGTGTACGCACGCACAGCCACTAACGAGCTGTTAACTTCCGTTTTGCAAAGGGCGACACTAAAACTGAAAACTTTATACCAATAGAGCAAGCTAGTCATGTGACTCTCCCATGATTTTCTTGGCAGAACAGTATGGCTCTTGCTCACTCCACTCCGATCCACGCAATACCAGTTTCATTCCTGCGGAGTGATTCATCTCTCTGTTCAATGTTCCTTTAACTGACCAGTTTGTGTTCCCTCCCACCCTTCTTTCCCAACCTTGACAGGGTGACGCGCGATCATTGCCCCGAGCTCGACTGGTTCGTGGTTTTCTCCTCTGTGAGCAGCGGCCGTGGTAACGCCGGCCAGAGCAACTATGGTTTTGCAAACTCTGCCATGGAGCGCATCTGCGAGAAGAGACGACACGACGGCTTCCCCGGTAACGCAAGCCCCCATGTACAGCCACCGCATTCTCACCTCTACTGCAAACTTTCGTCACACTCGTACTTTCTCGTGACAGCCATACGCTCTCATCACACTCGTACACTCTCGTTACACTCGTCCTCTCTCGTCACACCTGTACTATTGTCATACCCGTATTCTCTCGTCACACCCCCATACTCTTTACATCCTCTGACTTCAGTTCTCTGATCCACTCTCCTATCTCACTCCTGCACTCCCACCTCATCTCGCCCGTCTTGCACACGTCCACCCTTCACACCTTACCCTCTCTTTTTTTCCCGGTGGCTCCAGGACTGGCAGTACAGTGGGGTGCCATCGGCGATGTGGGCGTGGTGCTGGAGTCGATGGGAGACAACGAGACGGTGATCGGCGGCACGCTGCCCCAGCGCATCGGCTCGTGCCTCGATACACTCGACCGCTTCCTGTCACAGGGCCACCCCGTACTTTCTAGCTTCGTGCTGGCCGAGCGATCCACCGCGGCCCGGCCCGACCAGGCCGACAAGAGGGACCTCGTGGAGGCCGTGGCCCACATCTTGGGTAAGGCGATAAGCCACGACGCACGCATGTGCAACGTGGATGTGTACACGTGTGGCGTCCTGGGCGATAACTCGGAAAGATCACCACCACTTAGTGGCGAATGGCAGTTCATTTTGCTGATTTCTGTTGTTGCCCGTGTCACGAGTTGACGCGCGGTACTGGGCGGGCTCCCCGTGTAGGCGTGCGGGACGTGAGCAGCATCAATCCCGAGTCATCGCTTGCCGACCTGGGCCTCGACTCGCTCATGGGCGTTGAGGTGCGGCAGACGCTGGAGCGTGACTACGATCTCGTGCTGTCCATGCGTGACATCCGGCAGCTCACCATCAACAAGCTCCGCGAGCTCTCCGCCTCCAACGCTGGTGAGCTCTGCCGCCGAGGAACCGCCCATGGCTCTGGGCGACTCGGGTTGCTTCTTTTTTTTAGTCTCCCGCCCTGGTTTTTAAAACTTCGTTCTCTTGTTGAAGCTACAGCTGCGGAGCGTGAAGCTATAATCACTACCATCTTTGAATTATCTAAGATCCCACTTAGTATAAAAAATTCGGCTCAGGTGTGTTAAATCGAATCATCTTATTTTATCGACCTTCTGTTATGTTATATAACTCTTAAAGAAAATTCACGTGCCATTGTTGCACTGTTTAACCTCTTTGTATATTATTTTTTTATGGTCTTGTTGTTGCGAGTTTGCTTATTTGTGCAACCTTATGTGTTCTTGATTACTTTTATGTTTATCATTCAGAGTTACATTTTTGAGAGATTGTTGCCATACGTTTGTTTGCCTTTGATTTTATGAGTTGGTCATTTTTAGACATTTGTTGTGTCACAGAATCCCACATCTAGAGCTTGCAAGCTCACTGGGTACTTTCTGCTGTAATAATAAACTCTAATCTATCTAATAACATCTCATGGCACCGGGGGCAATTTAGTTAGGACATTTAAGCTCGGCAGCATGTCTTATGGCTTGGGAGGAAACCAGAATACCGGGTGAAAACCGGCGCAGACATGACAAAATGTAAACAGCACACAAAAAGCACTTGCGCCAGGAATAGAATCTGTGAGATTCTTGAGGCGGTAGTGTTACTCACTGTGCCACCATTCCTCCTACACACGTACAACAACAAAAACAACCACCATTTGCGGTGACGTCCCCACAGCGCTTGTGCCAGGCCAGGTGCACTTTTGAGTCACACCATAGTGCACTTACACACGTTACATACACGCACTCGTGCACACTCGACTCACCCAACCACATTAACCCTCGGTTCTCCCTGTTCTCCCAATTGCCGCGTTGCCCTGGCAGGCCTGGCAGAGCCCCGCCCGGTCTCTCCGGACCAGATGGATGTGACCCTGCCCGAACTGGTGGTGCCGCACCTGGGCGCGACACTTGAGCGTCTCAACGACGTGGCGGACGGCGTGACGCCACCACTCTTCCTCGTGCACCCTATTGAGGGCACGCCACTGGCGTTCAAGAGGCTCGCCTCCAAGCTGCCCATTCCCTGCTACGGCTTGCAGTGTACACAGGGTGAGGGCACAGGCGTGGCACGCATCCCCCGCTGCGGAGTTCCGGTGGACGTGTAGGTCTGCGGACCCTTCGGAATGGTTCTGGAAGTCGGATCAACTAACGCAGCCACACGTCTGGTCAGAATTCGCTGAGCTGCTGAATGGTGGCATGAGGGACGCGTAATTCTCCCGGCCGATGTTGCTACCATCTCCTCCAAATCGTATCGGCTGAGCCCATCGGTGAACTTGGCTAATGTTTATATACATGTAGAATATGCCCAATTACCACGTCCGGTCTTGGTTCATACGCTACTGCGGTGTTTAGTAACCTTACGGAATTATACGATTCTTGGGATAGCAAGCGCACTCCTTAGTTTCGTTACATCACGGTTGGTCACGCTGGGCTCTGGAAGTCTGCCGGGGTCTTGCTGCTAGCGAGCGCTCTTGAAGACCACGCGAGACGACGAGACCGTTCTTGCGGTTGCGATTGTGGCCGTTGAGGTTTATAAATCACGCCGTACACTTCGGTCTGTAATTTGAACGTCGCTGCCACGCTCCCTTCCTCGCTGCCTCCAGATGCGCCCCTGGACAGCATCAGCTGCCTGGCGTCGTTCTACCTGCAGCACGTGCGCAGTGTGCAGCCTGTGGGGCCATACCATCTGGCAGGATATTCCTTCGGCGCGTGCGTAGCCTTCCAGATGAGCCTTCAGCTGCAGGCGGAGGCGGTGGCCGCCGGCAAGACGGGGCCGAGCGGTAACACGCTCTTCATGCTCGACGGCTCGCACAACTATGTGGCGGCGCACACGCAGGTGAGTGTGTGCGGTGCACACCTCGTGCGTTTTTGGCAATCGTTTTGTTTTTTCGGGAGAGATAGAAAGAACACTCGATGCGGCTATCCCGAAAGAACCGCTACGGCAAATAATTCTCCAACCGGGGGAGAAATCAGGAGAGCACATTCGCAAAGTGACTGACGCGGGTCACCGAATTGACAAGCAAAATGAGTAAAAAATAACTTTACAGCAATTAGAAAAATAAAGTCTATCCCACCCATTCTTACATGGCCATGCTCACTTAACCACTAGCACCAGCCTCGACTTGGGTGACCCCATCCAGTAGCAAGGTATCCCTACCCACTAATACATTTTCTTCATCCACTAGTCAGGTAGCTCCACCCTCTGCCGACATCATGATTTGAGTACATGGTCAGAATATTTTAAATATGCGACAACATCCATATTGGAGGGGCTGAGGGCGAGACTCACCCACACAGTCCTGAAATCCCTTGGGATCATTGCGGCCAGATTAGGATATTAGATGTCTCATAAACGCTTGTGTCTGGTGTCTCTCCTAAATTCACGTCCATCCGTTTTGTCTGGTGCACCCCAACCCTCCGCCACCCACGACACCCGTCGCAACAGGGATACAAAGCCAAGCTGAGCGACGTCGCGGCGGAAGAGGCGGAAGCACTGTGTGCGTTTGTGCAGCAGTTTATCGCCGTCGAGCGGCAGAAGGTGATCGCACGCACCGAGCACGTTGCACGTCCGTACGTTTTGTAAAATTATGAGTGAGAAAAATCCATTACAGCTGTAACATCATTGCCGGCTGGAAAGTACAGGTTCAATCAAAGAGAGTGTGCAACATCGTCTGTACAAAAAACGTCTCCTCGGTCTTATCCACACCACCATGGCCACACTTTAGTTCTTTTCAGTTTGTGGTCTGAATAAGGCTTTCAGAGATTTTTTACGTGCGATGCTGCACACGTTTGTCAGTTAAATCGAATCGTCTTATTTTATTGACCTTCGATGGAGATATGATGGGATGAATCAGCCACGAGCCAGGATTTGAACCGGCTAACCTTCTGCTTATGAGCCACGTGCTTAACCGCTGAGCCGCAAGAGGAGTTATATCCATCCCTCATCTATGAGATAAAAATAATAATTTGCATGTCTGTAGAGAATATAAATAATAAATATTATTAAGCACACAATTCGCATCCTTCACACATATATATATATGTCTTTAGGCATGAAAATTATAATTCACCATCCCTTCAGCTACACTGTTTCCTGGGAGTGCATAATATCATCAGCATTAATTCGGCACAAGCCTGGGCGCACGACATTTGACCTTTGGGCCAAGTCCAGCCTGGCAATACATTTTATCTAGGCCTTAAAGAATAATCAACAATCAAAGCTGATCTTTGAGAATAGCCATGTAGAACGCTCCCCTGCTTTGCGACGTTTTGCGTCACCTGTTGAAAGCATCCTCTCAGTAAGCCTGAGGATGTCTCCAAGGTGAGAGGTGAGTCGTCGCAAAGGAGAGAGAGAGCGGTTGGCACGGCTGTCCCTAAAGAACACAGCTTTGAAAATAAATCATGCATCGAGACTTTAAAATCTCCATGACTGCAAATTAAATAATACTGAAAACTATTTAATTGATGCTGAATCGATCCACCACCATAGCTGACTGTAAACGTTATGTGTACATGCAAGGATTTGGGGGTTCTGGAGTGGGAGGGGGGGTTGTGACCAGTTTCTGGCTCTTAGGCTATTTTATCTGGAACTGGCTTTCATGAAAAATAAGTTGTGCATCCCTGGTGTGACGTACCAATCCACCGAATTGCGGGCGGGGACCTGGTGGACGCCTCTCCTAAGCTTACCGTGGGCGTCGTGTCGCTACAGACGTTCGAGACGCTGCTGGTGCTGAACTCGCTGAACGCGCGTTTCGAGGCCGTGTGCGACATCATCCTGGCGCGGCACCCTGGCTTGGAGCGCTCCGACCTCTACTTCTCCGCCAGCTCCTTCTACGGGAAGCTGCGCGCCGCCGACATGTACCAGCCAATGATGAAGCTTATCTCGGACGTGACGCTGCTGCGCGCTAAGACCGGCAGCCCCACGGGGGACGGCCTCGGGGAGGACTACAACCTCAGCCAGGTAGTGCGCTCGCTTGTTCTCAGCACACGACGGGGTCGCACGGCGGGGTACACGATGGGGTACGCGACACGCTCAGCAGCCTTCGTGTTAGAGGTCGTACCGCAGGGCCAGCGGGGTTAATGTGCATTGCGTCACATGTCACCCTGCAGGTGGTGGAAGGCAAGGTGAAGATGCATGTAATCGATGGAGACCACAGGAGCTTCCTGCAGGGCAGCAGCACCGAACACGTGGCCGCAATCATCATGGGTGTTCTTGGGCAGTCCCAGCGAGCGTAGGCCGTGGGGCCGGGATGCGGCAGCAATCTCGGGCCTCTCTACGCTCCCCGTTCACACCTGCAACATGCGCACACAAACTAGGGTGCACATACGCATGCACTCACGCACACACGCACATTCACGAGGTCACACACTCCTGTCTGTGCCGTGTGCATCCACAAATCGTGTACTTTAGCAAAGAGACCCACACGCACACGCAATGGCCCACGCACAGCACTAGGTTTCTTTGTTCAGACCCGCAGCTCCTGATTCAACAACAATACATTCACGAGCACGTCCCGTTGGCCATTCGTCCCACTGGCTGTTAAACATTCGCCGGATGAGTGGTTTCGTGGGTTCATCGCTCCTGACCTCGTTTAAGGTCACGACCCCGTTTGAGCTCATGGCTGCACCCTTCACTAATCAAGCCCGGGCAACAGCAATTGTAGCCACGTTCGCATTCATAATCCCACGTAAAGGACCACAATTTCCAAACGTTGAAGTGTTGTGGTTGTGGGTACAAAGCGCCACTTTCCAGTGATGGATCTGTGCTCTGCGACACGCGCGCCACAAACCTACGCAACGTTGATGATTAAAACACAGTCCCATGCAGTAGCGATTGTTGCCAGTTTCTGCCACGTTGTTAGAGGCAAAAGAAGCATCGAACATTCCTTCCCCATCCTGGCCTTGTCTTTAGCACTTGACACCATGTCCCCGCCCCGCCCTTATCCTTTTTCCCATCTCCCTACCTAAGGTCACTTCAGTATGACCGGTAAATAGGAGCAAACTTGCGGGAAATAGTTAACTGTGCAGGTTGCGCAGGAGTGGGCGCAGTGGCTTGTGATTTTCTGAGATTCCCTGACATCGGCCAAGGGTTAGGAGTCGGTAGACGGATCTTGAAAAGAAGCCTTCGCTAACTCCGAGCGAGTTTTGGGGGTTGTTTTGATTCTGTTGGCCGATGCAGCTCTGGCCAAATCATTGTTGACATGTAGCACTTTTTCCTGCCATTGTGGCCAGCCAGTCTTAAAACTGTCAAGTGATAACCCCCATGGGATGTGAAGCCAAGCTGAAAACAAAGATCTGTATTTGCATAGGCAAATGCATATGGAGAAGTATTTTTAGTGGTAGTGTTTACACTACACGGTATATATTTTAATTTACGTGTTTTATTTTTGCCTCTTAACTTCTACATTCTGTAGCACTTAGCAAACGTGTACCCCCACCTCCATATGCGCAGTTTAACGGGACTGATCAACAAAACCACCGACCCTGTTAAACGGCAGAGTCGCAGTTACGTGCTGCAGTTGGGAAACGCTCTGCTGTGTACATGGTTCACGTGTTCTCCTACTCGCGTTAGCACCTACATTGTTCCCCGACCATGTAATTGTGTTCGCTTGACGGTAATCCGAGAGAAAATTGTTCAATGCCCCTGCCCCTGGCTTTTTCAGGTCCGGCGGGTGTCGCACAAACTGTGCATGACGCAGCGTGCGGCACTCCCCAACACCCTGCTCCCCCCAACTTCATAACAATCTTGTTTTTTTTTTGTCCTGAGAGATGGCTATTTATTATTACACCTTGATTTTTTTCCCCGTTGAATAACAATAAATATGACGATTGCCGTGAAGATGTGTGTTAATGTCGACATTGCGCTGGTTCATGTGGGGTGCCTACGATGGATTCGAGGGGTCATTCGGCTGCCTGTGACACCAGACAAAGGGGCATAGGGTTGTGATGACCTCTCCCCTATGAGGATGTCAGATTAATCTGAATATGGGGAACCCAAGCGTGAAGTGAACGCAACCACGTGGAGAATTATAATAAATGAGCCAGAACATTTGAGCCCAAGACTCATTGACTTCATGACGATCTTGGAGTCTGTTATTAAACCTAAGCTGCTGAAATCACTCCCAGATGACTGTGGCTGATGGGATATATAACAAAAAAACATGCTTTACGTGGTTGGACAGATGTGGGAAGTGAGATACGTGTGTGCTTATTTAATTAGATGAGCAGTGGCAGCAGATGTGGGACTGTATGCTGCCCTCTGCTGGTGGTTAGGGTTTTGAATTAAAACCCAACAAACGTGTAGCGATATGACTGCAAGATAATAATTGCATTTCGAGAGCGCTTTTCACCCGAGGGTCACAAAGCGATGCATAGAGCTGCGGAGGGAACGGCACGTCAACAACAACGGCACTTGAACGGAAAATCAGCAACAATAATAGATGGTGATTGCTTCGAAAAGCTGCTCTCTCGGTACAGCCGCGTCGATGGTTCTCTCCTCCTCGCGACGTTTCGCCTCGCACGTTGGAGGCATCCTCAGGCGTAGTGTTCGTGCGCGGCTTCTATCGTCTCCTTATGTGTGTGGGCGTGATGCGTGTGTTCTTTGTTGTGTGAGTCCGCCTCTGAGTCACCTTGACACTAATTTCCATATCCTATTCCCACCCCCGGAACTGTGATTTCCCCCTCCCTGCTTTGTGGCTAGTCCCCTAATTACAGCTCATGAAAAGTTGTGACGTAGTGAAGTGGCAGTTCCCGAACCAGAGGTGGTTATCATTGCTCGCGGGTCGAGCGACTAATGCGCACAATGTAAGTTAACCCCATTTATTTTACAAGACAACGGATATCACACGATTCAATGTAATCTCTCATCTCATTATCTGAAACCGCTGAATCCTATATAGGGTCACGGTGAGCCGGAGCCTATCCCGGAAACACAGGGCGTAAGGCAGGAATACACCCGACGATGGGACGCCAGTCCATCGCCGGTCAATGTAATGGACCGCAGCAAAACAATGGAGCCACTCACGTCACGCCACCTCGGGTGGGATTTCACCGACAGTTGAAACGTTCCGGCTCCAGAACCGTCACTTTCACAAATCTCGTTGTGCTCGGTTGAAATGGCGAGTTAAGTCGCGAGTCCCTGCACGCGCCTGATGACTGATGGACGTGTGTCACCATGAAATAGCTTCAATCAGCCACCTCGTGCGTTGATTACCACATCAACAGCCACCTTTCACTACAGTTAGGCGGTGACGTTACCAAAGCCCCGTGTACCAGGCGAGGCGCACGATGAGCACACACACGTGCGCAGGCACACACACGTGCGCAGGCACACACAACCGCGCGAATGTCCAATCAGCGCTACCCACCACTAATACAAA
>JAZEWT010000003.1:23347154-23358024 GCA_036362905.1 Mordacia mordax | reverse complement strand
CAGTGGCTTCCTTTTGAGCCTATTTGCCGGTGTCAGCCGTTGCCAAAAGGCAGTCAGCTCAGGACAATGCGGCCTCAATGCTTTATAGCTTAGGTGGAGCTATTAACGCTATGGGTACTTTTTGCCAGTATACATATATAAGATTACAACAAGTTTTACCGTATCTGGCGATTATGCAGGTGTTGAGATCTCAGCACGTTAACAGCTCCACCTAATATGTACTGTACATTGTACTATAATATAAACCTGCTAACCTATCTGTACTCAGCAATAGATACCCACATACTATATGCGCACCTTTCTGTCGTATGCACATTTTTTGACAAATTGACAGAGCTTCATTAAATATCACAGTGTACAGATTCTATTCTTGGAATCATTATAGACAAGCCGCGGTAGTAATTGTGGCAATGCAACACAAAACTATGGACCGTGTAAAAGTCTGCTCTAGTTCGGCAGATAGTTGGCAAAACCGCACTCTCCTAAAGCCCTCTTAGCTAGCAGACCTCGACATGAGCATTTCGCTCCGAAACCACAGTTCTACATGCAAGAATATAAGTATTATATTACAGCTCGTATGCATGCGTTTGTAGTTGGATTATTAGTAGGGTTGAAACCTGTCCTGTTTTTTTTTTTCCAGGATCGTCCTCCTTTTTGAGGAGGCAGCTGTCCTGGGAAGCATTTGGCAATTTCAGCATCTATCTTTACTCTCCAAAGAGCTCCCTCGCAAAGGATCTCATGACCACTCTAAACATCAATAATTACCTCCTGGATCCCTTCCAATCTAGGTTCATATCTGCTATAAGACTAAAACTGCTCTGGTCAAAATAGTTGATAACCTACTTGGCACTGCTGATGAAGGCTTGTCAAGTATTCTCGTCCTCCTAGACCTGAGTGCAACCTTTGATACTGTTGACCATCCTAGCTTATTGGAGCGACTGAAGGGCATGAGCGTCTTCAGCTGTGCCCTGCACTAGCTTATCTCCTACCTCTCCAACCGGAAGATGTTCGTCAAATTTGCAGGATGTAACTCAGAGATCCAACCTGTTTTGTCTGGTGTTCCTCAGGGTTCAGTCCTCAGCTCAATTCTCTTCAGCATCTACATAAAACCACTAGGCCATATCCTCTGCAGCCTCAATCTAAGTTTCGATTGCTATGCCAATGACATCCAAATCTAGATCCACGCAAAGCCGTCCATCAAGGCATCTGGTCTTTGCATGTCGTCCCCACTGTTAACTGTTAATGCCTCGCTCAATTAAAAGGTTCTTAAAAGCTATATACAGACTGGACAGAAGTTTTGCTTGTCGTTACCCAGCACCAATTGTCCAAGTCTGAACGCATCCATTTGATGTTTGACATGCAGACCATCGAAGTTGCTAAGACAGTCCGGAGTCAAGGAGTGAGTCTTGATTTATCATTCACCTTTGAGACACACATCAATAAAGTGACGAAGATAGCCTATTTTCATCTCAGAAATGTAGCCAGATTGCACAATATCCTGTCACCCTCTGACGCTCATAAGCTAATCCACATCATCTTTTTATGAATCTCATCTCATCTCATTGTCTGAAGCCGCCCAGTCCTATACAGGGTCACGGTGAAGCCGGAGCCTATCCCGGCAGACACAGGGCGCAAGGCAAGGATATACCGACGATGGGACGCCAGTCCATTGCCGGGATCTTTCTATGAATCGATTATTGAAATGTTCTACTTCCTGGCATCCCTGTCTACCATATAAACCTTCGCCAATGCGTAAAAAATGCGACTACTAACGTCCTCATCCACACTTCAATCCATGATCATATATCCCCAGTGCTGTCATCTCTCCAGTGGCTACCGGTTATACACAAAATTTAACGCAATACATTCATGGCGTACCTCGGCTCTTATTCTCTTGGCTTGTACTATATGTCCCAGTTTTTTGTGGCTCAGAGATGGAAACTCTAGATATTAGATAGTGAGAGGTGGCAGTAGTTTGGGGGAGGCCCCTTCATCCATCCGTAGAGTTCCTAACCTCCCCGGATTGTCGATCTTTATTTAAAATGGAAAGAACCTTTGAGCTATGTAGCTATTATTTAATGCTTGTCCAGCGGGGAGAGGTCAGTAAGTTACACATTTTCAAGGAACTGAGGGCAATTTAGTCAGGACAATCAACCTAGACAGCATGTCTTTGGATTGTGGAACGAAACTTGAGTACTCGGTGAAAACCCACGAGGACATGGAGAGAACATACAAACTTCCACAGAAATGCGGCACCTGAACCGGATATCGAACATGGGGCCTTCTGACTATGACGTGGCAGCACTACTTACTGTGCCAGCGTGCTGTACCCGATTCGCTGGGACACGGCATCAATCTCCCGATGACTATTAAAAGCAACGCCGGAGATTGTAATAGATGGATGACGATGGGTCGTGTAAGAAACGTTTTTTTTATACTCTCCACAACGACGCTAATATTTTGAGTTATATGTTTGTACATTTAATTGGGGACGTATTTTGTATTTTGAACCTAAAGTTGAATTCCCAGGTATGAAAGCCTTGAATAGTGACAAGCCTCTCTCAATAAGGCTGACCTTTCGTTCCATAACCGGTAGCGAACCACGTACATTCCGGCGACCACAAGAGTTGGGGGACAGGATATCACTTGCCCGATGCTTCAATGCAGTTCAAGGCACGTCTCCTGTTTCACATTCCACACCACGGTGTAACGGCCGTGTATCCGGGGCCTTTGCCTCACTGGACTCCACTCTGGCGCCCTCAGAGTGGCAAGTCCACAGTTGTTCTACAAGTAAACATGGGACGTTTTGGGTCAACAGTTCCCACCATGCGCCAATGTTGGACCACTGTTGTATGTACACTATATTAGGGGTTCTGAACCTTTTGCATCTCATGGCCCACTTGGCCTACTTGGGTCTGCTCTCCACAAACAAATACGTCTATTTACTGGTTCTACTGTATTGTTTACTGTCATGTGCAGATTCTCAACTTAACCTGAAGCATCAGGTTACATTGGGTAGAGTTGACCAATCCCATTATTGAGAGATACCTTTATTAATAGTTGGCTGCGTCAGGTAGAGAAGGGTTGACAATGCGTATTTAGTTACACAACCTAGTGCAAAACCAACCAGTTCTGAATCATAATAGTCATGAAAGCCTACTATACTTTAAATGTAGAAGCCATTCGTTAATTTATTTAAGATAATTGTAAGTCTAGATCGAAGTACAGTTGTGCTATAATAGTGGACGAATGGAATAGACTTGTGGCTGAAATAATGGATAGCGTTAAGAGTAGAATTGACAAGTATATTGCAAATAATTTGCACAAGTAATTCAACTGGTAGAAGGCAGACATTCTGCTGTCCCATGCCGAGAAGTTGTAAATTGCTTAACCCTCCACAACGGACAACTATTAAAAAGAGATACATAACTCAACGCTTCCTTCAAGCTTAAAATGAAGTAAATGACTACAAGTATATTTGTGGTGTCAGGCCTCGCGCCGTGCAAGGACAGGCGCATCGTGGCGGCCGTGTTCGAGGTAACGGGCGGGTTTAGGGGTCGCTCGGGGTAACGAGGGGTCAGGTGCGGACAGCGAAGATGACGCTCGCGGAGGGGGAAGCAGCACGTGGGTTGGAGATTTGGCAGGAAAGGAGCGGAGATGATTGGGTGAGGAGATGGCGTGACGTGACGGGATGGCGGCCGGGGGAGATTTAAGACGAGGTACGGAAGCGCAAGGAGAGATTCGGCGTGGGAGCTTGGCGGAGGTGCACGGCAGGATGTAGTGAGAGCTCAGTGGTAGCGCGCGAAGTGCGAGGGGGGGGTGGCAGGAGGGTACTCTTGCTGACCCTGTCGTGGTCATGTGGCCCTGGCGCTGTATTATGTTGAGTTACGTTAGTTATTGTTGGTGTTTAATGAAAGAGCATTAAAAGACCAGAAGCCTCCAGACTACTCGCTGCAAGGGTGTGTGGCTGGCGTGTGTGCGTTCGGTGCTGGTGAGAGCGACGCCGCAAGCGGCCCCACCACGTGTTTCTCCGCTGCCCCGCATTCAGAACCCAATATGCTGAGCGGGGGGGCGAGTGCGACTCCAATGGAGAGCCTTCCCGCTCGGGTATCACATATTATTGTTGGGGATTAACACAATTGCTTTATTTTACTTTCTGATTGGTGACGTCATCAGCAGGCACGACAGGCCAGACAAAGCCGCTCTGCAAACACCAGTTGTACGACAACTCTTTGAGTGTTTTGCAGAAGTCTCATTCAATTAATTTTACATAAGTTTTATTTTTATTATTTTTCATTCTTATCATTCTTAATTGGTTATTAATCATTATATTATTATGCTTAAAACACTGGGGCTTTCTATACTGGATGCGTTTGGAGCTTGCCACGTGTATTCGGCTCTACCAGCAACCCAGCAACAACGTTCACCGTTATCAGTACCTGCACCTCACCGCGAAGCTCACCTTAACGCTCACCCTCATCTTCCTCATCTCACTCTCCCTCACAACCCTCTTCCTCTCACCGTCATTCACCACCCTCTTCTCCCTTACCTCGCCACTTCTTTACAACGTCTTTCCTCACCTTTCTCTGCCCTCACCACCTGCTCACCTCACTTTACCACGCCCACCATATCTCACCTTCCTCACTTTTCATTCATCTCACCATCCTCTCCCCACCTTCCTCAAATCTTCACAATACATCCTCGATAGTTAAGCACTCCACCATCTTCCTCAGGCTTTCAACTCACCTGAAACTCCCTTTATATGTTACACGCGCGTTCTGTAGCCACGTTTTACGCACGTGTTGTGTGGTCGCGTTGCACGCGTGTGCACTGTGGTCACGCTATATCCAACACTGTCTCCCATCTCTAACACTGTGACTCTCCCGCTATGGGTACCCTTTTTGCCAGTATACATATATAAGATTACAACAGGTTTTACCGTATCTGGCGATTATGCAGGTGTTAAGATCTTAACACCTGCATAGCGGGAGTCACAGTGTTAGAGATGGGAGACAGTGTTGGATATAGCGTATAAAGATCTTAACACCTGCATAATTGCCAGATACGGTAAAACCTGTTGTAATCTTATATATGTATACTGGCAAAAAAAAGTACCCATAGCGTTAACAGCTCCACCTAAGCTATAAAGCATTGTTACCGCGTTGTCCTGAGCTGACTGCCTTTTGGCAACGGCCGACACCGGCAAATAGGCTCAAAAGGAAGCCACTGCCAGGTGAAGGTCGGTCAGTTGAAGGACAATGCATAGGTTATCAAAGCTACCTGTTTGCATACTTTGCCACTAGTATGTGTGACTTTTGCAAACTGGACGCATTGTAAAATGTATCTATTTTAGTGTTTGGGATCTTAGCACCTGCACAATTGCCTGGCAATTATGCAGGTGTTAAGATCTTAACACCTGCATAATCGCCAGATACGGTAAAACCTGTTGTAATCTTATAACTGTGATTCCCATCTCTAACACTGTGACTCCCATCTCTAACACTGTGACTCCCATCTCTAACACTGTGACTTCCATCTCTAACACTGTGACTCCTATCCATTCTTCCTGTCGTTCAGGGATGTGCCACTCTCAAAGGTTGATTGGCTTGCTGAGTAAATTGTACAAGGAGAGGTGCCCCGTGATGTGTTGGCGTCGCATCCTGGGTGTGGCACTCCACCATCTTCCTCACCCTTTCAACTCACCTCAATCTCCCTTCATATGTTACATGCGCGTGTTCTGTTGCCACGTTACACGCACGTGTTCTGTTGTCCCCAGAGTTGCGCTCCGGCCCCTGTTCGATATGATCACCTACACATCTGCGGCTCTAAAGAGCTTGATTCCTACATAAGTTCCTTGTAACCCCAACCTTCTAGCCATTTTCCGTGAGCTGATGATACTTTGACACCCTCACTACATCCACCTGTCTACAATTGATTTCCCTACCCCAATCCCCATATTAAGCCCTACACATCGGCTACCGAGGAAATAATAAGTTAGACCATTTGCTGCTTGATGTTGCTTGAGAAAAATACCACTTTATAGTGCCCCACTTCCAGCACGTACATTACCTGCAAATAAAACCCACTTTGCCTTGCTCAATGTGCGCTCTCTGAACACCGAAAAAGCCTCACTCATCGCTGAGTTGATCTCGGACTACAGTCTGGATGTACTCTGCCTAACAAAGACCTGGCATCATCAAGACTATTTTCTCACATTGAATCAGGCCCTACCACGAGACTTTGCATTTCATCAAAAGGCTCGTTAAAATGGCCATGGTGGCAGCCTAGCAATTCTCCACCATGTGTCTGCTGACATCCAACCGATTCCGTCGCCGACCTTTAATTCATTCGAGCATGTCTCTGGATTGGAGGTCAGCTCAACCTGTGAAGTTGGTGCTGCTCAACCACTCACCTGGAGCCTCCACTTCTTTTATCAATGAACTGTTTGAGCTGCTTTCTAAGACATGCTCCAGTTCTGAAAGGATCCTGATTCTTAGCGATGTCAACATCCATGCTGACTCTCTAAAGAGCCCTCTTGCAAGGGATCTCATGGCCACACTGACCTCGCTTGGCGTCACTCAAAACGTGACACCTGCCACTCACAGATGTGGGCATACTCGTAACTTGGTTAGCTCATGGTGCATATCGGTAACCAACCTGTCCATCAATGAACTTGGTTTATCTGATCACTCCGCTGTGTGGTTCGATCTTCAAAAACCATCTCCCAATTTCATCACCAAGCATCAGATCCAATTTTGAAACCTTAACGCCCTCACTCCAGACATATTCACCGCAGCAATCAATAGTACTTTACTCTCCACATCGACTCATTCTGCCTCTGATGCGACAGCAGAAACTTATAACAACGTGCTATCAAGCATACGGGATGATTTGGCTCCATTAAAATCACGCTATATCTCAGGCAGAAAACCATCTCCCTGGTATATTGCTCAACTCCAGGATCTCAAGGCGAATGCACGCAGAGTCGAATGGACTTGGAGAAAATCTGGCCTCACCGTTCACGGTCAAATCTTTAAGGAACAGCTCATCCGCTAGCGGGACTTGACGTACCAGCCATCTTTCCAGCATTCTTGCTGATACCTACGACAAGTCCAAGATTCTTTTCTCGACCTCCCTTCACTAATAAAGATCAGGTGGATCAGTTGATTCATTTTTTTTCAGAAGAAAACTGAAACCCATCGTATCTCTACCAAGCCTCAATCACTAACCAATACCTAAATAAATGTTCCTCCACTTTACTTGACCTCAAAACTCCTGGAATTTTCCGAATTAATGGAATCCGAGGTCTCTTCTTTAGTTACCAGATCTCAGCCCACAAACTGCTTCCTGGATCCTTTCCCATATAAAATCATCCGGGCAAATTTCAAATTCCTTACCACATTCGTCACTAATCTGTTTAATAACTCACATTACTCTGGTGTCGTTTCCCCACTATTCAAATGTGCCGCAGTTACCCACTTGCCTAAAAAACTGGCCTAGATTGCAATATCCCTGATAAATATCGCCCCATCTCAAATCTACCATTCATCTCTAAGGCCCTTGAATGTGCCATAGCCGCGCAAGTCCAGAACACGTTCTTAACAATGACCTCCCCAATCCCTTCCAATATAGGTGCAGATTCGGCCATAGTACTGAAACTGCTCTGATAAAAGTAGTTAATGATCTACTTGTCGCTACTGATTAAGGCTTGCCAAGTATTCTTGTCTGTCTGGACCTGAATGCCGCCTTTAATACCGTTGACCACTCGATCTTACTTGAGCCACTGGAGGGTATACGGGTCACTGGCAATGCCCTGCGTTGGCTGAGCTCCTACCTGTCTGACCAGAAGCAGTTTGTCAGCCTCGGAAGACAAAACTCAGAGATCCATCCTGTTTTGTTTGGCGTTCCACAGGGTTCAGTTCTTGCCCCACTCCTTTTCAGCATCTACTTACAACCTCTTGGCCATATCCTGCGCAGCCTCGATCTCAGTTATCATTGCTATGCCGATGACATTCAAATCTATAACCACGCAGCAATCCATCAATCCGTTTGGTCTCTGCATGTCAACTCACTGTCAACTGTGAAGGCCTGGCTCAATTCAAATTTTCGAAAGCTAATTGGCGACAAAACAGAAGTTTTGCTTGTGGGAACCCCACACCAATTGTCCAAGGCTGAACCTATCAAATTGATGCTTGACGACCAGACCATTGAAGATGCTAAGGCAATCCGGAATCTAGGTATGATTCTTGATTCCTCACTCACCTCGAGACACAAATCAACAAGGTGACGAAGGTAGCCTACTTCCATCTCAGAAATATAGCCAGACTGGGAAACATCCTGTCACCCACTGATGCTGAGAAGCTAATACACATCAACTCCTCACGAAATCGATTATTGCAATGCTATGCTCCCTGGCACCCCTGCCTACCCGATCAATTGTCTCCAACATGTACAGAATCCGCTGCGAGTCTTCACTCGCACGCCCATCCGTGATCACATATCCCCATTGCTGATGTCTCTCTCTACTGGTTACGTGTTAAATACAGGATTGAATTCAAAATCCTCCTTCTCACCTACAAGGCTCTCACTGGCGCTGCTCCAACATTCATCCGTGATCTATTTCAGGCACCCTCCACAACATAACTTCGATTGTCAAATACGGGCATCCTGCAAGTGCCCAGGTCGCACCTCCATTCGTTGCGTGACAGAGCCTTTTCGCATGCTACTCCCAGACTCTGGAATGACATTCCATTGTAGATTCGATCAGCTGGGTCTCTGGGCATCTTCAAATCTCAAGATTCACTTGTTCCATAAGGATTCCAAGTCCTCTTGCTCGGACTGTTGATGTGGCTTTGTGTTGTCTTGCCGGGATGATAGCTTTCTTCCGACCTGCGACTGCTCGGGAACATTTATTCCTTCCTTGTTGGTTGCAAATAAAAATGTAATCGCTTATTTTACGTCCTCCAATTATTTATTGCTACAATTTGACTTTCAGCTTAACTTTCCTGATGTTGTTGACAAGTAGTTCTCTTCACAGCTCGGATTTGTAAAAAAAAAGCCAAAAAAAAACGTTATTGCTGATTTGACGTTCTTATTTCGTTGAGAGCGGTACGGTGGCCCAGTGGGTATCGCTGTCGCCTCACAGCAAGAAATACCTGGGTTCGAATCTCGGCTCGGGTGCTTTTCTGTGTGGAGCTTGCATGTTCTCCTCGTGTCCGCGTGGGTTTTCGCCGGGCACTCCGGTTTCCTCCCACAGTCCAAAAAGCATGCTGCTGCATAGGTTGATTGGCTCGCAGACTAAATCGCCCGCAGTGCCCGGCGATGGACTCGCGTCCCATCGTGGGTATATCCCTTCCTTGCGCCTTGTGTTTGTCGGGAGAGTCTCCGGCTCACCGCGACCCTGTACACGACTAAGCGGTTTCTGGCAATGACATGAGATGAGAGATCTCGTTGTTTATGTACCGTTCTCTCCGCAGTTCTGTGCGGCGCTTGTGTGATGAGTGGTCGAGAAGTGCAATGATTATCATTATATGATAAATGTTACATTAACCATTTCCCAATAAACGTATTATAAACACTAATTTTACATTTTTTACTTTTGTTGAAAGTCAAATTATATTTTACACGTTGCTCTGCAGTTCTGTGTAGCGCTTTGTGACCCTCGGATGAAAAGCGCTCTATAAAAATGCAATTATTTCTGCCACAAGTCAAAATGACATGCGGCTGCCCAATGTTATAATAATAATTGCATCGATAGAGCACCTTTCGCCCGAGGGTCACAAAGCGCTGCACAGAGCTACGGAAATAGCGGCACGTCAACAACGACAGAGAACGTTAAATCAGCAACAACAACGTTTATTTTCGTGGGGTTCTTTTTTTTTTTACAAATCCAAGTTGTGGAGAGAACACCATGTCAACAACATCAGAATAGTTCAACTGAAAGTCAAGCAGTAGCGATAAATGATAGCACACAAAGTAAAAAATATATAAATTCTTCAACAAACAAGGAAGGAATATATGTTCCCAAGCAAGTGCGGGTCAGAAGAGAGCCAACATCCCAGAACGGCATCACTGAACCGCATCAACAGTCCAAGCCGGAGGAAGGAATACATGTTCCCGAGCAGGCGCAAGTCGGAAGAGAGCCAACATCCCGGCACGACAACACTGAGCCGCATCAAAAGTCCTAGCAGGAGTACTTGAAAGCTTTCCGGAAAAAGGAGTCTTGAGACGAGATTTGAAGATGCCCAAGGACTCAGCTGAACGAATCTCCAATGGAAGGGCATTCCAGAATCTTGGAGCAGCGCGCGAGAAGGCTCTGTCACCCATCGAATGGAGGTGCGACCTGGGCACATGCAGCAAGCCTGTATTGTAAGATCGAAGTAGTCGTGTTCAGGAGGGTGCCTGAAGTAGGTCACGGATGTATGTCGGAGCAGCACCAGTGAAAGCCTTGTAGGTGAGGAGGATCTTGAATTCAATCCTGTATTTAACAGACAGGTAACCAGCGGAGAGACATCAGTACTGGGGATATGTGATCGTGGATGGGTGTGCGAGTGAGGACTCCAGCAGCCGCATTCTGCACATGTTGGAGACGATTGATCAGGTAGGCAGGGGTGCCAGGGAGCAGTGCATTGCAGTTATCGATTGTTGAGATGAAGATGTTTATTAGCTTCTCAGCGTCAGTAGGTGAGAGGATGTTGCGCAGTCTGGCTATATTTCTGAACTCATAGTATTCTGTTCGCAAGTTTACAGTAAACTTTATGCAACTTCAAAAGCATTCTGCTATATAATAATCAGTAATATTAATAACTCTCATCTCATCTCATTATCTGAAACCGCTTAATCCTATATAGGGTCACGGTGAGCCGGAGCC
>JAZEWT010000003.1:23305066-23346771 GCA_036362905.1 Mordacia mordax | reverse complement strand
CCCCCCCCTTGTCTGGAGTATTATCCGCGGAACGGAGTGCACGCAGCCTGCGCCCTGCAGTGTGGTAAAGTAAACGTTTATTCAAACGTCTCCTCCTCACCTGCAGTCATTCAGTCACCGTGCACGTCGATGTATGAGGGTTGACGTCGATGTATGAGGGTTGCTCTAAAAGAGCTGCTGTTTCGGGATCGCCGTGTCGAGCGCTCCCCGCTTCTCTCCTTCGCGACGTTTCCCCTGCCAAGTTGAAGGCATCGGGCTTGCGAGACCTAACGACCGCCTACAGTATATGCCGTCGTGTCGCGTTAAACACACAGCAGCCCGGTTACATGGAATGGTAATCACGTTACATTGCTTTTCGTAAATCCCTCGAAAAATGTTGGTCCCCGTGGCTCGTTCGTGCTCGGCTGCCAGAGTGTATTAAAGTGAGTACTCGCAGCGCGTTGAGGCTTTTATTTCTATTTACATGCGGACGCGGAGCAGTGCCATGAAGGTTGGCGCTCGCTTCACTCCGGACCCTGCTCCTCTTGAGTTTGTTTTCGCGGCCGCGGCCGACATCGGTGGCGAGCGATCTCTGAAACGCTCCGACCCCTGCACTGACCAGCGTGGTGAAGTATGGTCAAAGTAGCCTACTTGACAAAGGGGCCTGCAGCGGTGCGGTGACGGGCCTTCCCTTCATCCAGCACTAGATTGGCAAAGCGTTGTAAATAGTATTATTGCAACGACACCACCGATAGTAATTATGTTGTGTTTTTTATGTCATGTGTACCCACGAGTCAGAACTTAACTGGCAAAATCTACTATAGGCCTGGGAGATAATTATAGTTGCATTTTACCAACAAAATTAGATACAACTGTAATTTTAAAATACTTAAGTGATTAGATTTGCACGTAAGTAAAACCTAACACTTGCAATTAACATTTCAGAACGTCAACGAGTACTAACATATTCAAAACAAGGGTTGCCTTAAATTGCAGATTTAAAGGTGGATATGCTGTGTGGAATGCGGTAATGTGTTTTCTGGCGAGCTTGTATGTGTTTGGGTTTATTTCGTTACAACGTGAATGTTTAATTAGTTTGGAACAACAACAACGGGCGACAGAAAGAATGGTTCTTGCCCCAGCAGGTTCGATCCCTGCCTTGGGCACCTTTCTGTGTGGAGTTTGTGTGTTCTCCCCCTGTTCTGCGTGGGTTTCCTCCCAGCTCTCCGGTTTCCGCCCACAACTTAAAAAAAATGCTCAATTAATTGACCGATGACATCGTAATATATAGGAAGCAGTGTGTGGTAATACAGCGCCGGCAAATCACCTGGCTGCCTCCTCCGCGTCTCTGTGCTCTGTCGAATGAATATCTTCGACAGTGAATGAATATGTGCGCGTGATAAATGTAAAATTATTATTATTATTAACCTCGAGAGCAAGCCCGATTAGAGCGTGCCTCTGTGACGCTTGACCCGTTCACTGAACTTTCTGCGAGATTTACAATTGGTGGTGCACAATCACATCTTGAAATACCTATACATGATTGTCATCGATCTTTGGGGTGGACTGAAGCACGGGGATTGACTGCGGAACGTCTTCTAGTCAAAAGTACATATTTTTATTTTGAGTAGCCACCTCGCCGTACCCCAAATTCTGGCTTTTTCGAGTCCGACTTTGAGCGTTTTTACTGTAAGGAATGTACTAAAAACTGATTCACCGAGATGGGAATACTCAACCAATCCAAACTGGTTTCGTTGATTTATCACAAATATACTGAGACGAAGGTAAATAGTCGCTCCTCAATAATTAAAGTGCTACATTCAACCGCGATGAAAGTACCCTGCAAGACTAATAGAGACGGCAGTAATAAATAAAGCAAGACCTAAGTGTACCGTACTTGCCATTAAGGATTGGTTGTTGTAATGAAATGATTTGTATTTTTCCTGACGTTATAACGTCGGTGCTATTGGTGTCACGCTGTAAGATGCAGCAATGTCAGATAGGAACGCTTGCTACATAGTGCAGCACCACGTTAAAACAAATAAGTCGAAGGCGCTGTCGTTGTACTGCTTGAGAAGTCACTTAAGGTGATTTTTTAAAAATCCATCTCCAGGATAGAAATATTTGTGCTATTGGCATGAAATCTGACACCTTATGAATGCTCAAAGTTGCGATTCACACAGATGTTATATGAACGTATTTGTAGCCACGATGGTGATGCAGTCTCCAATGGCCTGCCTTGCCCGTAGTCATCACTCAGCGATAAAACATCTTACGCGGCAGAATTGTCATTTCACATTAAATAAATAAAATCATTTCACGTTATGTCTTTTTGGGCGGCACGGTGTCCCAGTGGGTGGCGCTGTCGCCTCACAGCAAGAAGGTCCCGGGTTCGAATCTCGGCTCGGGTGCCTTTCTGTGTCGCGTTTGCATGTTCTCTCCCCGTGTCATCGTGTGTTTTCACCGGGCACTCCGGTTTCCTCCCACAGTCCAAAAAACATGCTGATGCACAGGTTAATTGGGTTGCAGACTAAATTGCCCGCAGAGCCCGGTGATGGAATGGCGTTCCATCGTGGGTATATCCCTGCCTTGCGCCCTGTGTCTGCCGGGATAGGCACTGGCTCACCGCGACCCTGTACAGGACTAAGCGGTTTCTGACAATGAGTGACCAGGATGAACACAAAAAACATTACAGCACATACTGCCATGTTACACCATCGCTTCTGCAATGTCTTGTTTTGTCCCATCTGCACTGTCTAAAGGATGGTTTTGCCTTATTGTCTGTGCTGTCCCGTGCATTGCAGCCATTGGCCAAGCAAACGGTGCCATAATTAGTTCACGGATTGTAAATACCTTTAATTGGTGGTCAGTCCACTGGTTATGAACTTAAAACCTCGTAATGAAGACTGGACAGGCTATGTGACACTTTATACTTCGGTGACCCGAGAACGACGCTGGAATTGTTTCCTATGGTGGGTCATGCGCGCAGGCGCGCGACCTTGGAAAGAGTATTCGAGATGGCTACCAGCATAATAATAATTGCACTTCTAGGGCGCTTTTCACCCAAGGGTCACAAATAGCACACATTTAGTGAAAGATGAAGCAAAGCATTGCGATGATATGTGGACCAGACCAGAGCGAGGATGGTGAAAAAAGTTTATTCTTAACTTGGGAAACAGGTTTCAAAGTTCAGTTCATTCTCAGTCTGGTGCACCCAAGGTTGTTTAGTAATGTGGAATAAAAAGTTTCAATATTAATCATTTTATTAACTGACTCCTAAGGTGCCAGTTGGCAAAGCCGAAAGGAATAATTTGCTGCGCTTGTTATTATTGCACATACAGAGAACGCAAACCTCTTTTATTTCTTACATCTTTGTACTGGCATAAAGATACCAATAGACTTAACAGCTCTACCCGAGCTGCTAATACATTAATATTGCGTTGTCCTAAGCCGATTGACTCTTGGCAACACCTGGCTAACACTGAGACGAGGCCCTAAAGAAAACTGTCTCTGGTTTGGACCAATCAGTGTCAAGGACATTGTCAAAGCATTTTGTTTGCATGTTTTGGCACAAGCAGGTGTGTTTTTTTGTTGTTGCAAACTTGACACTTTTTGGAAGTTGTCTGTTTGGTGTTTTAGACACTTTTCTATTTTACATCTTTGTACTGGCAAAAACGTATCCATAGCCTCAAATCAAATAGTTATTTTTTACGTAATACAAATCAACCTTATGCATACACACATGTA
Source organism: Mordacia mordax (assembly GCA_036362905.1). Classification (NCBI taxonomy): domain Eukaryota; kingdom Metazoa; phylum Chordata; class Hyperoartia; order Petromyzontiformes; family Petromyzontidae; genus Mordacia; species Mordacia mordax. Next base: position 23,343,045 of record JAZEWT010000003.1, on the reverse strand, counting down.
AATGCTATCCGTGTGACAATGATTTTTTATTAAAATGTATTTTGCCGATCGTAATGTATCCATTAAATTGTGCATTTTTGAACAGATTCAATTCAGTCAGCGTACATATAGCTTAATATGATGTTTTTAAACGAAATAAACCTGAAAGAGACGGCACAGTAAAACACAACAAAATGAACGTGTTCTTAAATTGAATAGGTATCTTAAATTGTGCCGATTCATCAAATTGCTGTCAGTATGAATCAATACCTGCCTAGTAAATATATACATATAGCTGCACTTGTGAAACAAACTTAATCAGAATGAAAAGTAACTCATTAACGAGTACTGCTTGGGTGTATTTTTAATTGTGGGCAGACGCAAATGTCATGTAACGTGCCGCCCCACGTGTTGACTTACAATCAGCCGTTCATTTTTCATTGTCAGCTTTAACCCTTGCTGAGCATTTGCCACGACCGAGACCGGTGGATGGCGCCGGGGCACCACGCCACCCTGAAGCGCCAGTGCGGGCAACGCTCGCTGCTGTAACGGTGATGGCAGCATCCCCAAAGAGCAAGCAGGTTTGTTAAGAGAGCTGAATTAATTGCTTGACCACTTCCCTAATCACTCACTCTTACACACGCTTACTAAACCACTCGTTCACCTGCCTAATCATTTTCTAACATATTCCCCTGTTTGCCTGCTTGTTTGGTCGCATGCTCATTAAACTGCTCACTTGTCTGCTGACTGGTTCAGCCATCCCCTTTACTGTTAAACATGTTTTCCCATTTCCTCACTTTGCTACTTTCTCACTCACCCGCTCGTTCGCTCATCCACATGCTAGCACATATGATGATCACCAATAATTTGGCTTCATTCATAAGAAAATTGAACGATTTACAAATTTTCTATCTTTTCCACATTCTAACTGTGATATAATAATAATTGCATTTATAGAGCACTTCTTCACTAGGGTGAAAACTAGGATAAAAAAAATCCTAAATACCTTGTTATAGAGGAATCTTCACTGCATAGCAGTTTCATTTTCAGAGCTACCATTTTTGCGAAATTAAGCGAAATCCAAAATTTTACATGGTTAGAAGTTATTATTGTGCGTTATTTGGTGACTAGGTTAAGGACGGCATCTCATACTACCCAAGAATCCAGTTGATTCATGGGCAGGTGAAACCCAGAAGCTCTTACTCCAAGCTGAACTAGTCGCATATAAAAATTATTTTCATTTATGACCACGTACTTTGCAAAGAGACTTTCCACAACCCTCACACATGATGGCGCATATGATGGCACATGTAATGACACATCTGATGATGCGTATTACAACATATATTTTACAGTCCGCATGATGACAAGCCAGATGACGACACGTGTGATGAATTGGTGACTACGATATTTGTTTCTCCTGTGCGCCATCGCCGTTTACGCTATGGCCTGGTCACGGCTGCCAGGGGAGTGAGGGCGCAGAGTGGGTGGGTCTCACCACGGTGGAAGCCCTCGCAATCCTCAAGCAGCAACTGGAGAAGGTTCTTGCTGACCACCAGCAGCAGCAAGAGAGCCGGCCTCGATCGGTGAGGCCCTCTATCGCTTATCAATAGCTCCTATTTGGCTGCCGCCCGGTCTCGTTCCATCCTCTCTCTGTCAACTCTCAATTACTTTTGCATACTCAGAGGTTGGTGGCAGCGCCACTGTAGCCCTGGTCTGTGTTTTCATAGAAAAGCTATTGGTACAATTCCACTGAGTAAAAAAGAGAAAAGGTTTTTTTTTACAATTTCTGGCAAATATACAGTTGTTAAAATCTTAAAACACCATTATAGATGCCTTTCACAATGAGGCTCTAAAGAAAGCCATGTCCAGTGAGGGCCAATCAGTTTTAATGACAATGCATACATTATCAAAGCTTTTTGTTTGCATATTTTGCCACATCTATGTGCGGTTTTTGCAAACTGGACACTTTGTGAAAAGTGTCTATTTTGGTGTTTTAAGATCTTAACGCCTGTATATTTGCCAGAAATTGTAAAAACTTTTCTCTTTTTACATATGTATACTGGCAAAATACCCAAAGCTCAATTCCACTTAGTTTCTATCACCGCTCAGGGATTGAACCTTATCATGTTGGAGGGGTTGACTATTCCATTGAATCCCAGAGCTGTCACCTAGAGTTTAGCATTTCTAGTAGGGTGTCGCTTGGTAAACAAGTCTAGGGGAGGTTCCAGACAATGATCTGACGACCCTCCGACGAAAGGAGATTGGCATCAGGAAGGGCATCCAGCCCTAATTTTTTTTCCAATATCCCTATCATTGGGGGGGGGGGGCGGCAACTAACTAACCCGTGGAAACCTGAATACCTGCTGTTCAAACCGAGAACAGCACACACGGCCCCTACAAGATGAACACCACTTCTCATTGGGGTGTGAGTGAGCCTTCAATTCTCTTCTCTCGTCTCTTCCCATGCTCTGAGCAGCTGGCATGGCAAAGGAGCTTTCTTCACCATGGAAACCGCTGGTCATGCTTCCACCTGCTCGGCGCTCTGCTGATGCTCCTGGCCGGCGTGCTGCTTCTCTGTTGCCACCGGGGACAACCCCAGGGAAGGTGAGATCCGCCTACCTACCCTAACCAGCCTCCCCGCTCGTTGTCCTGGCAAGAAGGAGGGATTATGCAGTGGACATTACAGCCTGTGCAAGACTAGCGCTCGAACCCTTCAGTTTTGGTTTTGTGCATGAGAATTTCTATATTATTAGGGCCCCAGCTGTATTGTACGGCAGTCCTGGTATGGTGGAACTCTGGAACCGTTTTCTGGGCGCTTGATAGGCAATTAACAATTCACCTTTTTACCTCTGGCACTTCCCACCTACCATGTGACAGGGTAATGTTTATCTAATGAAGGGAATGCTATATTTTAAAATCTCAAAAATGTTATTTAGCCAAATGAAGCGGGAAACCCAAATGGATACTTTTTGAAATTAGCAGTGCGTGCATTTAGACCATCATCAGCTTGCTATGTTTGAGAACAGTGTCAACTCCTGCATCTGACCCTGTCACATGGTCACCTCGACCTTGTGAGAATTTGAACGACGCTTGCCACTGGTGGGCCTCACTTAGCTGTGAAATGGGCACTGAGTGGGTTTGGTGCGGCGTTTGTTTGCAGCGAGGGTGCGGAGCTGGTGAATGGGCTGGCACTGTTGACACTGCTGGGAGTCAACCTCTACGTGATGGGGCGGCAGGCGCAGCTGAAGGACACGGAGATCCCTCGCCGGCTGCGCTCTCTTCTCGATGGCATCGGCGGTTGGTGCTCGGCCGGATAGCTTGCACGATTACTCGTTGGCTTGCACACTCGTTCTTCTGCTCGTTCAGTGGTACGCTGGCTTGATCATTCACTCGCTGAGTCGCTCACGCGCTGACTGACTTGTTCACTCATTCACTTGCTTGCTCTAACGCTTATGCGGTAGCTCACATTCATTCACTCACTTATTCAGTGATTCGCTCATGCAATTTGTTCACTCACGTTCCCGCCTGGTCGCCCTTTCTCTTGTTCACTCTCTTAATTTCTTTGCTCGTTTGTTCAATCACATCCTCACTGCTCTGTCTAGCCTAGCAGTGTATCGCAAAGCCACACAGGCAGTATAACCAGGGGCCCCCCGTCTCTCATTCACGCAGGAAGAACCAGGATTGCAACCTAACTTCAACCCCGTTTAATACACGGTTCACCACTATTACACAACTGAACGTGTCTGAGTGTGCTGTAATTGTATGAATGCGAGAGAATAAGAAAACAAGAGGGTGTGTTTGTGTGTGAAGTAAAAACACAATAAGTTCCGCCAGATAATAAGCTTGGTTCACGGAAAGCCTCGTGTACAAAATGGTCACCTCTCTCCTCTCAACGCACGGCGATGACGTCACTACCGATGACGTCACTACTGGACACGCCGAGACATAAAATGCGATTAACAGAAGTGTAAGGCAAAGATGTAATAACAAACACACGTAGCAACGTGAGGAACACACAATACCCAACGAGAGTGCAGGTGAGACATAACACTCACGGTAGCATTGTTTACAATTCGCGTGTATCATTGTGTGCGCTGACATCTTCCCCTCTCCACCTTTGCCCTCTGTCCATCTCTGTCCTCTCCATCTCTGCCACTCTCTTCATCTCTGCCCTCTCACCACCTTTGCCCTCCTTCCGCCCCTGCGCTCTCTGTCCCTGTACCTCTCTCTTGCGCGTAGACACGCTGCACGGGTGCGGTGATGGCCGCACGACCCTCTGGGAGAAGGTGGCCTACCCAGACCTGCTGATGCCGCACTCGAAGGCGATCGCGCTACAGTGGGCGTACCGTGATGGCGCGCTCGTCAACCTTCCACTCAGCCTCCTCGTCGAGGGCGATGTCATTTCGCTGCGGCCCGGACAGGACGCGCCTGTGCACCTCCGTGGAATCAAGGCAAGTGATTTTCCCTGTTTCAGTTGGCAAAGTAAAAAAAAAACTTGCAATGGGTATTGCTTACCGCCCATGTCAGGATTCACTTCAGCTCTCCACGGACCACAGAAATAAGATGAATTGTAACATGTTATGGTAGTAATTTGATTTCCAGCTGATATTGTTTTGTTTGGATTGTGAAGTTTTTCCTTAGTTTTATATTTTATATTTACAGTTTGCTGCATTAGCCTAAATGTGTCATTCAAATTACATTATCATATCATATTTATGTGGCTGATTATCTCCAAATTGATTACGTAAAATATATGTTTAGTCTTTATACTTCCCCATTCGTTATTTATGCAGGTTTTTAAACTTTGATCGTCTTAATGCACCATTAGCATGTCATTTCCATGACATTTTAATAAAGTATAAATATGAACGTTTACACCAATGATTCAACAGATGTATCATGATCTGAAGAACAGATATTAATTGATGATTTGCTTGAGTGCTCTATGACTGATTGCTATTGTACCATTTTCCACACCGGTTTGTAATATGCATGTTGAATGGTGAGCGATGATTTTTGTCCCAGAATGACTGATGTTAGCCCGCTAGCACCGTGCGGTGACCGCACATTACCACATCTGTCTGTGCGAGCAGGACGAGGAGCACTTGTTACTTGCGCCGGGCGACCTCTTCCTGCGGCCATCGCCACTGGCGTCGCCCGTGCCGTGCGACCGTGGCCGACCTCACGCGCTGCAGAAACCGCGACAGTTCCGTGTGACGCGCACCCCTGTGCTGGAGAGCGTCAGGTGAGATCGTGTGAGTGGGTGTGAGTGGGTGTGAGTGAGTGTGTGAGTGTGTGTGTGGAACTTGGGAGTGTGAGTGTGTGTGGGTATGCGGGTGTGTGTGGGGGACCTAGCACAAGCGCCGTGGTAATGTCACCACCACTTAGTGGTAAATGGCTGTTGTTGGTGTATGTAGGGAGAGATGGTGTAGCTGTTTAGCATGCTGCACTACTGACCCGCCAACCCGAGTTCGATTCCCGCTCACGACCAATAACTGACGATTTTCAGAACATGTCCTAGGCCTCCTCTATGTCGACTCCACCTCAGATGCATACCTGGTGTGGTGTAAACCTTGCCACTAGGGAGGAAACCGTGGCCGGCTGTGGTGCTGGCCACCCACTCTCTTCCGTGCCATGCCGGCCTTAATCAGTACTCACTGACTGCACTTGACCCTGCAGTGTGTTAAGAGTATAAAGGGGTCTTTGTACACGTATGTGGGAAGCCTGATTCTGACATAAAGCACGTATATATTGAGCGTTAGAATTAAATTGATAAGCCATTTGATATGTGCGCTTGTACTTTTGTTGTCGATTAAATTTCCCCGAGTTTTTTAATGCTCACCATCTTCGTTGTTTGTTGGTGGTGGCAGGAAGTGCCTGGAGTGCGGCACGGGTCGACCCGTCAGCGTGCTGGACAACGAATGCTTCGCTACTCGCACACTGCTCCACCGATACGTCGTGCCCGCCACGCTGGTGCCACACGCACACACCCGCACGCACACAGCTACACAACCAAATGCAAAGGTCCCTCGTATAGCCCTAACAGAAACCCCACCATGCATACCATGCTCTTATATATCCGCACCTATAAAAGCTGACAAGCCTGAGTGGTCACCTATTATTCTTATTATTGGATAGATAGATCAACTTTATTGTCATTCCATCCATATACAACTACAGTATATCGAGGAACGAAATTACGTTATTCGTGGTCCCAGTGTAAAAACAAAACGAGGCTGAATGCACATTTCAACAGGGCAGGGCAAAACACTGCTGATATAGACAGCATATAATACAGTGAAGTGGTCCGTGCAGGTATTGCATAAGTATGTTTGGGGGGTGGAGCATCTGCATTCTGCAGGTGAGAGGTAGCATGGTATTGAGGAGCCTGATGGCTTGGGGGAAGAAACTGTTGCAGAGTCTGATAGATCTGGCCCAGATGCTGCGGTACCCTTTGCTAGACAGCAGGCGGGTAAAGGGTTCATAGGAGGGGTGGGACAGGTCGTTTACAATGCTGGAGGCCATGTGTGTGCAGTGTTTGAAGTAGATATCCTGGATGGAGGGGAGAGGGGTCCCAATGGTATTCTCCGCTGTAATGGCTGTCCACTGCAGGGACTTAGGGTCAGAAGCATTACAGTTCTCATACCAGACAGTGATGCAGCGTGTCGGGACACTCCGTTATCATTTAACAGACGCCCTTATCCAGGGCGACTTACATCATTATAGAGGTGTGAGGAAACCACAGAGTTGCGAGGGGAAGGCAGCCATGCATTCACCTGTTTGAGTACGAACCAGACTCCATCCTGCCTAGCTTTTGAGAGTCAGCATTAATATGTGTGGAATATTTAATGGAGGGGGTGGCGCGGTGGCGCAGTGGTTAGCGCTGACGCCTCACAGCAAGAAGGTCCCGAGTTTGAGTCTCTCGGCTCGGATGCCTTTCTGTGTGGAGTTTGCATGCTCTCCCCGTGTCCGCGTGGGTTTTCGCCGGGTACTCCGGTTTCCTCCCACAGTCCAAAAGCATGCTCCTGGATAGGTTGATTGGCTCGCAGACTAAAATTGTCCCGCAATGCCCGGCGATGGACCGGCGTCCCGTCATCGGGTGTATTCCTGCCTTACGCCCTGTGTTTCCAGGATAGGCTCCGGCTTCACCGTGACCCTATATAGGATTAAGCGGTTTCAGATAATGAGATGAGATGAGATATTTAATGGAGCAAGTGCTTGTATGTATATATGTACACACACTTTACCCTAACCGAAATCTCGTCTCAAGACTCATTTTTTCCATAAGGATTTCAAGTCCTTCGGCAAGGACTGTTGATGCGGCTCAGTGTTGTGCTAGGATGATGGCTCTCTTTCGACCTGCGCCTACTCGGGAACATTTATTCCTTCCTTGTAATGATGTAGGTTTTCACGGCTCGATGCATGATGATTGCTTCGAAAAGCTACTCTCTCGGGACAGCCGCGTCGATGGCTCTCTCTCCTCTGCTCGCGACGTTTCGCCTCACACGTTGGAGGCATCTTCAGGCGTAATGTTCGTGTGCGGCTTCTATTGTCTCCTTATATGTGTGGGTGTGATGCGTGTGTTCTTTGTTGTGTGAGTCCGCCTCTGAGTCACCTTGACACGAATTTCCATATCCTATTCCCACCCCCGGAACTGTGATTTCCTCCTCCCTGTTTTGTCTCCAGGATTGGGGGCCAGTTATTGAAGTCAGGAAATCAGAGAGGGATCGTCTAATTGTGTGAGGGGCATCTTTTCATGAGATGTAAATTAGGGGACTAGCCACAGACAAAGCAGGGAGGGGGAAATCACAGTTCCGGGGGTGGGAATAGGATATGGAAATTAGTGTCAAGGTGACTCAGAGGCGGACTCACACAACAAAGAACACACGCATCACACCCACACATATAAGGAGACAATAGAATCCGCGCACGAACACTACGCCTGAAGATGCCTCCAACGTCTCATCTCTCATTATCTGAAACCGCTTAATCCTATATAGGGTCACGGTGAAGCCGGAGCCTATCCCAGAAACATAGGGCGTAAGGCAGGAATACACCCGACGACGGGACGCCGGTCCATCGCCGGGCATTGCGGGACAATTTTAGTCTGCGAGCCAATCAACCTATCCAGGAGTATGCTTTTGGACTGTGGGAGGAAACCGGAGTACCCGGCGAAAACCCACGCGGACACGGGGAGAGCATACAAACTCCACACAGAAAGGCACCCGAGCCGAGAGACTCGAACCCGGGACCTTCTTGCTGTGAGGCGTCAGCGCTAACCACTGCGCCACCGCGCCGCCCCATGCCTCCAACGTGTGAGGCGAAACGTCGCGAGGAGAGGAGAGAGAGCCATCGACGCGGCTGTTCCGAGAGAGCAGCTTTTCGAAGCAATCATTATTCCTTCCTTGTTTGTTACAGAATATTTTTAAATCGCTTATTTTTTGTCCTTATATAATTTATTGCTACTATTTGACTTTCAGTTGAACTGTCCTGATGTTGTTGACATGCCGTTCTCTTCACAGCTCGGATTAAAAAAAAAAACGTTATTGCTGATTTGCCATTCTCATCTCGTTGTTGAAGTGCCATTCTCTCTGCAATTCTGTGCAGCGCTTTGTGACCCTCGGGTGATAAGCACTCTAGAAATGCAATTATTATTATCATATGATAAATGTTACATTAAAGCATTTCCCAATGTATGTAGTATAAATACTGATAATTTAGCATTTAAAAAATTGAGTTGAAAGTCAGATCATTTTTTACATGATGTTTTACAATGTGTATATTTAAAAAAAAAATTATTGTTTGCTGATTTTCCATTTTAATGTCGTAGTTGACCTGCTCTTCTCTCCGCAGCATTGTGCAGTGCTTTGTGACCCTCGGATGAAAGCACTCTATAAACGCAATTATTATTATTATTAAGTGTTGGACTGTCCGGTAGCCTCCACCCACTATGGATCCTCATGTATGTATATATGTCCGCATTGAGGATACAGGGCTTTTATTTAATCTGCACAACACCATGGATTTTAGGTCCTATTTCCACTTTACTTACCACTTGTTGATGACTTCTGAAACATTAACACTTTGACATTTTATTTCCCACTTTGTGCATTATAATAAGCCCTCTTAAGCATCCATCTGCTTTTATCCTGATTTCAGAAGCACATGTTTACGCTCCGAACAATATCACCCACACGGCGGCTACTCTGTTGGTAAAAGTAATCTAGCAAGAGCCCATCAGCTTGTTTGAATTAAAGTCACATGTGGGGTGGGCACTTTGCTAGTGTATTTAACAGCCTTGCCATTTCAACTGATTGAAAGTTGTCCTCATTTCTGTGTTCACAGCTTCTCTTGCTCATCACAAATGCGCTGCGGTTTATCCTGAAGGCACCTGGCATTGGAAGTCCTGTCTACACGTTCATACAACTGCAGGTATTCGCTGCACTCCATCACTGTGGCCCAGTGGTTCTCCATTGTTCTGCTGTGGTGGAACTCCCTACTCAAGACCACTGGGCACCACACCTCCTCTTCTTGGCTGCAGAAAATTTCTAATTGACTTTAAGATTGCATTTTGTGTAAAATATAAAACTACATGAGAGAGCCAGAGAGAGAGAGAGAGTGCTATCAAAACAGGTGAAAAACCGGGACATCCAATCGCACAGGTTCCCTACAATTGTGCTGCTTCAGAAAATGTAATATACACATTTGAAGGAATATCTCTGCAAGTAAATTATGTTCAAGAATAAGCTGCTATTGGCACGTGAAGCTGTACCGTAAACCCACACGGTGGAGACAAGTAGCGCCGACTGATGTCGCACACTATGTTGCACGGCTACTCGTCGTTCCCCTCCGCTGCGCATGCAGGTGAACGGGGTCCTGCCGCTGTTGCCGCTAATCTTCCCGGGACTCTGGGTGCTGGTGAACGCATACGGAGAGGCCAAGGTGCTCGCGCAGTTCAGCAAGGCACCCCCCACGCCCTTGGTACGTGTGACCTTTGTGCTCTCAGCGAGAAACCCATGCCAATTGTGTCTCGGGAGGGGAGTTAGCTGGAGACGGCTACGAGCCCCCCACCTCCTGTCCTGTACACTGGTCCCCATATCTAAATTTGTATAGTTTAGTCAGAAAATGTTGCTTCGTGACTTTATCGTCTGCGCCAATTTGTCTGCGACGTCCGTTGGCTCGGCGAGCACTCGTAAACCGCCTGCCAATTTTTTTCTGCTAGAAAATGGAATGAAATCGGTGACCTACGCATCGCACAACCAGCTAACGTGCTGCTAACCGTTGCACCATAGTAGCAGCATGATAGTGAATGAGCGGAATAAAGTGGGCACGACTTGGCGATATCGGTGTGCAAGGCTGATTGCTTGACGGACGTAGGTGTCAAATTTTATCGGTGAAACAGACGTCTGCATTGTTTGTATCTGTGACGCACGTGTGTTGCCGGGTGGGATGGTGCGCCACGCATTTGTGAAAACAGCCACCTAATGGGACTGGGTGTGGCACCACGGCGTTCACAGAGAGCACCACGCACGCTGATAGCACATCGAAAAACTCATTCGCATTTTCTTCGCGGGCTGTGCACACCCACTAATGAATCTCGGCAGACATCGACAAACCGGTTCAGCGGACTGCCTTTTAATTCTCGAGGAAACTCTGCCGGCAAACATTGGTTCGACAAACGACCACATGCACCGATATCACATTGGCCAACTCTGGTCCCACAAAATGTCTATGGGTCGATGGTCTGCGAGTGTTGTCGTGCCTTGTTGATTGCTTCATGGTGTTTGTGACGGCTGCTGTGTAGCGCTTGTGCCACACCCTCTGACGCCTCCCTGTGTCTCGCTTGTAGCTCGCTAAGTTCTCTGAGGACACTATAAGCAGCTACACTGAAGTGGTGTCCTCTAAGGTACACGTATCCACCCCCCTCCTCCGCATGCATCGTCATCCTCTCTCGCCTTTGGGCCACCTTGCCTTACCATAACCTCCTCCCCTCCTATATTTCTCCCCCAGCCATTGTGCTGTGCGTTAAGAGTCGAGGTTGTAACGATGCATCGATTGGTCACTTGGTAGCGATTATTCATCTCACGATACACATGACGACGAATTGGGCGAATTAAGAATGAAAGATTTTCGATTCGTACATGTGATATGGGTTCGGAGGAACCCTGAAGCTACTAGAAACTTCTCCATTTACAACTTCAGAATGGCATTCATCTGGATCGCAAGGAGGATCGGATCGTTACACCTGCAATTGTTATGGTTCTATTTGGAATTCTGCACGTTTCGCAGCATTTTCTTCGCACATCTTGGTATGCTCTGGGGTTGCAAATAATGAAATTATTTCGCACGAAACCTATGAAGGCATTTCTTTCATATATTTGGGGCAAATCATCACGCAGTGGATGCGTGATGCTCGTTATTGAACAATACCATTGGTCTTTAAACAGCAATTTGCAATGATAATGCTAACAAGCCTCGTGCTTTAACATGCTCCGTTGGTCCTTATATTCGTTTACCATTTTTCAAAATAACAATTAACATCTTTTGCTCTTTCTCGTGTACATGCATGTGCGTGTATTTATTCATGGGTGTCGTTTCACTTCAGTTGTACTGGGTTGCGAATGCTAATCGAGTGTTTTATTGTTTTATTTTAGCTTCTTGCAAACTTCTTACTACCATCATCCTTCCCACCGCCTTGTCCAGTTGCACAATGGGCGATACCACAGTAATGGAATTACAACCTGGTCCCGTGTACGCAGATGAATCACACCATTCAATAAATAGTAGTGCCTCAAAGACGCTCCTGCCCGATTCAGTTCGACTCTTCGCCTTGGGTGCCTTGCTGTGTGGCATTTGTGTGTTCTACCCCCGTTCATTAATTAATTGGCTGATACCATCGTAATGTATAGGATGCAGTGCATGGTGGATTGGCACCAGCTGATTACGTGGCTCTCCCCCCACACCTCCGAGGTTTCCCTCAGAACTTTGAGAGATCTGGGTGAAAGGAGCTATATAAATGTAATAAATGAATAATACATATTATTAGTGCATCAGTTGGGCTCTTAGCTTCGAACTGTTCTCAAACGGAATATTGGCGTGGTGCAAAATATCGTCCCTATTCGTCAGGTTGCTCAATGCGTGCGCACCGTTGTAATTCCGTTACCGCTGCATCGCCCGCAGAGATAGTGCCAGGCTAACGTTTCAGGAAGGGGTTAATTAATATCGATTCTTAAGGATTGCATTACGTATACACACCAAATCCGCATATGGGAGTCAATGTTTATTTCGTTATGCAAATTATACACTATTTATATTTTAGGTTTAATTCAAAGGAGGGAACTGCTCTACAAATAAGACAAATAATGAAAAACCATATAAATTAGCCAGTGGCAATGAGATAAGAAGATTCTCAAATCGATTTCTGCCCAGCAATGTCTGAGTAACGCTGCCATTGCGTGTACTTTTAATCTATGACTGGCTAATTGATTTACCTGGTGAAGTGTTTAACCATCAGCATTGTCCTCCACAACAATGTGTAGAGTGGCGTGGTTTGGCATGGGTTCCTGGTGCAGGTAACAATACTAATATAATAATATATTTGCACATCTGGAGTGCTTTTCACCCGAAGGTCACAAAACGCTGCACAGAGCTGTGGCGAGAATTGCGCTTCAACAACAACAATAAATTGAGCCTTTTGTCCAAAATCTCTCCCAGCTCTTCACTAGCTGGGCACCTGGATCCTTCCGGCCCACAGTACCTGACGCCGTTGCACCACCTGCACGTTCAACAGCTCCACCACGGTTTGATATAAAAATATATATAATAAAATAGATCTTCTGCCTTTTACCGAGAGGTCCTAAGGCCCTGCAGGAGTCTACATAGGGGTGGGATGGAGCAGCCACACAGTCAGATGGTGCCAACCCGCCAGACACCGCATCCTATATATTTTGAATGTATCAGTCATGGGAGGAAGCCAGATAACCAAGAAGAAACCTACACAGAACACACATAGAGAGAAAAGACAACACGGAAAAGCTCCTGGAGTGGGAATCAAACTGCCTCTGGCAGGACTTTCTTTCCGTGAGGCTCGCATGTACCCAATTCATAACCATTCCAAGGGGAATCTGTGTGGTTCTGACACTGTCCAATGGTCTGCTTGCCGATACCCTTCCTTGCTTCTACACCCACGGTGCCTGCATCTCTCCTTCCATGCTCCATAGGAAATGTGCCTGTGCGAGTGGAGCCACTTCATCCGCGTCCTGCGTGGACGCTCGCCAGCGCTTTGCCAGACCGGCAGCCTCCTGCACAACCTGGGCTCCGTCACGGTGTGTTGGCTTGTATGTGTGCACGCATCTCTCCGTTTTTGTGTCTGTCCATCTGCTTGTCCTCTGCTTGGTCACACGTATCCTGCTGTCCCCGCGGCCTTTAGTCTCCATCCGTGTCTTGTCAGCTCGTCGATGTGTTCGTCAGTCTGTGTGTTCTGCCCGATTGTTGACCTGTCCATCTACAGCTGCTGCTGTTGTTGCTGCTCTTGCCCCCACTGCTGTTGCCGCTACCACTGCTGCTGCTTTTACAGTGGCTGCTATTACTGCTGTCATTGCTACCACCGTTGCTTCTGTGCGCTGTTGCTGCTGTCACTACTTCTGATGCCCACCAATGCTGTGGCTACGGCTGCCACCGTGGCTACTGTTGCCACTGCTTCTGCGACGGCCGTGCAGGTGTTGTGCTGCGTGGACAAGCAGGGCGTCCTTTCGTGGGCAAACCCCAGCCCCGAGAAGGTGGTGTTCTTCAGTAGCCAGCCTGGCCCTGAGCCCGGCTACGACGAGGACGACGAAGACAAGGACGAGGTCGACGGAGATGAAGATGAGGAATTGGCAGACAACACCGGCTGTGGCAGCAATGGTGAGGAGCGTGGGGACGGGGACGACGTGGAGGATGTGGACGAGGCGGCGGATGTCCGCAGGAGGAAGGCGGTGGGAGCAACATCGTCATCGAGCGCCGTGCGGCTCCTGGAGGCAGAATGGACGGAGGTGAGGGCGGCTCGTTCGTGCGTTATGTGACCTTTCCTCACGACGGTTTTTGTTGTCTCGGTTGTCTCAGCACGTGCCTGCAGTCAGTTTTTATGCGAGATGGAAGAAACCCTTGAGCTATGTAACTCTTTCTGACAGTTGTTCAGCAGGGAGGGATAACATGACCTGAAATAACATTTCAGGTCACAGTGGCCATTTAACCAGGACATTTTCCTGAGACGGCATGTCTTTCAACCTCGAAAGCATAGCCCATAACACATGGGTCTGTCCCATAACCTATTAGAGAGCATTCGACACTTTTAATTGCCTCAAAGTGCAGCAGGCCTGACACAGGCGCCATGGGGACGTCACCGCCACTTAGTGGCGAACAGTGGTTGTTATTGTTTGTGACGGAGGGGGGCTGCGGGAAAGTGACAGGGTTCAGACATCACTTATCATTGGTCAGCCGCAGCCGTGAGAACTGAGCTCAGGTTGCTCGGGGGGGTTTATTGCTCAGTGTGCAAAGCACTGCTCTACCACGTAATGCAACCCTTGTGTTTCTGACATGCCGTTCTCTCCACAACTCTTAGCAGCGCTTTGTGATCCCTGGATGAAAAGCACTCTCAAAGTGAAATTATTATTACTATTACTTGTATTAAAGCTATGAAGGTGTACGAATTGCTCCCTTGCCTTTCGCCTTAGTTTCTACATAACAAACGCATAACTCTTAAGAGCCTCAACAACACAAACAACATTGTTTTGAAGTTCCGCTTCCCCGCCCGTTCCTCGACAGTTCCGCGAGACGGAGTCTCTTCTCCCGCTGAGCACAGACATAGAGCGAGGCCCAGACAAATCTCCCCGCCCGCTGGAAAGTCGAAGGTCGTGTGCCACCCCTACTGCTGTCGCAAGCTCTTCTGCCGCCACCTTCACTCTGGGCTCGAGCCCCCGGTGCTGCCCGGCGACGCCCAGCGCAAAACCAGCGGGCGCGACGGTCGTGAGCTTCTGCCAGTGCGTGGAGGGTGGTGCAGGTGAACCAGAGAAGGAGCGGCGCAGGGACGGCCTCGAGGTGGAGGTGAGTAAGTTCACCTCCAGGAATACGGGTGGTAGGGTGGCGCAGTGGTAACATCTGCATCTCACAGAACGAATGTCCTGCCCGAAGCATTTCGATTACTGCCTTGGGAGCCTGTCTGTGTGGAGTTTGTTCTCCCCCTGTTCTGCGTGGGTTTCCTCTGGTTTGTCCCGTTTCCTTCCACAACTAAAAAAATATACTCATTAATGAATTGGCCTGCATAATATATAGAACGCAGTGTCTGGTGAGTGTTTTGCACCGACTGACTGCATGGCTGCCTTCTCCCCACCTCTCTGTGGTTTCCTTTCTACGCCTCTGTAATGATGTAAATCGCCCTGGATAAGGGTGTCTGCTGAATAATAATTAATAATAATGATTGGTGGTTACTATGGTAAAGTGTGGTCGACAACCCTCAATGCCCAACATACTCTAGAAATGCCTTTCATCCACCAGTTAATGGAGCTTGGCAACAAGCCTAGCTGAGTGATAGAAATTAATGTTTTTTTTTTAAGGCATTTGTTCTCCACAAAACTGTTGCCGTCGTCCGTCGTCGAACAAATGCACGAGTCTTCTGGAGTCCACATTTGTCTCTCTCTCTGACCAGGTGGCGTAAATATTGATTGTGCCGACAACAGAATATTTAATAACACCATAATGCATGAGCAGCCAGCTGACTTGGAAGCCACTAGTGGGGTAGAGTTAATATATTTACAGTGCAATACATTAGCTTTGTGCAGTTAAACCTTTGTGAAATAGCGGCTATCTGTATGAAGTGTAGTGTTACAATGGTGACTAACAGCAGCATTGTACTCATATACGATTTCACTGCTTGATGCATGATCATTGCTCTTAAGAGTTGCTCTTTATGGATATTCGTGGCGGATATTTCTTCTCTCTCCTTCCCATAGCATTGGCACATAGTAGGAGTCGCCGTGTCACTCGATAACCTCAGCAATAACCGTCGGGAACCACCGATCGCAGTAGTCGTACCATCCCCACGGTCCTTAAAGCGTGGCTGCATTCCTGATCACAGGCCATCGCAGAGCTGGCAGAAGAGGAGGAGACAGAGGATGAGGAAGCGGTGATGGCGGTGGCGATGACGGCGGAACGGGCGCAAGGCTACGGCGACTGTGGCGACGTCGACGGGGAGACGGACGACTTTGTGTGCGACTACCGCCTGGAGGTGCTGAGTCTGTCACAGGACCAACAAAACCCAGCAAGCGTGCAGTTCGACGATGCCCGCTGGCCGCTCCACGCCACCTCGCTCAAGCCGCTGGGCCTCAACGTGCTCCTCACGGCGTGCAACGCGCCGCTTGCGCCCCACACGCTGCGCCTGTGTGACCACCTGGCGCAGGTGGCGCGTGCCGGCAGGGCCGCTTCGTCCTGCCTACCCACGCGGCCGCCCTGGGGACTCTGCGAGCTGCCACGCATTATAGGTTCGACGCGAACGTGAGAGGGGTCAGGGAGAGACACGAGCGGGGATTGTGCGAATGTAAGAATGCGTTAATGACTGAGTGAATGAAGCGACGTGCTGCGCGACTGTATTAACGGTGCAGTTAAATTAATAGGTGGCTGCGCGACTGCTTGATCTTGTCACTGAATCAGTGCATCATTGACCTACTGTGAAAACGACTTGATGATTTTAACACCGTATTCGAGGGCCGAGTGAACATATGAACCTGCCAATTGGCTGAATTGTGCGTGCTACGCCCATGCAGGTTTCACGCCAAGCGCCAAGGACGTGTTCTCGGTGGAGAGCTACTTCGCGCTCTTCCAGCTGCCGAGCGGCGAGCACTTGGCCCCGGGGCGTGACCGCGCGCGCCGCCTCTCTGCTGTTGTCAAACGCCGCCTCCCTCTCGGGCACCTTATCTCCCTCCTCGTCAAGGACCTCAATTCTAGTGAGACTCATCGTCCTGGCAGTTGCCCGATTTGTTCCTCCTCACCCTTGTCTCGCACCGTCTCTCAAAGTCTGACGCTGTCACACTGTGTCTTACTGCTGTCTCATACTCCCTAGCTGTGTTCTGCTGTCTTTCAAATTCTTCCACCCTGTCCTGCTGTCTCACATTGGCCCCCTGCATCTCACCATTTACCCCTTCCACATTAAGCCAGCCAGTCTCTCACTGTGTTCCACCATTCCTCAAAGTCTCCCATCATTTCGCACCATCTTTCACCATCTCCATTTATCTCCCAGTGCAGCCCTGCACAGCAACCTATCTTCTGCTACACTCCCCAAAAGCACCTGCTACCGTTAATCATCACAGCGGCGGCTGTGCGTTATATTGTTGGCCTTCGTTTACAAATCGACACGATTTTTCCACCCACAGGCGACCTACAGCTGCTGTCCCACGGCACAGCTGACGTGGTGCTGGACGCCTGCACGGACTTCTGGGATGGGTTCGACATCTACCCGCTGTCTGCCTCCGACAGGTGATGCCCGTGCCGAGGTCTTCTGTGCTTCTCAACACTCAACGACAAACATCTCCCACATTGCCTCACTGCTGGGAATTGAACTCTTGTAATCTCCACACGTGAGTTGCTATCACAATACCGGGCTGCCTTGTGTTCCCCGAGTGGCAGTGTTTACATACCACACCAGTTGCTTATTTGTTGACCTAAAGGAGGCCCAGGATCGGTTGAGGTAATCGTCACTAGTGTTGGTGACTGGGCTCGTTGCGCAGCGGGCTAACCCCTGCACCACTGTTCTCCCAAACGCACACAAAGATAAAATGCACAGACACGCGGTCACAATCATACACAGTCTTACAGTGTTGATTGTGATGTGGTTGATCTGTTCTCAGAGCGGAACTTGTGTGGCTAATCACTGAGTCGGTTTGGCTATAATAATAATGGTAATTTCACTTCGAGAGCGCTTTTCACCCGAAGGTCACAAAGCGCCGTACAAAGCTGCGGAGAGAATGGCATGTCAGCAACAACGACATAATACCAGCAAATCAGCAACAATAACGTTTTTTTGAGTTTTTTATACAAATCTGAGCTGTGGAGAGAACGGCATGTCAACAACATCATGACATGATGTAGGTTTTCACGGCTCGATGCATGATGATTGCTTCGAAAAGCTGCTCTCTCGGGACAGCCGCGTCGATGGCTCTCTCTCCTCTCCTCACGACGTTTCGCCTCACACGTTGGAGGATGCCTCCAAGCGACGTTTCGCCTCACACGTTGGAGGATGCCTCCAACGTGTGAGGCGAAACGTCGCGAGGAGAGGAGAGAGAGCCATCGACGCGGCTGTCCCGAGAGAGCAGCTTTTCGAAGCAATCATCAAACATCATGACAGTTTAGCCGAAAGACAAATAGTGGCAATAAATTATCGAAGGATATAAAATAAGCAATTAAAAAAAAATTAACAAACAAGGAATAAATGTCCAGGGATTGGGTGTTCCCGAGCAGGCGCAGGTCGGCTAGCCATCATCCCAGCATGACAACAGTGAGCTGCATTAATAGTCCTAGCCAGAGGACTTGAAAGCTTTACGGAACAAGTGAGTCTTGAGATGAAATTTGAAGATGCCCAGGGACTCAGCTGATCGAATCTCCAATGGAAAGTCATTCCAGAGTCTGGGAACAGCGCGTGAGAAGGTTCTGTCACCCATCGAATGGAGGTGCGATCTGGGCACATGCAGCAAGCCCGCATTGGAGAATCGGAGTGGTCGGGTTAAGGAGGGTGCCTGAAGTAGATCATGGATGTTTGTTGGAGCAGCGCCAGTAAGAGCTTTGTAGGTGAGGAGGAGGAGGATCTTGAATTAAATCCTATATTTCACCGGTAACCAGTGGAAAGACATCAGTACTGAGGAAATGTGATCGTGGATGGGTGTGCGAGTGACGACTCTAGCAGCCGCATTATGCACACGTTGGAGACGATTGATTAGGTAGGCAGAGGTGCAGGGCACAGCCAGAGACCCCTATACCCTCCAGTCGCTCAAGTAAGATCTGGTAGTCAATGGTATCAAAGGCAGCGCTCAGGTCCAGGAGGACAAGAATACTTGGCAAGCCTTCATCCGCAGCGACAAGTAGATCATTAACTACTTTTACCAGAGCAGTTTCAGTACTATGGCCAAATCTGAACCCAGATTTGAAGGGATTGAGGTCATTGTTGAGAATGTGTTTCTGGAGTTGCGCAGCTACTGCATGTTCAAGGACCTTAGAGAAGAATGGTAAATTTGAAATGGGGTGGTAATTATTAGGGATGTTGCAATCGAGACCAGGTTTTTTAAGCAAAGGGGTAACTGTGGTAAATTTAAATAATGAGGGAATGATGCCAGAGCGAAGTGCGTTATTGAAGAGATTCGTGACGAAAGTGGCAAGGGATTTTAAATTTGCCCAGATGATTTTCGATGGATAGGGGTCCAGGGAGTGGTTTGTGGGCCGAGATCTGGTAACTAAGGAAGAGATAGGATTTCGTTAATTCAAAATATTCTAGGAGTTTTGAGGTTAAGGTAGGTGGAGGGACATTTATTGAGGTATTGGTTGGTGGTTGAGGCTGGGTAGAGATACCATGGGCTTCAGTTTTTTTCTGAGAAAACTGAATTGACTGATCCGACTGATTTTTGTTAGTAAAGAAAGTTGAGAGCAATTGACTGGTTGAACGAAAGAGCTGATTAATGGTCGAGAAAATAATCTTGGGCTTGTCACAGGTATCAGCCAGAATGCTTTAAAAATGGTTGGTACAGTCACAGTCAAGTGCCTTCCGGTAGCGAATGACCTGTTCCTTAAAGATATGAGCATGAACAATGCTGCCAAATTATCTCTCCGTTTGGCCCTGCGTGCATTTGCCTTGAGATCCTCAAGTTCAGCAGTATATCAGGGGAATGGTTTTCTGCCTGAGACATAACGTGATTTTAATGGGGCCAAATCATCCCATATGCTTGATAGTACATTGTTGTAAGTTTCTGCTGTCGCATCAGAGGCAGATCGAACCGAGGCGGAGAGTGATGAACTGTTGATTGCTATGGTGAATTTGTCTGGAGTGAGGGCGTTAAGGTTTCGAAATTGTTAATGTGGGTGTGGCATTTTATTTAACAAGTCCTGGGCCTCCCCTAGGTCGACTCAGCCTCAAATTAGTACCTAGTGCAGTGTGTAAACATTACCACTATGGAAACAAAGGCGGCCGAGCTTGCTGCTGGTCACCCACTTCCTCGTGTGCCGTGTCGATCTTTATAGGAGCTCGCTAACGACACTTGACCCCACAGTCTGTTAAGGCTATACAGGGGTCTTTGTCTTATCTGTTCGGCATGCGCGTGCCCGTACGCGTTGGGTGTTCGGCGATCGCAGGAAGAAAGTCCTCGACTTTTACCAGCGTACCTGCCTCTCGGGATATTGCGTCGCCTTCGCCTACAAGCCCATGCACGGCTTGCTCGCGCCCGAGCTGGACAGGCGCTGTGTCGAGCTGCCCTCGGGTCACGATCCCTTCGGCGCTGCTGCGACGTCCACCAATGCCGCCGCTGCCCTCTCGACCTCGGCGGGACTAGCCGAGAATTCGGGGTCCACTCGCCGTGCCGACACTCCTGGCCACACGCCCGTTAAGACGAGCGGCACACACAAGAACAGCTGGAGCTCGGACGGTGGGATGCTCGGCTCACACTTATAATACGTTTTACTACTCAGGGTTAAATCTTTCATGAGCCAGCCCTAAGCTGGAGTTTGGCATCAAAAAGGTCATTCACGTTGGAGGCAACATCAGGCATTCTGACAGATGATGCCTCCAATGTGCGAGGCCATACGTCACAGAGGAAAGAGGAGGAGCACTTGACATGGCTATCCTGAAAGAATGGCTTTGGAGAGCAGTTATCATTCATCGAGCCATGAACACCTACATCGGTACATTTAGGACATGGCGTTTTGTAACAAGAGTTTTATTTGCTTTTCGTTTTTCACTTTTTCCACCTTATTACCGTTTGCATTGTTATTTTATATATGTACAGCACCTTGTGATCCCTGGGCGCAAGGCGCTTTGAAATGAAATTAAAATAATAATTATTTAAAGCATAATTCACGTTGTGGTCGTTACCGTGTCGTTGTACAACAGAGGGCATAGGCGAGGGTGCAGAGAGAGGTGAGGGAGTGCAGGCGTTGGCCGGGCAGATCTTCATGGGGCTCGTGTCGGCGCAGTACCAGGCGCGCCTCGACATTGTGCGCCTCGTCGACGGCCTGGATAGCGCCTGCATCCGCTTCGTCTACTTCTCACTGGAGGACGAGCTCCGCAGCAAGGTCTGCCCGCCGCCAACACTTGCGCAGCAGCAGCACCACCAGCTGATGGCACGGAAGCAGCTGTAGCAGAAACACCAGCTGTAGCAGTAACACCAGCTGCAGCAGCAACACCACCAGACACAACACTGATGACGTCAGTGCCAGCTTTTAGTGACACTAGTTGCAGCAATAACACGAACCATTCAGCAATGCCGGCGATGGACTAGCGTCCCATCGTCGGTATATCCTTGCCTTGCGCCCTGTGTCTGCCGGGATAGGCTCCGGCTTCACCGTGACCCTGTATAGGACTAAGCGGTTACAGACAATGAGATGAGATGAGACATTCAGCAATGCTGCATTATGAATCCGCATGCAGAGGCCAGGTAGTTTATAGCAGGGGTTATCAACCTTTTGTACATAACGGCCCACTTGGGTCTGATCTCCACGAACCAATCGGTGGCGCTCGCAGCCCACTGATGGGTCACAACCCACCGGTTGCGATGGTGGGCTTATACCGTAGCGGGATCAAGGGGGATGGCGGCAGCGTGTGGAGTTCTCTATCAATTGTTGTACTGACCATGGCTGACTGAGATGCTGTTTTTGCTGCTGTTGATAATGGTGGTGATGAGCATGACTAACTCAGCCTTGGCAAATCTTGTTCAAGCTCGAATTAGTGACAAAGCATTTTCCATACTGCTCGTCGGAGCAGCTTGGGACGGACATTAGGCTCTGCAGTGACAGACGCTGTTGGTGAGAGCACAGGTGTTTGCCGAGAAGATGGGCCTAGAGTCTGGCTGGAACTGCCACATCTCGCTGCAGTCGAGTGGTTATGACCTGGGCACGGACGCCCCTCCGCATAGCCCCAGCCAAGCCAGCTCACTGCACGACCACGCACCCCAAGGTGCCCCCACCGACGTCACCTCGCCCGCCCATCATCGCCTGCCTCTCCACTCCCCCGCAACCCCGTCTTCCGGCCTCACCCACGCCCTTTTCGCTGCTCGACCCTTGGCTGGAAAATCGTGCGATGACAATGTTTGAAAGGAGGAACGCTTAATTCACATACAATTAGCCAATAAAACCTAGGTCGATGACGTCTGATCTGTGACCCTGTGCGGATGTGCAGAGGGGGAGGTGCAGATGCTGCTGGAGGAGGAGACTCACTCGGACGTCGTGAGCTACCCACCCACGGACAGCGATGCTCCCAGCATTCTTGAGTATTCCAACCGGGTACACCACGCATGCGCACACGTGCACAAGGACAAAGATTTCCTGTATAGCCTTAACATACTTTTAAGACAAGTGTGCTGTTAGCCAGCACCTGTGAAGGCTGGCACAGCCCGCGGCGCTACGTGTGTTGTTGTGAGCACTACTCTTCCGCCCTCCGTTTTTGCCGGAAAGGGGATGGCTGCGACTTCCCAGTAATCGACTTCACGAGCCTCCTCCACATTTTGATTACTCAGCATATCGAGTCAGCTCTGTAGCAATAAAATCATCTCCTCTCCACCCCTTACCGACGCCCATTTAGCCCTTCAATCTCATCAATAAAGGGAGACACACAAGAGATACACTATTTATAGAGCGCTTTTACCCGAGGGTCACAAAGCACTGCACAAAGCTCTGGTTGCTGTCGCGTGGGAAAAAAAGGGAAAGGCCTTAAGCCAGATGGTGAGGAGATGTTAAAAAGAGTCCTGCAGTGTCAACTGTGCAACAGCTGTAGGGTCTGGCAGAAGGAAGTAACGGCAAAGTGTGGTGGAAACAGCAGCATTGGCCCTGACAACATTTTGGCCGTAACCTGTGTAACTGGTCTTGTGTGGCGCAGGCGAAGCTTCCTCGAGGGATCGAGAACGTGCGGCCACACCTGGAGAACATCGACAACGTCCCACTGCTCGTGCCGCTCTTCACGGACTGTACTCCTGAGAGTGAGATGAGACACCCTTAGCTTAACGTTCACCCCAAGCCCGGCCGCCCACATCTAATGCTCACCCCTAGCCTTGGCAGTGATTAGCACACTGCACAATGAATCCTGCGACCTGACTTCGATTCCAACTCGCTGTGACAACGAATATCAGAAATACCTGATACTGCCCTGAGCCTCCCCTACGTCTACTCAATTTTACCTAGTGTGGTGTGTAAACATTAACACTAGGGAGAAAAAGGTGGCTTGATGTGGTACTGGCTTCCCATCCCCCTATCCGCCATACCACCTGTCATAGGCGTTTGCAAACGTAACGCTTCCCAGCAGTCTGTTGAAGGCCGCACACTTTGTCCGCAGCTATGTGCGAGATGGTGGCGGTGATGCAGGAGTACGGCGAGGTCGTCTGCTGCCTCGGCAGCTCTGCCAACGTCCGCAATGGAGGGGTGTTCCTGCAGAGCAACGTCAGGTGGGCACACACACACACACACAGAATTACATCAACCGCCATTCGCCACTAAGTGGCGGCGGCGAAACACGCACGTCTGCAGACACGCACACGTGCACACACCGTACATACATACAGCATGATCCAACAGAACACAAGCGCTTAACGCTAACCTGTGGACGGTGTTGGCGATGTCGGCGGTGTCGGCGGTGTCGGCGATGTCGGCGGTGTAGCATTGCGGTGGACCCACTGTACCCATCGCGGTGCACGTGGGAGCGGTTTGGCTTTGCGCCGAGCGGCATGCCGGCCGACACGGAGGCGCAAGACGGGGGGCCGCTGTGCCTGTCGGGTCAGCTCAATGGGCTGCCCTGCTCCGTGGCTTTCCACCACGAGGAGAACCTCAGCATCATCAAGCTCATCAAGCAGGCAAGCGCATCAGACGTGCACACACGCGCGCGCACGCACGTGTGTAAGCGGATACGCAACACACGCACACGTGCACATACACGCGTGCGCATATACACGTACATAACGCACATAAAGACAAAGATACCCTGTATAGCCTTAACAGATTGTAGGGTGAGGTGCTGTTCGCGAGCAGCTATGAAAGCCGGCACGGTACATGGAGAGGGTGGGTGGTCAGCACCACTCCTGGCCACCTTTGTCTCCCTAGTGGCTCGGCCATCTTCGGGCAATGGCCCTTGTTTACAGCACGAAGTGGGGTCAGCGAGATAGCGTAGCCTCAACTTAGGGGTAGGGCGCCCTGACTCTGGGTCATCCTTGTCCGGATTTAGCCACGACAAGTTGGGAAACAGCCATTGTGTCCCGAGTCACAGGATTGTCTCTGGCACAATGCCTTAATTTAGACGTGCAGTCACTGTATGGGCACTGAGAGTGTTTATTTCCCGGACAAACAACAACAATGGCACTATTGTTACATTAGAGGAAATGTTGCTTATCCATGGAAGCCTGAGTCTCAAGGCTCTCCTATTTTAGGAGGGTCTTTCTACACAGGGGTTGTCTGACCAATTGGACGCGTGTGGAAAGTAACCAGGGTATCTGGATTTAACCGATGAACATGATGCAAAAACATTCGTGGCTCTGCACAGATATAGACAAGAATCTACCATATCCCTGGTTTTCACCTCTCCAGCGCGGGCTCGGCTGTGCGGTGTAAAAAGAGTATTTTGGCCCTCGCACACTTGCCACCGTTGTCTTACATTTGGTCTGTCCGTCCTCCAGGCGAGGCACACCATCAACGGCATGCGGAAGTGCTTCCTCTTTCTGCTGCAGTGTCAACTGTCCTTGGTGCTGTTGCAAGTGAGTGCATTTTCGCGGCTCACCTGTTTATGTTGCTACAATGATTCGCCAATCGATCGATTCACTGCACAGCAATTTGTAGGAAAGTCAGCATTTGTTGAGCTACGGATGAACTCGCCACCAGTATAGTTTTTGTTGCCTGTGTAAATGGCCAGTATCCAGCTTGACCTGGGATGGCCCATTGGCACCTAATGATTTGGGTAATGAAGCAGAATCTTACGGCTGGATGACTTTCCTAACTGCAGCCAACTTTAGTTAGAAGGTTTAAGACGGTTATTTGTCTCAAACCTCCACCCAAGTCTGTGAGACCAAGAGACACCCTAGCAGGAGTATTGGACTCTCCAGACATGTTCACCAACGGAGACCCTAGCAGGAGTGCTGGACTGCGGGCGACATAGCTCAACAAGGAGTGCTGGACTTGAGACCTGTTCACCAAGCAAGACCCTAGTAGAAATTCTAGACTCCAGGCGACATAGCTCTGGGGTTCATTGGAACACACAAACAGCTCCACCACAAGAGGGTTACAATCCATGGGGAGTCACGATAAGAATGAGGAATTTCAGCCACTGGCTCAGGACTGTAATCAGAAGATGGACACTGTGCCAACACTCACTTGAACAAGACATCACCATAACCATCGTCAAAAGTATCTCCAAATGATTCTGCGTTGCGTACGACAGGTTGTGAGCTGCCTCTTCCAGCTGCCGCCCCCGCTCAGCACAACCGATGTCCTGTGGATGTCCTGCGTGTCTCACCCACTCATCAGGTGCCATCTGCCAGGGCGAACCGTATTATTCACAAAACATGGAGAAAGTAGCAAAGGCGTGGCCCTGCAATAGCTCATTCACGCCACTACTGCTGATAGGGTATCCATTAAGCAGCCCTTCTCGGGGAGCATTTAGCTGATTCTTCCATAACCTATATATAATGGAGCAAGTGTTTGTTTTTTATGTATGTGTGTTCACATTGAGGGTACTGGGTTCAATCCTTCTTGACTGCCAATTTTATCTGCAGAGCATCAAGACTTTTATGTCTTAAGCTTTATTTTCCCAGTCATTGGTTACTCATCTGGAACTTCAGAGAGCTAGTAACAGTGTTTCCCAAAAGGACATCAGGAATAAATCCAGGTCAAGGCAGTCATGCTGAACGCTCTTCCTGATGTCAACCTCCTTTATTTGGAGGGTATTAGGATCGCTATTTGTATAGAACTTCCCCCCAAACCTGTCCACCAAAGGAGACCTTAGCAGGAGTGCTAGATGCCAGGTGACATCGCTCCATGATTCATTCGACTAAGCAAATCTCTCGACCACGATTAGTTTACGATCCATAGGGGAGATACGATATATATTTAAATCGGTACTGAGCACCCCATTCACCAACCTGACTATCACGTGAAATATGACCAAACAACTCCCATAACTGACAGACCATTGAACTGACAGATAACTAATTTTTTCCCATAAATTCATAAATCAATTATTGCTGTATTTGCTTGGCAGTAAATTTGGTGGCATCTGTGGTTGAGGAGGGGGACCCTCTTTGAGTTGGATTGGGGGCACTGTTTTGACTTTCCATCTCCGCTCCTCCTCTGCACTGCCCCATGCCTCCGTAGCGTGTCACTGCTCGGCAAGCGGCCGGACAACTCGGTCATGGCGATCGCCACCGGCAAGAACCTCATGGTGCTGCCTCGAAGGGTGAGCGCGTCCTCTGGGCACGAGGTGGAGGAACTGTCTTCTCCGCAATGGCCGCACATGGCATGCATCAACATCCCGCATTGTCTGCCTGGTATCCACCATCGAAACAAACTCGATTCCTGTACTGTTGATGTTGGTTTTCATGGCTCGGTGAGAATTGCTCTTAATATCTGCTCTTTTGAGATGGCTATGGTGAGCATGCCTCCTCTTTCATTTGTGACGTTTCACCTTCCATGTTGGAGCCAGAAGCCGAATAGGAGATGTGGAACGCTCGACATGGCTATCCCGCATGAGCGGCCCTTAAGGGCAATTCTCACACTTGACTCACCGCTCATTCTTCTCCCTGTGACGCCGCCCTCCACCACACCCCGGTCTCAATCTCTCCAACCCCAACCACCTCCCTCCCTCCCACCCCCACCCCTCGCTCACCATGACAGACGGTGCACTACTACGTGTTCTGCTTCCTGGGCAAGTTCTTGCCCTCCGTGTGCATATACCTCTGCTGCTTCGTGCTCACACTGCAAGGGTTCTGCCAGGCCGGCAGCGAGAGCGTGAACAACCGCAACGCCACGCACTGCAACTACCCGTTCAGGTGCCGCCGCAGCGGGCTAATCCTACGTGGCTCACTGGCAGCAGGGTATGGTCTGGGTGGTGCAGTCTGGGGTCTGGGTGGTGCGGTCTGGGTGGCGTAGTCTCGGTGGTATGAATTGTTTGTCCCAGAGTGTGGCTGGCTGGCACCAGGCTTTGGGTTATGTGGATGTGCACCTGCCACACCATGTTCTAGGTGATGTGGTCGAGTAGACCAAGGATGTGATTTTATTGCGGCAGGATATGGATGGCAAGGCACAAGGGTGGTGTCATCTAAGCCAACGTGGATGGTCAGCTTTCAGTATGTTCTATGTGATTTGGTTGATTTAAACTGCCGTGTCGTCTTGGTAGTATGGATGGCCAGACCCTTGGTGTTCTAAGCAGTGTGGGTAGGATGACAATGTGGACAGGACGACGGTGTGAGTAGGATACCAGTGTCGGTAGGACGCCGGTGTGGGTAGGATACCAGTGTCGGTAGGATGACGGTGTGGGTAGGATACCAGTGTCGGTAGGATGACGGTGTGGGTAGGATACCAGTGTCGGTAGGATGCCGGTGTGGGTAGGATACCAGTGTCGGTAGGATGACGGTGTGGGTAGGATACCAGTGTCGGTAGGATGACGGTGTGGGTAGGATACCAGTGTCTGTAGGACGCCAGTGTGGGTAGGATACCAGTGTCGGTAGGATACCGGTGTGGGTAGGATACCAGTGTCGGTAGGATGCCGGTGTGGGTAGGATACCAGTGTCGGTAGGACGACGGTGTGGGTAGGATACCAGTGTCGGTAGGACGACGGTGTGGGTAGGATACCAGTGTCGGTAGAATAACGGTGTGGGTAGGATACCAGTGTCGGTAGGACGGTGATGTGGGTAGGACGTCAGAATGTGTTGGACGGCTTGGTCTCTCTATACCAGGGTAGGGTTCAGATTGCATCTTGGGGTGATGTGGGCGATGTCTGACGATGGTGTAGGTTTATTTAGCTGTACTCCTGTACGCTTACCGATCTAACCCATGCACTGTTTTCTCCCTTTGGACGCTGCCGCCGCTGCCACCGCCACCACTACAACCAGCCGGTTTGACGGCACGCTGTGGTTCAGGGAATACTCTAACGCTCTGCTCTTGGCGCAGAAAATCACCGCTGGATTCCTGCTTCTCAACAGCCGTAAGTGGCGATTCAGTCGAGACGATACGACCAAAATACACGTGTATTGTTACATTCTTATGAGCCCAGACTTCCAATACACCATGCGTATAGACAGGCGCTCACCAGTGAGGCTGGCCGGAGCGGTGTGCGTAACGCTATGGGGCGCATCGTTGTCTCCGTACCGTTGGCAGTGTGCGTCCTGGTGACCCACGTGCACCGCACCCAGCCACTCTGGAGGCACAGCCCCTTCACGAACACGTGGTGGACAGCCATGGTGCCCCTACTGTGAGTACCATACGACGTGGAGTGAACCGTGTCCCCTACTCTGCTGCTTCGTTCATCTCTAGTCCTTACAATACTGGATGCTGATTTGTTCATCTCTAGTCCTAGTTGTTACGATGAGTGATACCTCAATCATACTTGGCCCTGGCCCTAACCCCTGCTGTGAGTGCCGCCTCATTCACCTCTTAGCTCAGCCAGCCATCAGAGACTGCAACACTCACCGCCATGTGTTCAAAAAATATAATATAGCACAAAAGAGATTAATTTGTTTATGATGAGTACAGTAAATGCTTAATCCTGTATAGCGTTGCGTTGTCGCAGAGTCTATCTCTGCAGACACAGGGCAGAAGGCATGGCTATACCCAGCTTGTGATGCTAGTCAATCACAGTGCACCTCGAGCAGCAGCATAGGAATGTGTTTTGGATTGTTGGAGGAAACCGGATTACCCGGCATGAAGCTCTGCAAACATAGGGAGAGAACATGCAGACATCACAATGAAAGCCAAAACCCAAGCCGGAAATCGAACCTAGGCCCATATTGCTGTGAAGCAGCACCACTATTGACTGTGCTATTGTGCTGCCCCATTAAAAAAACTTGATAGCTGAGCGAAATCGCAAGCTTAACGGTGGTGGCGGCGGCGGTGGCGCTCTCACCTCATGCCCTTGCACAGGTTGATGCTGCAGGTGGTGCAGGCGGCGGTGGATGTGCAGCTGTGGCGGAACAGGGAGACCACCGTGGTGGTGTGGCTCGCCGACGTTCCCATCGCGACGTGGCTCTTGGGCTTCCTGTGGCTCATTCCACTCATTGTCATCAACGAGCTCATCAAGCTGCACGAGATCCGGTGAGCGTGCCTTGCCTGCCCCTGCTTTCAATTAAAGAAACCGCTTTAGGGTCCCTTCATTCGGTTAACTCGATTGTCACTGATTGCTCTGCTTGTTTACCCAGGAAAGCCTCACCAAATCGCACGAGTCTTTCTCAATAGGGTGCTGCCAAGTATGCGCAGTAGGGGGTGATGATTGCTACATTTTTTTATATTCTGACTGAATAAATATATGTTGTTTGCAGTGATGTAGGTTTATGTTTGAGTTAATTAATTGTTGACCCTGGCTGCTGGGCAATCGGAAGTGAGCATAGTTTATTTTCTGGGAACTATCTGGGTGAGGGGGGGTAAATTCATATTGGCCGTGTCAGAAACACTGAGCCAGCCACTCAGGGTGATGAGTTTAAACCTGAGCTCACAATGGCTACGTCACTGATCCTGCACTAACAACGTCTCCCTCCCACTGCGGACAGAATGCGTGTACGCTACCAGAAACGGCAGAAGCTACAGTTCGAGACGAAGCTGGGCATGAACTCTCCCTTCTAACACTGCCAGAGAGTACCAGCCAGCACTAGTGGTCTGCCTTCGCCATCCGCTGCCCACCAAGCCCACGGCGAGAGCTCCGTTCATCCCATTCGACCTTTACTGGATACTGCGGGGTCAATCCGGAAAGTGCAGGGCACCCCACCGTGGACCTTACCGGCAGGCATCTGCCTTGTTGTTTCCCTGTAAGCCCGTTCTCTCAAAGCAACGGATGTACATCATTTGGAGAATTGATGCCGTTTTTTCCACCCGATAAAGTGAACCACTCCAGGGCCATGCTGAGCAAACTCGGCACGGCTCGAGGGCCGCCAGGTTGTTTTTCCACTGCAGCCGGACCATGCTGCTGACGTCGCGTGCATCAGACAGGGCGAGACGTGTGTAGATGAAGTGGTGGCGATATGTCTGCGCAATGGTGCGCTGACTGACGTCACACAAGATGAACGTGTCGTCAGCCCTGCCCACCCCTGGCCCTTCTTGGCCCAGAACCATATTTAGATGTGTTGTGCGTCCCAGTGGACCACGGTTTGATTCCGGCTTGGCATGGCAAAGGCCAGAGGAAAAACAACCCACACTGCGCAGTGGGCTTTGCTGGCCTGGCTCAGGTGTGCCAGTGGAAAAACGGGTATCAAGAAAGGATAAGTAAAAATGAAAACCCAGTCTCTGACAGGCGTCAGGTTATGTCGCTTCAGATGGAACTGGCCACCGTTTGGGCTCAGCGCGTTTGAGCCTGGACTTTCGTGGACTTGATGCTGCCGTCACCACTTCTCACACTGCGGCATAAAGTCATCAGTGGTTGTCGTTTTAAGGAGAGACTTGAACCCGGGCATGAGAATGTGGACATTTCACCACTGGCTCAGGAACTCCATCGGAGATGAGCGCAGTGCTCCCTACAATGCTTGGTCAACCACTGGGAGGTCCTCTGGATGTAATTATTGTCATGCGTGTGTATTTTGGATACTTGTATGTGGCTACATGTGTTATTCTATGAGCTGTACATCAATCATTTGCCTTGCTGCAGTTTGGCCAGGTTATGGATAACTTATCAACTCAGTGCAGGCATTGACCCATCAGATTAAAAACATTTTTTGCCAGGTTCATATACACAAAAGCCCAGGAAGGTGATTGACCTGAAATTTCATTAGTGCTGGCACCTCGCAGTAAGAATGACCCCGGTTCAGTTCCCAGCCTGAGTGTTTTTACGTGTGGCATTTGCATGTTCTCCCCTTGGCTGCATGGGTTTTCGCCAGGTAATCTGGTTTCTTTGCATATGCCAAAGAAATGATCCTGCCTCGGTTGATTGACCTGCTGACTAAATTATCCCTGGTTGCCCCGTGATGGCTTGGCATCCTATCCTGGGTATAGCTATACCTTGCGCCCTGTGTTGCTGGGATAGGCTCTGAACTCACCGCAATCCTGTGCATGACAGGATTAAGTAGAAGCTGATAATTTATTGATCAATTCAATAATTACCCATATCAGTAGTCCGCATGATCAACATCGGCCATGATCAGTCCGCTGCTGGATGAGGGCCTCTTCAAGCTCACGGAGCCTGCGATGTAACAATTCTGCCTCCTACTCACCAGCTGATTTCATAGCTTCCTGGTGCTCTACATTTAAAACAAATGTTCTTGGAAACACCAGTGAAGTCTTCATTTTTAAATAGCAAAAATGTTCTTGATGTCATGAATCTGTTTGGTTTATGATGCCACCGTCACCTCATGCCAAGTGTTTTTTTCAACCACTTTTATTTTTTATCAATTTAAACTATCTCTTTGTTTGCCTTTTAAGTCCCTTCTCCGATTTTCAGCTTGGCCAAACTGTGCAGCCCACAGAGGGCTTTCATTACCGACAAGGCCCAAACCGAATGTATTTTGTACAATGACCTTAGCCATGGCCTCATTTTTTTTACAAATACACAAGTTAGTCCTAATCATGAGGAACCTGGCTACAGAGTCCGTCCAGCAGTCCATTGCAGTTGCATGCAACTTGCAACCGGTTTCCTACTTCAAAACCGATCGTTTGTACTGCGGTCCGAGAGTGTCGTTTGCAAAGTCGAAAAATGAGGAAGAGAGATGCGTATCGTTTTTATGTTTATTTATGAAAAATGTTGCTGTGTGTTGCATTACTTATAATTGTGGAGGTCGACCCAGACGTAACAACTCCCGGGTGGGTGCTACAAACTCCACGTTCAGCTTTTAAGTTTCAGACAAAGTTCGCAGGTGTGATACCCATTAACATCAATGGAGAGAAACAATGCGTGGTAATAATAGTACTGATGATCCACTATTCTCGAAACTAAACAGCTTTCAGAATAGTTTTGCGTGGTTCGCGTGATAGCCCAGAGATGTGGTATGGTCATACATTAATGAAACTATCTGTGCCAAGGTTTGGAGCATTTCCACTTTTTCATATGGGTTTCCTGCACGTCACGCTGTCAATAATGAAACTGATCAACCATCTCAATGTAGCAGGATGCACCTGAAAAGGAATCTTGAGACTCACTGGGGCTGTCGTGGGTAAAGGACATTAGTATTTTTATTGCATTATCGCTGCCATCTGGTCGAGGAAGCTCTTAACGAAGTCACAGTTATTGCATTACAATTGCACTACTTGGTTAAACCTATTACCCTTGATGCTTAAAATCGGGATAAACCCGGCGCGGAGTTTGTAGCCTGGCCGCAACCATGATGCACAGACCACCTAGCAACATTCAGTCCCTTAGTGGATACTATCGCCATAGAAACAATGACTGGGTTGCCACAACACTGTTGCTGTGGTAGTGCCACGACACCATTGTCTGCTTCACAGAAAAGAGTGCAGGCCTCTGTATGTGAGTCTATGTTCAGGACTTTGTTGTTACTTGATTGGGGAAACTGATGATTCGCCAAAATCACGCCTGTGGTTGAGTTGTCGAAGTTTTACATTTGCCACCATGAGAATACTAAATCTGCATTTAAACATGTTTAAAATAAGCATGGACATGCTTATTTAAAATATGTTCAAAATAAGCGATCGACGCGGCTGTCTCGAGAGAGCAGCTTTTCGAAGCAATCATTATGTTTAATTGTGCCTATAGTTCATGAATGAATGTGATTTTATAATTTCACATTTTCTCTTGAAGTATGTTATAACGCATGTTCGTTTTAACGAAGTCACTCAATGCCATCGGCGATGGACTGGCGTCCCGTCGTCGGGTGTATTCCTGCCTTACGCCCTATGTTTCCGGGATAGGCTCCGGCTCACCGTGACCCTATATATGATTAAGCGGTTTCAGATAATGAGATGAGATGAGACTCAATGCCATGTGACCGAACTGGTTGGTGGGATAGATCGGAAGTGGTCCATTGCGTGATGTCATTTCTTGTGACGTTTCAGGTGTTTTTTTACGTAGGCCCCATTTTATTGTACCGTATTTCGGATTGATCTGAAAATTGTGAATGCATCCATACAACAGGTGTTCTTTAGCAAATGTATGGTATACCATGTTATACATCTCGGATGCACTATTGAAAAAAACCTCTCCCCAGGTTTTTGACTGTTGTGATAATGTCACTCAACAACTTCGCGACGTGCAGTTGTAAACGTTTTTTGTGGTTACGTTTTTCTCAAGTATGTAAAACAAAACATAAAATAGATCAGTAGAAACCAAACCGTTGCATGTTGCCAACCAGACACACTGGATGGCAGCACTGCCTGCCTGGTTGGTTACATGAGGCCACGTGTGTTGAACGCGAGTGTCCACCTCTACATTTTCGATGTGTTCTCGCGTTGTACCTTGAAGAAGCACCCAGCACATATGGCGAAACGTCGAACATCATGTTGAACAACAATGCTGCAGAGCACACCTGCAAAAACCTATGTAGTTGTGTTGTTCATCTGCTTTGCTTGTGTTTTATCCTGACACCAAAGTGTTGTGTCTACGTCCAAAAATTGCAAAAACGTTCAAAATCTGACCATCCTTTGAAATAGTCCTAAGCAGTAGCCTTGAACCTGAGAACTGAATAGTCGTCTCCAAGAAGGTAGTGTACTCTGAACTGCTGTTTGGTGCGTATGCACACAAAACAGTCAGTCCTCCTCCCTGTGACCCAAAGTCGCATTGAGGTAACCCTCCCATTTACCCAAACACCAGCTGAGTGACACCTAGCCAGACACTGGTGAGTATCCCCACCCCTGCCCAGCGCCTCTCTCCCTGTGCGACTTCGGAGTAGGAGAGAGTTCAACCCCTATCAAGGAGTTTGGTTCCAGAGCCGTCACTGTGCATAGACATAGATGCTTATTATTACAACAGACAGTGCCCAGTGAGCGTGCAAGCTCCTTCTGGGATCCCTGTGACACAACAAACATGCGAGTTGCAAAACATATAGTAAAAATAGGAAATTAACCAAACAGAATAAAAAAAATTATTTATACAGCATTGCACATAACCAAATAAATAAAAACTGTCACGTTGCAATTGGGGAAAAATCGTAGGTAGCATATTGCATAGATCGTAGCCAAACTATGTTCAGTCGGTACCTCTCGACCTCCTGCACAAGTTCCAGTTCCTGACCCCCCAGAGAGGTGACATTCCACGTTTCAAGAGCCAGGTTCCGTTGCCAAGGTCCAGCACGCCTAAACCCACTCTGCCTCTTGTCTGCTGCTCAAGGGGCATTGCACTGGACCTTATGATTTGCCTTGCAGGTGATGGGCCCACAAGGCAGTGGCCTCGCGTTACTTGCTTTGGGCCGTACCCGACTGACCTACATGGGTCACTCAGTCAGCAGGCGCTCGCCCGCGTGCTTCACTCCCAGGCCTAGATCCAGAAGTGAACTCTGATTTCCCTTGCCCGGGCGAGGTTCTCCCAGCAGTCTTTGTTCTTTTCAATAGGGTATATTGAATTGTTATTTGTCTGGCCCCTCATCTGAGGCCAATCTGCCATGGGTGACCCTACCAGGTGCCGGCCCGTATGGCCCCCAGGTTCATTGGGGCATACATACACATCCACCACGTTAAGGTTCCGATTTCCAGAGGGAAGTAATATCGATGTTGACCATAAATAGGTAAAAAAGGAGGGCAACGTAAAGAGATAAAAAGATAACGGTTCCATTGGGGGTCGCAGGATACCGCTGTCTTTATCACCATCCAAAACCTAGACAACATGGGGTTGTCTTACACATATGCTATTGCACGCGACTTCACGTCTTGGTTGACAATGGGTTTTTAAAAGTATTTACACTTCCAAAAAATAAATGTGTGCCCAAAGTTCCACATTTTTGAACCGTAGACCTGAACACTTAGTCTAGCTTCATCTCATCGGCTCATAATAAATCACATTTATACACCACCTTCTTACCTGGTATTCAAGGCATTGTACATCACAGAATATATAGCATTGACCTCAGGGAGGAAGAATAGTAACTATCTGAGAACTGTACGTAAAAAAGAATCAATATGTTATGAGGGTAGGGGAGGGGAGGTGCTTTAGCATTGTGGATGTCTCGAAATTGCGGACAGCAGTGGGATTGAGGCGTTCGTTCCACCGACGGGGAGTAGCCACGGGCACGCGCTGTGTGTGGAGGAGCCCCATTCGGGGAACGCACAGGGAAACGGCCATCGACGAACCTAAATATTTAGAATGGCCACACACACACACACCTCTCCGACTGCCCATCGCGAACAACGATGACTAGAGAGCAGCTGCCGACACTTTCTCGCACTTTAATTCGAAGGCTGTCGTGTTATCGATGAAAGCCATTTTTTGGATCAGGTCACACAAAAAATCGTGTCGTTCAACCCTCCACCACCCGACACGGCCAATTGGTAAGGCATTTAGTAAGACTTTCCCGCACGTTGATGAGATTCAAGTGCGGCTCTTGAATGGAAAATGCAGGAGATGGCTTCTTGGTGTGAAGACATCACTTTAGCGGATGTGTTTAAGTTGCTAATCTATAACTTCTACCTTTTAAATGGACTCAGGTACAGCATCTACACACACGCACACGGAGTCGGGAAATCTATGAGATCACTTAATTGCGCCCACTTTTGACAGCTGGACGCATCAGAAGGAGAATCTTAAAACTCCCACGGGCATCGGACGTCATGGTTTCCTGAAGAATAACTGGTCCGAGCGCATGCCTGCTGGGCAGGGAGGTGGCGCTTAAGCTGGGATTCTTAACCGATCGCAGCGCGAGGTATTGGTGTTACTATTGGCTTGCAGTCAATTGGTCGACATGCAACAGCACCATCAACGCCGCATTGATCTAGGGGGCGTTGCGCCAGTCCCATGTCCATGTGCCGAGGGAATTGCTGAGCGCTGTTCGGTGATAACCCAGTGTCTTTATCGGAGATCTCAATATACGTGTCGCGTGAATCCCTCCCCCCCCCCATGTGGGCGATGCCATGGAGGATATCAAAGGGTGTTCTGATGTATGTATTCGCGGTTCAATGCATGATCGTTTACCAAAGCTGTTCTTTCGGGATAGCCGTGTCGAGCGCCCTTCCTCTCCTTCGCGACGTTTCGACTCCCACGCCTGAAGATACCTTCCAACGTGGGAGGGGAAAACGTTGAGGTGGAGGAGCGCTCGACACGGCTATCTCGAAATAACCGGTGTGAAGGAATGCCACTCCGCACATCCACCGCGAGTTGCAGAGCTCGGGTCGCCGGAGTATCAAGATCAAGCCGTGCCACGTATCCAAAAAGACCCAGACGTCTCTTCTGCATCCTGCAATGACACCCAGAGATCTATGCACTGAGCAAGGGATGAGT
The DNA here is from genome assembly GCA_036362905.1 of Mordacia mordax. Lineage (NCBI taxonomy): Eukaryota > Metazoa > Chordata > Hyperoartia > Petromyzontiformes > Petromyzontidae > Mordacia > Mordacia mordax. The sequence goes on along the minus strand of JAZEWT010000003.1, from coordinate 23,306,291 downwards.
GGAGGGGCTGCTAGCGAGACGTTAATGACGTTAATGTTTGACGCGTGGGATTTGTTTCTTCATGATGCAGTTTAAAGCGATACAGTTTTATTGCCGGGAGTGTTTATATTTCTAAACCCGTTTCTGTTTTAGTCTAAACCTTGTTGTTACCCAGTCCAATCATTGTTTTAAATGTCAATAAAACGTATTTTATTACCTACATGTCGTCAATGGGGTTTGTTTACAAAAACGAATTCTATGCCGTGCGTGTTAATACATATCATCGTGACTGGATAAGGCATTGTAAATTGTAGTATTATAAAATCACTACAACGCGTCAATGTCGAATTTCTAACGACTGTGATAGTACCTCGTAGAATTCTAAAACCCAAGTTTCCCAGATCGGGCCCCAAATGTCATATAGTTTTCACTCATAGGGCAGGGTCAGCCTAAAGTTTAAAATCACTTGAAGTCTCTTAATACCTAGCTTTTACAGGTCAATGTCAATACATTGCTAGATGAAAGCCTGCCCTTACCGAGTTACGGAGGTTTGTTTGGTCATAGCTCGCCCCACTGGTCAATTCAGGTCGATGGAATTCACAAAACTAGTTCACATATCACTCACCAGTAATGTGTTAAACGTGGTCTGGAATAGAACTTGGTTAACCAGGTTTATAGGGGTGCATTGCACAAAGCGATAACCCCTATTTCACCCCATCTGAGTGTCACTGTGAACAATTGAAAAACGATCATCCTCTTCCGGTGAACACCACGTAATTTGCCTGTCATAGATTCAGAAGCCTGATGATGCCATGGGAGGCGAAACGTTGCAAAGCGGTGAGCAGGAACGCTCGACACAGCTGCAGCATCCCGTAAGAGCGGGTCACTGCAGCTGGTGAGCGGTTCTCATAAACGGTGTCCGAGCATGTCGCGCTGAGGCGACATAAGGTTACAACAGCCTGCTACCGATTACCAGGAGAGCCGTAAATACCTGCACAACATCATCATCATCATCCTTCCCCTCGGGACTGGCTACACCACACTCCGTCGCGCCAGCCATAATTGTGCCCCCGCTCCCACCCCCCCAACATACACGACCCCCACGGGCCCCGGAGGCAACTCGATGCTTTAATGGAACCATGTGCTGAGAGAGATACACGGGAAGAGCCCGATGAGAGAGGGAGACAGACTTGGAGAAAGAGAGACGCAAAGATAATCTCATCTCATCTCATTATCTGAAACCGCT
>JAZEWT010000003.1:23283138-23304938 GCA_036362905.1 Mordacia mordax | reverse complement strand
GTTTCAAACGTTTTCACTTCAATGCCCACTTGAGTCTGGTCTCCGAGGAGGGCCAGGTGGCGATCATGGCCCACTGCTGGGTCGCGCGACCGGTTGAGAATAGCGGCATTGAACGACAAGACACGGCGACGGAGGGCGCAGGGAGGCATGGACACAGAGTAACGTGCAGAGGAACGCAGGAAGACAAACACATTTCAAAATACTCTCCAGACAACACGGGCATACACAGGGAAAGATGCAGAGACAAACAGCTGCTCACTACTGGCAGCTTCACAGTGAATGTCGGGGCCTTCCACGGCTTGTGACTTTGTAATCCATGCACATACCTGGCCCTCAAAATTAACCAAACTGTATCTGATGAGATGACGTTTTTGTAATATACCCTTCCTGAGAAGGCGGTTTGAAATGTGTCGTAGTTTATATATTATTAGGGACTGCGTATTAATAGCAAATGTAGTAGCAATATGATTTTCACAGCCTGAATGCCATTGACCAGGCTAACTGCGTATGAGAAATGCCCTTAAGAGCCGTTTGTTTCAGATTTGCCAAGGCCGGTCTCTTTATCATCATTATCATGTAACCCCTTAATGTCGTACAGGGTTGCGGAGGAGGGGGCGGGGCATAGCCTATCCTGGCAGACACAGGGTGCAAGTTAGACAGTTAAGCTAGGCAGCACGTATTTGGACGGTTGGAGGAAACCGGAGTACCCGAGGAAACCCAGAGTGAAGAGAAGAGAAATATGATCGCCACGGCGAACACGAAGCTCAGCTCTTAACAACCTGCATCAATACAAGCCCTACAGATGCGCAACTAAATGCATATTGTTTACATCCTGAAAACCACTTGCACAGTACGGATATAAGTGTAACACCGCACAGTATGTGAGGCGTGTATCGACAGACATTCCATATTAAGCTCTGAATAGGTAATGATAATGCAACCAACATAGTACTGTACTATAGCTGCTAACAGATGAAATACCGTCATCGAGCACATTAGCGGTGTGACGTTCATGTACATTATACTATGCAAATCGATTTCCCATAAATGTTATATTTGGCGGAAGGGGGCAACGTCAGTTTGCATCGGATTTGTTTATGTTTTTTAATGTGAAAATTAGGGGGAAAAATAACTCAGCGGTGGAAAAAAGTGACTCATTTTAGGTCTAGAGTTTGCATGGTCTCTCCGTGTCCGCGTTGGCATTCGTCGGGTACCCTGGTTTCTTCCCACAGTTTAAAGACACCCTTGTTCTGCTTGGGTTAGTAGGCCTAACTAAATTGCCTCCGGTGCCCTGCGACTGACCTGGCGTCCTATCGAGGGTTCAGCCCTGCCTTGTTCTCTGTGTCTTCTGGGATCGGCTCCGGTTTCGCTGCGACCGTGTAGATGATTAAGCGAATACTAGGAATTAATTACTCATTTCTGGTGTAGCAGCAGCTCACTATCACGTTGCGTTACGCCACCGCAATGATTCAAAACGCATTTCCCCTTCAAATACCTTAGAAACGGGAAATGTGTTCAATGTTTTGGACTGCTTCCAGATTCCCCCCCCCTCGTCCCTTCCCTCCCCTCCCTGTCACCCCCTCTCGCCTTCAGCGTTTGTTTTCTATTACAGTACCCAGGAGGATGGAGTTGGGAAAAAGACCAGTCTGAGAACGCCCCCAATTTAAAGGGTCCTCCTCCAGAATATCTTGCGTTTATGAAATCGCATTTCCTGAGAGTTAAAATAACCACCCTCGATTTAAGGCCACGAAAGCGCCACAGCGTTCAAACTGAAAATGTCACGCTTCCATGCCTTCGCCTCAATGCCACCCCTGACAGGACCAACATCTCATCTCATCTCATTATCTGAAACCGCTTAATCCTATATAGGGTCACGGTGAGCCGGAGACTATCCCGGAAACACAGGGCGTAAGGCAGGAATACACCCGACGACGGGACGCCGGTCCATCGCCGGGCATTGCGGGACAATTTTAGTCTGCGAGCCAATCAACCTATCCAGGAGCATGCTTTTGGACTGTGGGAGGAAACCGGAGTACCCGGCGAAAACCCACGCGCACACGGGGAGAGCATGCAAACTCCACACAGAAAGGCACCGGAGCCGAGAGACTCGAACCCGGGACCTTCTTGCTGTGAGGCGTCAGCGCTAACCACTGGGCCACCGCGCCGCCACAGGACCAACATTCATCCGTCATCTCGGCGACCTGCAGAGCGCCTCTAGTCGCTAGGCGGCGCCGGACAAAATGCGCAAATGAATGCGCAAAGTGAGGGAGAGTGTCGCGAGAAATCTGCAGCAGTAAAACGCGCAATGGACAAACGTAATTTCGTCACTCGTTCGCCTTGCGCGTTAATCACACTCGCACTTTGGCTGTCGGGTTTAAGGGCCATATTGAGTTAGCCTTGAGCAGGCCAGTAAAAGCCTTCCTGCTTAATTCACTCAGACATTCTGTCCACCGCGGTGGACTACTAATGATTCAGCCACAATGGGCACAAGCCGTAGAAAATAGGGTTCAAACGGCAAAATGGAGTGCTTCGATTTAGCCGGTACGGTTTGGAACGCTGTTCCAGGAATTTTGTTGACACGCCCAGTTCATCCCCACTAATTTTAGAATTAAAAAAAAGTTCGTAAGATTAAGTCAATATAGAGTACAATTATAAAGAATTATTACGGATTATGATTGCTTCGAAAAGCTGCTCTCTGTCTCCATCGATGGAGAGCAGCTTTTCGTCGATCGCTCTCCCTCTCTCTCCATCGATGGCAAAGCTGATCGACGCGGCTGTCCCAAGAGAGCAGCTTTTCGAAATAATCATCATGCATCGAGCCGTGAAAACCTACATCATTACATTATTATGGATTGATTTACCTTGTACTCTCGTGGTAGTGCTTTACGTCCAAAACCCCTATGCCAAGCCCAGACTCGAGATGATGCAGAAAATAAGGTAGAAATGAAGCCCTGGGAATCTTGAAGGGGACTCCCGCCCTTCTCCTCCCTCCCAAAATATCGCACACTCATGTGGTGTTGCAAAATATTGAGAATAGGACATTTGGATTTCACAATGCCTCAAAAGTGTTACATAAGGCGGTACTCTACAATCGCAATCCGGTGCAAGCCACCTAGAGCAAGCTGTGCGATAATGGTATGTGAGGTCAGAGTCTGACTAGAGGTCAGAGTCTTTGGGTACGAGAGATTCTATTAATAAGCATTCAGCACGCATTCACTAAAAAGGAGACAAGGTCACAATCTGATGAGGCGCTGCGCGTTTATTGTGCCGCTTTTATGACTTGGTGATAAGAGGCAAAAGGGGGGAGCACTCGACACAGTTGTACCGAAATAACAGCTTTATAAAACAATCATCGCTCTACTCATTCGTATATGACTCTGCACGGTGGAGATATACCCAGGATGTGACGCCAGTACTCAGCAGGCCAATTAACCTAGAGAGCAGCGTTTCTTTGGACTGTGGGAGGAAACCGGAGCACCCGGCGAAAATCCACGCGGAAGCGGAGAGAACCCCGCAAACTTCATTCGAGCCGGGAATCGAACCCTGCGACTTCTTGCTGTGAGGCGACAACGCTGCTTACTTGCACATTATGTACAGTCCTATGTAATACAAACCTACTCACCTATCTGTACTACGCAATACATACCATATACTTATCTGTACTATGCAGAAAAATATATTAAAGTCAATTTTTATATATTGTTCTTTAAATGCAATAATAGTTAAGCGTTTGAATGGCACAATTCGTAAAATTAGTAAGATAATTATATTATACAATTGTATTAGGAAGCTTTTCAATGGGACAGGCACCGAACAGTTGTAGGTTGCGTCCAATAATCCGGTACATGCACGCGCGACACCAGTCACACAGCTTGATACTGTGCACAATCGTGGCGTGCGTCTTATTTTCCGTTGCGTCTTATAATCCGAACACGCGTGACCCTCTCATCATCACTGTCAATGCCGTCACGGCCACCACCGTAATCCCTATTGGCCACACCTGGTGGGCGGGCGGACCGGGAAACCGCAAAGCCCGGAGCGGATTTGCGTTCACCCACGCGCAGAGTCCACCACTCTGTGGATCCAGGATTGCGGCTGCTTAGGCTGTACCATGGGGGGGGGGGCAATGAATAACTTTCAACCTTTGAGGCTCTTTCGCACTGACGGAAAGCAGTCGCAATTAATGCAAAGCCTGACTTAAAATGTGGTTATGATACAAATTTCAACCGCTGTCCAAGGTATTAATGCGTGTAAAAACTAATTTTGATAGTAATATTTTAATAAATACTATCAATGTTATCGATGAATTCCATTTTTTGGGTTAGGTCACGTAAACATTGTTTGTCGTAAACCCTCCACTACCCGACAGCGGCCAGTTAGTCACGTTGGAGGGTTTACGACAAGCATTTTTTGCGCGATCTAACCAAAATAAACATGGAATTCATCGATAACATTGGTCACGAAAGCCTTCGAAGTAAAACTATGAAGGCAGACGGTGACTTGGCTCAGCGCTCGCGCGGCTACTGCTCGATACACGGTTAGAATGCAGCGGCAGGCCTGGTTACTACCGCGGGTGTAGTAAGCATTGTGATACTGCGGTCGGGTTTTGCCTGGTACTCCCGTTTCCTTCCAGAGTCCAGAGACATGCCGCCTGGATTTATCGTCCTGACTAAATTGCCCGCGGTGCCCTGAGATATTGTGATCTGCAGCGATGTGTATATTAATTTTTTTTTATTGTTGCTGATTTTCTGTTCTAATGTCGTTGTTGTGTGGCGTGGCGTTCTCCTCCGCATCTCTGTGCAGCGCTTTGTGACCCTCGGGTGAAAAATCGCGCTCTGAATACAATAATTATTTATCAATGTTGCTTGTCTGCCATTGTCGAGAGCCTCAAACATTCCCCCCCTTGAGCGCGACGCTCTTAGTATCGCCCACACCGGAAACGATCGCCCGCCATCTTGGCTCTTGTCAGCGAAGCGGTGCGGGTGGCTGGCGGGCGGGCGGGCAAGACGCTTAAATTATTGTTAAATCACCAACAACGGGCACTCCGTTGCTACAACTACTTCGCCAGCGGTTGTTAAACGTTTCTGGGAGGCGGCTGTTAACGCCGCTGCTCGCGCGTTTGGTTTGAGTGAAAAATGTTGAGGTGAGCGCTTTTGGGCCCGCGGCCGCCTCTCGCCCTCTTCACGGAGTTTATTGCATTTGCAACAACAATATAACGCGCAACTTGTGGTTAACGGCTAACTACCGAGCGCTTATGATTTCGTTATTATGACTGCTGCGGTGTGATTTGTGGTGTCAAGCGTTCCGCGGGGTTCGCGGCCTCGCGGGTTCCGTGCGTGAGATTGGCAGCGGCGTGAGAGTGGGAACAGCCGACGGTGGGCTTGGAGCGGGCGGACGCGACAGTGTGGAACAGCCGGCTTGAGAATGGAGAGAGACAGCGTGAAGTGCGCGAGACAGCCGGCGTGAGATTATTGGAATAGACGACGGGGTGAGGGGTCCGTTGTAGTCTCGTCCGCGGGGCTTGATGACCGTTTGTTTGGGTTAAAGTCCCCCGAGCGACGGATTCCGCCGTGCCTCGGAGGCGCGTGAGTACGCGGAGCTGCGTTGTTTAAAATATTAGGCCGTGAGCGAAACCGTGTTGTATCGATTGTATTGGCAACGTTTCGTGTACAGTTCATTAACAGTAACACATATAGGTTTGTGTAATGTGCTGAATTGATGTTGAGACAACACAAGTTAAAATGTGCTGACGCCTCGTTATATCCGCGGATAATACAGATCGCCACAGAGTCTTCTAATAATAGGACTTTGTATTGAGTGGTCAAGATATTTCACTAACCGTGATGATTGTTGTCATACAGTTATGTCGTAGAGATTCCTTAGGTATAATACATAGGCGTCTTAATGGTAACAACATCCACCAATTGATGTCGCTAATGATCCAGTTAAAGTCAGCATTTGCTTTTGAAGACCCCATGTACTTCGTATGTATTGTATTTAATCGCCTTAGTAACAATTAATTTTCAGTCGTTATAAATATTCACTACGTATACGTTAAGGAGTGAAAACAAACTAAGAGTGACTAATCACTTCCTGTTCCAGCGCTGATAAGCGATGGTTAAAGTTTGTGTAGTCTCGATGGTAAGTAGACCCTTAAAATTGTCACTTTGTAATGTTTTTGCTTTGGCGTCATACGTTTTCGTTGGTCGTTAATACCTCAAACCGAACCCTCTTAAATAAAGTCGATATGTTAACAATAGCGACATTCTTGTTTTATTAACGTTTTTTCATTACCTTTAAGCTATATAGACGAAGAATAGCTAGCAGGGAGTACCTACACAGCCCATCCCAGATGACTAATCGTGGTTAAGGGACTTCTTCCTGTGTGTTTTACGTGTGCATTTTAAAAAAACATGTTAAAGTTTCGAAACGTCTCAAGTATTGCCACGTCTCACTCGCGGATTTAAATAACACTTGGGCGAAAGAGCGTTTAGACCTGGCGTTCCCCTGTACCTTCTGCTCTGCACACCACATGTGTGGAAGTGGTCCCACACACAACTTGCGGATACGATATTATTCAGGAAATAACATTTTTGTTGTCGGGCTTAATATACTTTTGGGGTTGACAATGATGATCCAGCACCGGTCTATAAAGCTTGGTAACCAATTGTCCATGTGTGCACGGTTGGTGTTTTACATGCAATTAACTGTAAATGCGTTGACTTTGTGACGTTAATGTTAAACCGAATGGGGTTGTCCTTTGCTTTGGTTTTATGCTAAACTGCACTTTCGTTTGCGTGCCGTATCAGTGGTGGTTATCCCGAGTGCTCCTGTGATTTCATTGTTTGCGTAGAACATGTTTTATGCTACTTTGGAGACGCGTGCGTCTTTCAAATCTTCGGTGTGCATGGATGATAGCTGAAAATCTTCAGCCCGTTGGTAATGATGTACGTTTCCACGGCCGGATGCATGATGATTGCTTCGAAAAGCTGCTCTCTTTGGACAGCGGTGTCGCTCACGTCCTCTCCTCTCTTAGCGATGCCTCTAACGTGTGAGGCTCAATGCTGCGAGGAGAGGAAACGAACGACGCGGCTGTCCCGAGAGAGCAACTTTTCGAAGCAGTCCTCACTACAGCCCGTTTGTCATTCCGCTGCTGAATGAGGGCCTCTCCTGCCATTTGAGTCGCCAGGTGTTGATTTCACAATGCTTCGCCCAAATAAATAGATAAACATAGCGCTGCAAATATGGGTTGTTTGAAGGTAGAAATTATTGGATAGGAAAGTATTTTTTCTGCTCTGGCCTCTTTCCGTCGTTGCGTTGGCCAGTTTCGAATGATTGTTGCATCGCAGAAATCCCGCGTCCAGAGCTTGCAGGCTCACTGGATGTTTTCTGCTATAATAATAAATATAATAACAATGTAACCTCAAAAATATAATCTCATTTAAATTGGCGGATAATCTTAGGAAGTTCTTCTTTGCGAATAAGAGGAGTAACATTCGACACACTATACCGTAAGAGCAGTTAAGAAAAATTATCATAATTTTAGCCCTGCAAACCTATTTCAATGCTTGTCATCTTAACTTAGTTCGTAAACCACATTACACATCATGAACAGTAGCGGATATAGTTTAGGAGAGACGTGCTCCAGCCACAAGAATGTCGAATATATAGTACACGCTCAGGGCCTCTGAGGTAAATGAGTACGACCCCACCGTCATTTAAACAGTGAGGGGGGCATTGACGTTCTGATCTCATTAACCAAATTATAAAACAAATTGCGTTAATACCGGTCTTTGTTCAGCCCTAAGTAAGGTCTCTGGTAACGTCAAGTGAACTGGTTAAATAATGGACAGTGACTGAAATGGATGGCCCTGTAACTACGCTGTACTGTTATGCAAATGTATTTTCTGCCTACAAGAGTTAGTGTAGCTCAGAGTGATCTTTGTAGTGCTCGTTACGCTCTTGTTTCAGAGAGGTTTTTTTTCTGGTAACTTATTTTATTTCGAGCGTGATAAAAAAAATCCCGTAGCGCGTGGGAGTTTGTGAGCCAGAACTGGTCCTTGAGAGTACAGTGCCGTGCCCTCACTAGTGACATGGCTCGTTGTAAAGTAGTTAAGTGCGGCCCCTTGGTAATGAGCTGAGCAGCCAGTTGTGGGTCAGAGATCTGCTGGAGTGGAAAAAAAACCGTTCCGCATTGCTGGGTTTCAAATAAACACATGGTGTAAATCCACTCGCTGCATGAGGCCTCACGTGGAATAAAATACGCGCGTTTTTTCTAAGAAGCAGGAACTATTACAATATATATTTGTTTAGCATTTGTGTTTCGCTACCATACATTTCCTCTAACGTGTTTGACTGAAACACGAGGTTCCACTTGAAAATGGGTGAATTGTGCTTGTATTTAAGATTGAAAGTCACAGTGGTTTCCTGAGCGTTGGTGCATACCACTGTGTAGGTCGTCGCAGTTGTGTTAAATGCCTGTCTTAGGTTTGTTTTTCATTTTACCGTATGTTTGGGCAGGATATTTGATGATTCTCTCCACGTGCTGGCAACTTCCTGGGTAATATTCTGAGAGTGAAACATGATTTACAGTCGGAAAACAGATCAAAGCTAAACGGTGGGCAATGCAAAGATGATTGCTGTTACCTTTTAATAATACTTCTAAAACTGGCTTGTTATATTTCTGCAAGGAAGAAGCTTGGTGTGTGTGTTTTTCATGTGCATGAATTTTAAATTGTGACCAAACTTTGCGTTTTTACATTTTTTTTCCTCAGCTGCTGTTTAGCACATCTTCGTGGGATCATTTGACGGACAACAGAACCGATCCTCACTCGACATCCATACAAAGCTAATTAAAATCACAACATAGTTATAAAAACTCACGCAATCCCAACAACCTTCCCCTTATAGGAATATAAACTGAGAGCATTTGCTCTTTACCCAACAATTCTTTGCCCTGGTTAACTCGTACGGCTTTCAAAACGGACGGCGCAATGGCTACCTCCTCGCTCCGGCGGCAGATGAAGAACATCGTCAACAACTTCTCGGAGGCCGAGGTGAAGGTTCGTGAGGCGACGTCCAACGACCCGTGGGGCCCCTCGAGCTCGCTCATGTCTGAGATTGCTGACCTCACCTACAACGTAGTGGCTTTCTCAGAAATCATGAGCATGATCTGGAAGCGCCTTAACGACCATGGCAAGAACTGGCGCCACGTCTACAAGGTAACGGAGCCCGTGGTTGCAGAGAGGAAAAATAACATGTTTGGAAACTCCTAGATAACCTGGGTAATTAAAGGATTATGATGCTTAGCTAGGCCAATTGTGCAATGTGTTGGCAGTGCGGAACATGCGGGTATTCTTGTGTGGATTCCCATGTACACGTGATATACCCAGTTGGTGTTTGTGATGTGGTGCAGCAAGTAGGTGTACTTGTGTGGTGTTGGAGTTGGGAGTATTTAGTGCTCCATTGAAAATGCGTTTATTTAACCAGGAAGGTGCTCTCTTGAGTCTCAATACGTGTTTAAGAGGGTATGGCATTTGAATGTAACTTTTTTTCCAATACCATGAATGACATGTTTCAGGGATCCAAAACCGATGTCTGGTGCAGATATCTCCAGGCACAAATAAAAAAAATGGAGACTCTTGTTTGCTTTCCTTGGGTAATGAAAGGATTATTCTTATACCTCCCACAAGAGATCATGGGATTCTAAAACCACACAAAGTGGGCTTGTAAGGTCACATTGCTTTTTTTCCAGCTGGCTTCGTGTCCCTATTTTTGGCAGTGAAATGACTTACATGTGTACAAATGTCACCATTTTTAGTGGTCATGAGCACGGCATAGTGAAAGATTCATTTACTCTCTTTGTGTGCTCCTGTCCAAGCCACGTACGGTCGTTCAGACCAGGACACAGCTTTGGCGCTTTTTGACTTAGGTTGCAAATAATTTTCCATTACATTGCACACAAACCAAAGATGTGAATTATTAATTTGGTGTGGTCAATCGTGTCGTATTTTTTTATTTTACCCCTCCCCCGTCCAACGGAGTATTATACTGGGGCGTGGCCAATGGCTTTAATATGGAATTGCATTGGGGAACGTCCAGACTCTTAGTGGCTTTTTATTGACCTCTTTGGACTTGTGGAAAATCAAAACTGGTTCGATTGAGGCATGTAAAGTCAACGTTGGTGTTAATGGCAATGTTAATGATAATGTTCAGACTATATTATATTTATGTAGCATCTTTCACTCAGAGGTCCCGAGGCACTGTGGCAGAGAGGTGGTAAGGAGGCAGTCATGCACACAGCTGGCTGCCTCCATATCATTATTATTATTATTTAGCAGACGCCCTTATCTAGGGCGACTTACATAATTATAGAGTTGTGAGGAAACCACAGAGCGGCGAGGGGGAGGCAGCCATGCATTCAGCCGGCGGAAACATTTGCCAGGCACTGGGTTAAATTGTGACGCTCTCGGACAATTAGTGAGCGTTTTTTAGTTATGGTAGAAAACAGAACTCGGGGGAAACCCATGCAGAACAGGGACAGAGCACACTTCAAACAAAAAAGAACTTGAGGCAGGGAATCGAACTGTTATGGGCAGGACATTCTATGAGGCACATGTCACGGTTGCGCCACTCTGCTGCCCACAAGGAAGGTAATGCACACGCATGGCTGAGGAAATGGGTCATGATGAACACGGCATATTTTATAGTCATTCACAGCCGGTGGATCGTGAGGTGGACAGCAAATTGACGCCAATTTCAGTGCATGATGGGTGGTAATTTGGATGTGCTCATTGAAGTTGCTCATGAATGTGGAGTTATAACCAAAAGACAGCTTGGTGTGGTTGAACATATTCGTTTTACAGCAACTGGCTGGCACGGGGTTGGGGCCTGGGTTGATCACAAAGAATGCACATCCCATGGCGGTAGTCGTTCAAGCACCCGTGTCATACGGTGGTTAAAATCTTCCTGCTTAGAAGCAATCTTTTAACACCATTGAAGGTATCAAATAGAATCTTATTTAGAATATAACTAGAACGTCATACCTGTTGCGTGAATATGTTTTTCTTCAACATGATAGGTTGTGCAACAACTTCTCCACGTTCCACCATAAAATCTTCACCCTCTATTCCTCCCCATATCCACGGGGGGCTTTGCACCTCTCGCAGGCCCTAACGCTGCTTGACTACCTGATCAAGACTGGCTCAGAGCGTGTGGCGCAGCAGTGCAAGGAGAACATCTTCGCCATCCAGACGCTCAAGGATTTCCAGTACGTGGACCGCGATGGCAAGGACCAAGGCGTGAACGTTCGCGAAAAGTCGAAGCAGCTGGTGGCGCTACTGCGTGACGAGGAGCGCTTGCGTGGCGAGCGTGAGCACGCTCTCAAGACCAAAGAGCGGCTGGCGCAGGGTGCCACGGGCATGGGCAGCAACAACAAGGTGACGTTTGGGCGAGGGTCAAGCCAGCCCAACCTGTCCACGAGCTACTCGGATGAGTACGGCAAGGCGGGAGGATCACCAGCATCCTACCACGGCTGTGAGTGAAACCTCCGTCGGATATAATTAGCACACTGCGTTTAATAATATTACTTGCATTTCTCAAGTGTCTTACACCCTAGGGTCACAAAGCGATAGAGAAATGGAGAGAACGGCATAACAACCAAATCCGAATGGATCAGTTCAGTAAAATAATAACTATAAATCAATGAATGACCTCAAATAAAATAATTGTTTAAACAAATGAAGGAAGGGAAAGTGTTTCTGAGCAGGCACAGGTCAACAGCGTGCCATCATTCAAGCGCGCGGCAGTAAGCAGTATAAGCAAAGTTCCAGATAGAAGCAACACATGCTTGCAGAGTGGCGCTGCAGTAACACACACCTCATGGAAAAAAAAGTTTCTGCCCGAGGCGATTTCAGTTCTGCCTCAGTCACCTTCCTGTGTGGAGTTTGTGTGTTCACCCATTTTCTGCATCGTTTCCTCTGGGTTCTCTGTTTTCCTCCCACAACCACACATACTCAATTGGGTGACACCTTTATAATGTATCCGATACATTGTTTGGCAGGTTGGCACGGGTTGACAGTGTGGCTGCCTCCCCACCACCTTTGTGGTTTTCTGCAGTGTCTCAGGAGCCTCTGAGTAAAATTCACTATTCAAATCTAATAAATTATTATTGTTAGGTTGGGCAGTGATGGAGTGCAGAGGACATTTTTTCGTGCAGCCACTCAATGTCAGCACAGCTGGTCTTGCTTCCAAAGTGTGTGCTTATAACCAGCCCCTGTAGTACCATTCTTGGGAAAGACAGACAGACACTGACCATGGGAATGCGGAATTTCCACTACCAGTTTAGAAGAGATGAGACGGCTCCAAATTCAGTTAAACAGGGAGGACATTTTGGATTTTATTCAGTGAGCAATGCGTTATGAATTTTAATGGTGGTCAGTGTTAGCAGTTCTAAATTCTTTATATTAATAAAGGGTAAAAATTGTCCAGTATTATAGATACATTTCTAGTGTTCTCCACAAATATTCCTCTTATTCCTCGTGTGGCCATGCTCAATTCCTATTTAATTTTTTATACGTTTTTGGATATTCAGTCTTTCAAACTGACACGAATATGAAAATGACGAGCCTTACTCATGCTTTTAAAATTGTAATTTCAAATTTGACTGTAAATTTCACAACCTGCCATCTCTTTATTTCACTTTTATGAAAAAAAATATCTCAACATATCCTGGTCTTCTGTTTTAATGTCGAGAGTTTTTTAAACATTGAACCTTTCTCCTTGCATGAAACGCTGCTGGTAATGTATTTTCACTTTTTTATGCTCAGCGCACGTCTGATCTGCACATTTCTGAGCCCTTTGAAAAAATGTGTGTTTGCTACCAAAGCAGAGGGGAGGGGTAGTGTAGCGGTTAATATACTATGAAACTGGCGACCCGAGTTAGATTCCTGCTCGCAGCAATCACCAGTGACAATTTTTTGAACTGGGCTTGCGCTTCCCATAGGTCGGCTCGGCCTTAAATGTAGCTACGTGTAAATATCATCAATATGGAGACAAAGGCAACTGGGCATGGTGCTGGTAATTCAATCCCTTATGTGCCATGCTAACCTTCATAGGTGCTCACTAACAGAACTTGACCCTATAGTATGTTAAAGCTATACGGGGGATATTTGCATTTTTTGCTATGAAAACATCCAAGCCTTAACCTCTGGCTTTGGACTCGACATGGACAATTCAGGACCGCTTACCAATGCCAGGTATTGGGGATGATTTGCTTTGTGGTGAATTGAGCCACAATGCATTTCTAATTTGTGTGAAAGCGACGCTATAAAACGGGGGTAAGGATTACCGAGTGTAGAGCAACATCAGTGGGCACCGTTCCCATGCTGTATCTCTGGGACTCTAATCACTACACGCGTATCACAATGTCTCCCCAGTCCTCCGAGACAAAACAGTCTGGGGTTTTTTTTCAAGCACAACATTGCGCATCAGTTGAGTTGCTGTGAAAGGGAAAGCAGGGAGTTGACTGCGTGTGTGGCAACGACGCTTTACACGGCAAAACAGAGTCTACGTTCATCCATGATGGGAGAGGGTCTGCCTCGCCTGAACATCAGTCTGCTGGATCCAAAGTAGTGGTAGGATACATGTGCATGGTGTTGGAGGGTAAACTGCGATGCAGGCATTGTAATGATGTCGAGGCAAACCACTCTAGGGTAAACACTTAAATCTTGATGGCAGGATACCATGAGGCCTGGTATAGAGCTGCTGCTGTTTTGAACCTGTGCATTGCAAGTTAAATTGCAAGACTTTGTGTTAACTGTGATCCAGGCAGACAAGATAAGACAAGACAAATGCCTCATTTGATCATTAATTTACCACGATTGGATTTTATTTAATTGTGATTTGTAAAATGCTGTTATGATCCTGGAGCGATCCAAATGATAGATTGATTTGAACATTGTTCTTTAATACCAGCCTATGGGTAAAACCTGTTTTCTTTATTACATCCTTTAAAACAATTTCCATAAAACTTCTATTAGTGACATTTGATACTTAACCTACTTTTGAATAAATGCAGACACAGAGAAATAAACATCCTAGACAAATATAATGGGCAAGACAACTGTCTAACTGGATCAGTAATCCAAATGATAACTATCTCAGAGTTTCAACACCTAACCTTAGATTTCATGCAGAACAATTCCTAAAATAAAAAAAGTATCTTGCATACCCAATGATTGAAACTATTGTGATAAAGAGCAAGCATTTGGTGATCCAGAGGATTTACGCAGTGTACGAGATGAGCTACTTAGCGTGCTGGTTATTTAATTGTCCAAAAACACTGCCCCGGAGAACGCTGGTTTCAAACGGGACGTGCCGGTGCATGCCGGCTGCTGTGAACTGTAATTACATACCCAAGTCGTATCATTTAGACAGCTGCCGCCTGTGCAAACCCACCTGGGCGTTGTCCACAGCATCGCCGTTCAACGGCATCCTCAATTTCGTAAATGGTTGAAGTTACGTTTTAATCTGTTGTCTGGTCAATCGTCTTCTTCGGTTGTAATTACAACCTTGCTTCTTGCTCTTGCCATCACTGATCAATATTCAAGCCACTCAACCTCTTAATTGCCATATTGTTGCGTTCACTCAACCTTGTCGCTTCACCTTCGAGCTGCCACCGTAAGGGGCAGCAATTCAACAGTGGTCGACCGTTGGAGCAGTGCCACAATCACTTGTTGTTTTAGGGGTGATAGCCACACACCAGTTTTTTTAAGCCTGATCCAAGCCAATCTTGCTAGTCGGGGCTTACACACAAGTGTAACTGATTTTTAATTTGTAATTTAGTAGTTATGAGTAAATTGGATGTGCTCTGAGTTGTGGCAGCAGTTCCGATCATTTACGTCGTTGGGAATGATTGAATCATGAGGCCACACGTTGGAGGGTGGTTAACTTGACATAGGTCTTGTTTATACTGGTGGCACTGGGTTGATACAATGGTGGGAGAGTGATGCAGAGCACCGCTGGCAGACACTTCACAAGATATGAGATTCATAAAACCAGGCGACAGCAGACCCCTGGTAGAATTCAAGCCTGGAAATCCTAGAACCCACTAACTCCAGGAGTGCGCGATTGGTTCTCTATGTGTGCAGGATGCTATGCGAGCAAGTATCCTAGACAGGCATCAGAGTAGCAACCAGACATTTGTAACTATTTTATTTTTTATTTATCCATGAATTCATTTTTTTGGGTTAGGTCGCATAAAATGTTTTGTCACGTGAAGAGAACGTACCAATTCTTTACTATCTCAGCGCACCGGTACGTTGGTGAGCAAACCTACATCATTTTCAATAAAATACGACGTTTCGCTGATAATTGTAAGCATCATCATCAGGCACTCGCACCAATTTAGAACGAGCAGCTCCAGAAGTATTCTCTGGCTTTTGTGTCGGGTAGAGGGGTGTCCACGACACATTTTACGTGACCTAACCCAAAAAAATGATTTTCTAGATAACATTGGTCACGAAAGTGATGTATTACAGTTCATCTCCTCTCATTGTCAGAAACCCGCTTAGTCCTGTACAGGGTCGCGGTGAGCCAGAGCTTATCCCGGCAGACATAGTACGCAATGCAAGGATATACCCACGATGGTACGCCAGTCCATCACCGGGCACTGCAGCAATTTAGTCTGCAAGCCAATTAACTATTTATCGGACACACTTATCCAAGGCGATGTATATCATTATAGAGGGGGTGAGAAAACCACAGAAATGTGGGGGAAAGGCTGCCATGCAGTCGGCAGGCACCAGCACCTGCCAGACAGGGCGTTCCAAACAAGGGGAAAACATAGAAATGGTTGAGATGAAGACTGGCCTGTCAGGTCACCTGTGAAGTGTGCAAAGATTGCCTCATCAAGCAGGAGGAAGGAAGCAATGAAAAGTTGTCAGCGCAACGAACGAAAGCATTAGCCGTGATTGACATTTGGCCTCGTGGTTATTTCCTGTTATCTATATATTTTTTGAGTCCATCTATTTCTGTATGTATGCGTAATCAGACAAGGGCCCTTTGATGCAAGAAGTATTTTTCGCAGTTTGCAGTACAATACAATATACAGGTCTGCGAGTTGGCAAAAAGATGCAGCACCTCGATAGAGTTTTTTTATATCGATTCATGAAGAGCTTTTGGTGTTAACCCCTCTGCATACAAATGTGGATATTCTCTAGATACTCTTATCCCCTGCCACTTGCCAAACACTTTAATGAAAAAAAATGATGAAACATCCCAATTATAATAATGAATACAATTTATTATGTTTACATAATCATTCAAATTTTAAAGGTGTTCATTCAAGACATAGCAACTAAGAGGGACGAGGTAACTTGTAAGGGGGGGGGGTGGGTTAGCTGGTGCAAGCCCACCAAATACTGCCCTGTATATTATGATAGCTTCCAATTAATTAACGAATGGTTTTTTTATTCTGGGAGGAAACCCACACAGAACAGGATTTAAAAAAAAAACACGAAGAAAACTCAAACCACACAGGAAGGTGCCTTTGGTGGGAATTGGCTTGGGCAGGACTTTAGGAGGCCCAGATGTTACCATAGCACCACTCTGCCGCCCGATGCAGGACCCTCTTCAACATTAGACTTTACACTCGGACTTCCCTGAGTAATTGTGACCATTATTATTATTATTACATTAGCAACAGTAGTTTGAAGCTTTGTTACGGAGCATTTCCATTGAGCTCCAATTTATATGTTCGCAAGGAGACCATTTTAGGTTTTATTTTTGCGTACGTTTTCATTTTTAATCGTACCAGAGGCTATGAGTCAGACAATGTGCACATAAGACTGATGTGTAGTAATTTGGCTTTTAACGGTCAATATCTTTACATTAACGTCAACCACGTCACTTTCCTACATCGAGGCTTTTGGTTACGTCAGCGTATGCCAGTGACATGGTGCTTTTGTGTTGGTACGTTCAGGAGCTGTGGCTAAAGTGTTTCTTGGCATTTCAAAAGCTGAATTCGGTAGCGAAAAGCAGTGTGTATATCACTGTGCGTGTATGTAAACGCTTCCTTATAAATGTAACACTTTTCCACGAAGCCTAGTGTGGCCTGATGCTCAACGCCCGTCAGTATTAATCAACAAATCCCAAGTTGTGTAACATACCATATTCAGCAACAAGATAAGACAACGGTGTAAATTCCACATTCCTATGGCGTAGGTGAGGATAATAGCGATAGCTGACGTGAACGCGCCTCCCTTTGATCAAGTGAGTTACAGGATATCCGTCATTGTCTTTGGCACTAAGCTGTTGGTGGAAATTACTTATTTTATTGCCCGCAAAGGGATGCAAGCCTGAGAGAGCCTCAGAACAGGGTTTGAACTCAGCCGAGTTTTCCTTTTACAAGCCACCTTTTCTTAAACCACTGCACCCCCTGGTATGGTTAATGTCTATAGGCAACTATGAATTGTGAATCACAACTATGCATTATAATAAATGCCAACGAACGCTTTAGGGTGCACCAGAAATTGATGCAATTATGCACGTTCGGAATCTTTCACTAAGGGGTACCATGCGACCCACATTGATCAGGCAACAAAGGAAACACAGCATCGTATTGACTGCTAAGCAGATATTGGGCTTTGGTAGGGTAAATGCCTAAAAGGGATGATGACCAGTGATCAATACGGGCGGTGACAGCCACAGGGAGAGGGTGTTGCAAGAGAGCATGGTCACCGTGGAGTGGAACCATGAGGATATTTCACATGCAGGAATAAGCTACATTGTGACATTGCGTAACAACGAGAGAGATCAATGCAACTTGGAAGAATTTCATTTAGCAGTGGATAGACCCAGACTGAAAACGATGGTTTACGGTGATATTGTAATGATTTTTGTGAAGCCTGTCAGCCCGGTGTATCCTTGCAATTGGGTTTGAAATGAGGCTAGAGAGGTGGGGCGTGTTCCGTGCAAATGAAGCAGAGCCCTGATCGTCTCTCTGTAACAGCAGTACGAGCTGCAAAGGAAGTTCGATATGACCCACCGGATACAGGACGGCATGTGATGATGACTGTTCATGCTCTGCCTCGCCAGCAATGGGATGCTACGTAATAGTTTTCCACCTAATCCATCTCGCTGCATTTCTGCTGACTGCATGGCAACACATTATCTGATTGTCGAGTGTCGCTCTTTTTAGGCTTTGCTCCATTAAGCCGTGCCTGTATTGTTCAAGAGGCTCGGTTATCTATCCTGAGTCTGGTGCTTTGTGTGTGGTGCTAACTCAGTCTGTTAAACCACAACTCTTAGGTCTATACTGTGACCGTACTTTCATCGAGCCCAGCGCGAGCGCTGTGTTAATGCTACTTTCACTTTGTGTGTTCCATTTTTATTCGATGAAAAGTATTGTTGCTCTACTATGACATCTCTTGCCTGAAACAGGCCCAATTAAGTGAGCTGTATGTGGATTGCTGGGAACCAATTCTCTCGCTAGAACATTTACAATGGATACACAAACGTCATTCGGAAGCAGGCAGTTCATCGGCACAACATGACACATGACCATGCCATGATTATCTCTGACGCAGTGTGGTGGAGGTCAGTGGTGATTCATTCTGTTAAAGTGCATTGGGCGTGAGGAGGAGGAGCTTCACCCCCGGAAGGATCGTGTGCTTTGTTGCCATATCACCATGGCATGCATCGTCTCTTGAGCCTTCCCTGATAGTGGGCAGGTGCAGCCGAACCTGTTTTTAGACGAGCATTATAAACAGAGAAACTCCCCAGACACAAACCAATGGTGACTCTACTGCTGAGGATAGGTAACAGAAGATGGGGCGGGTCACCCAAGCCTGTCCCCCGTGCATAACCTACGTGGCACACAGAAGGCGCACTGCGTGTCAGCAGTGAGCTGTTCGCACCCTGTGACTGACAGCAGCACGGTTTGTACAGGGAGCCGAGCTGCTGGGATCAGGGAACACAAAGGTCTGTGCGTAATGGGCGCACGGTAGTAAATGGGGACACGGAATGGTCACACGATTCCTGCCATTCCGAAATGAGGCCATTTAGTTGATATCGTCAGCTGGGTATGAAGTGTTGTACAGTTCATGCATTTTTAAACGCCTTTAACTGTCCACTTTAGTTTAATGGTGCTGTGTTTGAGTGATTTTTTTCTCTCTGTGAACTCAAATTATAATTATTGGTTTTTTGTGTCTACCCACAAGTACACATCACTGAGTTTTAGGGCAGACTTTTGAAGAGGGTCCTGTTTGTGATGTTTTTTGTTACATTCTGGTAACATTTTCGTATAAAGTCAGAGGCGTATGCAGTGAAATCCCACTTGTTCATATGAGGGGGTAGTAATGTAAAATCCCTATACTGGAAAAAACCTACTGTAATGATGTAGGTTTGAACATCTCTCTGCCTTTTACAAACTCCCTTCATATTCCGCATCACCGTTAGCCATTGTCTATGCACTGCTGGATGTAAGCTTCCCCATGGTGATGTCACCCCCTTGTGGTCTTTTTATGCCACAGTTCATCTTGCTGTACATGAGCTGTTCCCATCGCTGCATCTCCAGGGTGATTGTCCTTTTTCGCATGTGGCCACCTTTGTTTTGTCACTTTAACAATTGTATAAAACCCATCCCTGCAAGGTTTCAAAGTTGTGCTCTGTAGACACTCGTTTTGGTAAAAGTATGACCTATGGTTGATCAGCTGGGAACAAAAACAAGTACAGGCATTTGATAAAATAAACAGGTGGCTGGATGAGCCAACCATGCTTACTTGGTAACATTACCGAACAAAAATCCCACTCTGTGAGCCACAGAAGTGGCACAAAAATCCTTGTTGCGGTCTCTGCTGGAATTCACCCGCAAAATCTCTGATCTTTAAACAGTGGCCCTCTGTTGTGGGTTTCTGTGCAGACCAACCACTCAACTCCTTTGTAAAGCAGACCGTTCAAATTTCGACCAAGGAATAACTCTACCCATCGTTGCTTCAAAGTCGGTGAAAAAATTTGTGGGAAATCAGCAGTGGCTGTCCTATAGAGAAAATGGTTCTTCAAATGGCAATGTGGAATTTTCACCACTGGGTCAGAGGAATTGAATGCTGGCCCATGCCTATTTGAGGAAGGAGATTCTTTGACTCTATTGTGTGCAACAACGTATTTTAAATCCCGATGATGGGTGTTAGATGGTAATGAGCGCTGTCCCATTGCTCATTAAAGTGTAATTGCTCTTGGGGTTTGACCTCAACTCGACATTTATTGATTTCATCGATTATTTTAAATTGATTGTTACGTTCATGAAACATGCATTGAAACGTGCATGAGAGGTCCTCTATTTCCAGTGCACATCTGTCATAAGCAAATAGTTTGCTTTTACGCTACAATAAGGCCAATGAGATACTTACATACAACAGAGATGGTAAAAGTCCAGGAGTTTTTTTTCAAGATTTCTTAATCGAAATACAGCAGGGAAGTTGAATCGTTAACGTGCCCGTTGTGGTTGAATCATGGTGGGGATTGACACCTTTAAACTTGTTCCCACAACCCAAGTGTCGGTATCCTTGCAGAGCTGAGACTCTCTTGCCCTTAGTTGACCGGGCCACTCAGCCGCTCACCGAGGCGTTTGAGTGGGGAGGGAGGAGGGTCAACATGAGCGTGCTCGGTGGTGAGCAGAAGCCACTAATGCCTTGGTCTCCTCAGTACGGGAGCGGCACCGGTTAATCTTCACAATCATTGCCAGGCCGGGGTTAAACGAAAGGGAGGCTTTATGGGTAAGTCAACTGATCGTGGAAATGTCCCAACACAAATTATCAAGTTATGGAGTTTTTCTTTCAGCAGTTGCTTGATTTGTTTCTTTTAGAAGACCTTTACAGTACTTTTCCTTAATATAAACTTAATTTTAGCCATTTTTAATTATAATGATGTACGTTTTCACGCCTCGATGCATGATGATGGTTAGAGGCCTGAGGATGCCTCTAACGTGCGAGGCGAAACGCCGCGATGAGGGGAGAGGAAGCGATCGACGTGGCTGTCCCGAGAGAGCAGCTTTTCGAAGCAATCATCATTTTTCATTATATTTTATACTGCAGTAGTGCTGTTGAATTAAGAACATGAAATTCATGGAATAAAATCAGTATTTTCCTATATTTTGCAAATTTTATGAGGTCGTCCAAGGCAATAGCGTCTTCTTCTGGCACCGGCCACTGCTCAGCAGATAACCTGAGCTTTTTGAACAGGAAGATTATAGATAAAGGTCGGAATTTAAAAGAATAGATGAACATTTAAATTTCCAGGAATGCACTTGCATGCATTTAACATACTTTCCACATACACATACTGTAAAATATACAATTTAGGACGGGCCTAAAACCACGCGAGTAGGCTTTTTACCCACTTTTACTTTACTTACATTGGGGGATATGTGTGATGGTACATTGGGGGGGATGTGTGTAATGGTTACATTGAGGGAATGTGTGTAATGGTTAAAATCTTTGAGCATAAAATTAAAGCATTTCCGATAAAGCTGCAGAGCTGACATTTTGCATGCAGACATAACTCGGATGACAATGCAATCTAATGAAAATAGTTTGAAGACCACTGGCAAGCCGATCCTGGGCCCACCATAGAAAGATCCTTTCAAAAAATTACTATTTTTTTCAATGTTATGGTGGCGATATTTTCCCGTGCCAGACACGCATTGAGCTGATTTGAATTTTTACGTGGCTAAGACCTCAAAAAAAAAAGTAGAATATAAAATAGGATAAAAATTTAAATTTCCAATGACCTTTTACCACACT
>JAZEWT010000003.1:23251656-23283062 GCA_036362905.1 Mordacia mordax | reverse complement strand
ACTTTTGAGTGCGGTAAAAGCTGGTCATTTAAATGTTTATTTTTATTCTATTTTATTTTACAGTCAAAATTAATAGTTATCTAAATTCCCCAAGGGTGTGCAACCATCAAAGCAACAAGCCTTGCTTGGAGTTGTTAGAGAACAGTGTATGCAAGCAGTGCGCTAACTACGTTGTCCGCCGTCAACCTATTTTTGGAGGTGAATTAATGCTTGATGATTCTGCTGCGTGGGAACTGTACTATGCACCAAACCCTGGCGTTGCTATCTGAACGCAACTTTACCAAGCATATAGGAGTGCAGTTGAGTCCGTTACCAAACGTTCTTTCCACGCAAAACAAAGAATGTTGCTTGGCCCAAAGAACTAAAACCGTGAAGGGCACTTTCGGCGCACTTTTCAGCTTTTGCGTAATGGAATTTAGAACGCGTGTTTGGAAAGAGGCTTGTCTTGTTTTCATCTCCATTGTGGAATGTGCGTCGTGAGCATTATCTTATGCGTGTGGCACATTGGCACGCTGTATTTAAATTTCTACTGCCTCGGAGACATTTTAAAAAGCTTACACGCAGGACACAGGTAAGGGGGCAAAATGAATTGCACAGATGTCTTATCTAATAAAATAGCTTCACGCTACATGTGTGGTGTGGCATAATCTAAAACTACTAGTCTATTTTTTAGAGTACAGTACTTCCTGTTAAATGAACAGTGTGGTGGAACTTGCCTCTCCATTGGTGACCTTGAGCCCCTGGTGAAATATTACATTCCCGAAGTACAACTATTGTTGAATTGCCCAAAGTTGTACTTCCTTTATCAACCTCTTGCAGGTCCTGATTGGTTTTGGGCCGAATTAGTCACTGGTCCTGATTCCAGTTTTAACTCATCTTTCTAATGGTGAAACTACTGCTCAGGGCCATAAAGAGGGGGAGACAACAGGGGAGATTTGCCCTGGGTCTCTGCACAGAAGGTCCCACAACAGCCCCGTTGTCTTATCATTTACATGAGGGGCCCACATAGCATTTTGCCTCAAGCCTGTAACAACCTCTGGGTGGCCCTGCGAGTGCCACACGGCATTCTGAATTCCAATGCCAGAATGTAGACAAACTCGTATTAGCACTGGGAATAATCTGCGCAACCTCTTGATGGCAATAATTGCTGTAAAACAACATTAATGTTTTTATTGCGATAGTATTTTTCTTATAAGTACTTCCGATGTGGTGTTTTATGTTCTTAACTAAGGAGCCATTTGTTATTTGAAGGCACTGTTAACATTCAGTAGACAAATACAGATCATCCAAAAAATATGCACTAGTTTGATGTGCCTATATTGAAGCATTTCACTTGCATTAATTTGCCCGTCACAAACACTGTAAAATCTGAGATTTTATTAGCAATGTGTACAAATATAATCCTCATTGGGTTTAGCAATTAAAGGCAGAAAGCACAGCTGCTCTGGAGAGCATCACTCTCGAAACACTCGCTGCTGCAGTTATAGAAACTTTCAGAAGGCGTCTGCAAATGGTATTGGATGCACAGGAATCACTCATTGAGAATATTAGCACATGAATAATATTTGCACTTCCAGAGCGCTTTTCACTCGAGGGTCACAAAGCGCTGTCGAGAGTTGTTGAGAGAACGACGTGTCAACAAGAAACAATGAAATCTCCCACGCTTCATTGACGTGATCTCCGAGACTCGTGGTGTAAATGAAATATTTTAATAAATGCAGAAATTCAAACTACAGCATCTCTTTGATGACCCTATTTAGGAGTAGTCAGTTCTTGGGTAAAACATAAATATCTGACAGAGAAATCCCCAGCCTCCTTTGTACAGTCTCGCTCGCTGCCTGAACAGACAACATTTTTTTGCATTGCCTAACATTAGGCTTTTTAAAAAACTCAAGCTATTTTTGGTGGTTTGTTTTTTTGAAACGTGAAAAGCCTGCCCGGTGCCCCAGTGGGTAGCGGTGTCGCCTCACAGCAAGAAGGACCCGGGTTCGAATCTCGGCTCGGGTGCCAGTTTGTGTGAAGTTTGCATGTTCTCTCTCCGTGTCCGCGTGAGTTTTTTCGCCGGGCTCTCCGGTTTCCTCCCACAGTCCAAAAACATGCTGCTGCATAGGTTAATTGGCTCACAGACTAAATTGCCCTCCGTGCCTGGTGATGGACTGGCGTCCCATCGTGGGTATATCCCTGCGGTTCTGACAGTGGGATGAGTGAAAGGAAGCTTCTAACAATAGAATACATGGCCATAACTTGGAGTGAAGTGTTTTTACAAAGGTGATGTGAATTGGGTGACACCCAAGAGAGAGAATTGCTTTTGAGTTGTTGTTATGCCGTTCAGATTTTGTTGTTGACAAGCCGCTCTCTACACAGCTTGTGCAGCACTTTGTGACCCTCAAGTGAAAAGCGGTCTAGGAGTGCAACTATTATTATAAGTTCTCAAATAGTAAAGGTTGTTGACTTGCTGTAATAAACGGTCAGCACAAAAAACATCAACCTCACCTGTGTTGTGTGTGTAATAGAATATATGTATTCAAGTTTTTGCACAATTGTTGACTCGTAACTATTTCAATTTTCTCTGTCTTACAATGCTATTGTCTCTTCACGTTGTACTGTGTGTGCGTGATGGTGTGCTGTTAGCGCAGCTACCAGGGTTCACATGCTGCTCATGTGTCCACATTGCAGAATGGTTATGGCTACCCCGGGTTCGGTTTGCCCAAAATAACAATCTCTTGTGGTAGTCTCTGGTCATTATTGATTATTCTTTGTAGGAAAAGGTGGCCAGGTATGCTAGTTTCACCATGCACTCTTGCGTGTAAACGTTGATAATTTCCTGCTAAGGGCACTTGACCCAAGTGTATAGGGCTAAATAGAGAATGTGTTTGGAGAGAGCTGTAACTCGTTAACAAACTGCAATCACTCCAGAATCCTCCCATCAATTTCCAGCCATGCACAACGATGACGTGGCATATTTAACTCGGCCTTAAGATGAGTTCCCGGGCCGGTGTGTGTAATAACATCACTGGGAAAAGAGGATGCCAAGCGAAGTTTTGGCAAGACCACTACCTCGTGTACTGCACCAGCTTAAGTGGGCACTCGTCAACAGTGTTTTTCCCCGTAAGACCTGTTAGGCTAAATGGATCATCTGTGTGCGCTCGTCTGTCTTGTGTGCATGTGTCTGTGCGCATGTCTGTGTGCTGTGTCTGTGCGTGCGTGTGTGTGTGCGTGCGTGTGCAGCCACATCACGCATACCCTCAGATCTGGAGCAGGCCCGACCTCAGACGAGCGGAGAGGAGGAGCTACAGTTGCAGTTGGCACTCGCCATGAGCCGAGAGGAGGCCGAACAGGTTAGTGCCAGCGCTTGGAGGTCACACGCGACAGTGCTGACATGACGAATGCATTTGGTCACTTAATGGGTTTAATATAACTGATATATATATCGCAGTGGTTAGCGCTGACACCTCACAGCAAGAAGGTCCCGGGTTCGAGTCTCTCGGCTCCGGTGCCTTTCTGTGTGGAGTTTGCATGCTCTCCCCGTGTCCGCGTAGGTTTTCGCCGGGTACTCCGGTTTTCTCCGACAGTCCAAAAGCATGCTCCTGGATAGGTTGATTGGCTCGCAGACTAAAATTGTCCCGCAATGCCTGGCGATGGACCGGCGTCCCGTCGTCGGGTGTATTCCTGCCTTACGCCCTGTGTTTCCGGGATAGGCTCCGGCTTCACCGTGACCCTATATAGGATTAAGCGGTTTCAGATAATGAGATGAGATGAGATATATATTTTTTTAATCAATTAGTTGTCACCCATTTAGTTTGATTGGTGGGGCGGTATAGCCATCAGGCCTCTTGAATACTCGAAACTCACTGCAGTGAGCATTCAGTGATAACCACTGAGGATGTCATCAAGCCCTTCCCACCACCACATTTTGATCCTCGTTTGTGGCTCAAAACATCACGGTGCATGCTGAACTCTCCAGTCAATGTTGTTGCCGGCTTAAACGGCTGCTATCCAGGTTGATATTGGAGAAATATTTTACAGCAGAACTACCTTCCTGATTGCCAGCCTTCTTTTGGTGGATAGTCTACGGATCATTATTTTTTGGAACATTCCCCCAGACCTGTTTAGTAAGGAAAACCCCACAAGGAATGTACGCTGCGTGACGTACCTCTGGGGTTTATTGGAACATGCAAGCCCTTCCACCACGATAAGGTTACAATCCATGGGGGTTCTTACCGATTAAGTAAGGATATAATCTCTAGTTGGATCTATTATTTCATTAGTCACCAGTCGCAGCACTTGCAAACCTACACATAGACTTGCTTACACATACATGCCTGCACACAGAATGCAGACAGGCAAATGGTAATAACATAGGCATCAATAATGGTAATGCCATAGGTGTTACCATAAGTCAGATAGGATAGCTGCATTTAATTGTAATAATTGAATCGATGCAGGGGAGCTGGTTCTTTCCACCCCTACCAGACATTGACACGTGCATACAGGTGTACACACAGAGAAATTATTTGCATGTGTGCATGTACACACGTACACAATCAAACTAGAGTTTGGTTATGCAGTTGTTTAAATCATGTATTACTGATTCTAGCTTTGATTACTCAAGTGAACCGATAATGCAAAAAATATTTAAAAATCAGCTCCTCTTCCCACGTGACTGGATGGGAGGTGATGGGTAGAGAATGATGGTATGACCATAGCCACCATACGCAGGGTAAAATTGTAGGGGTGGGGTTGCTGCGTTCACGTAGCAGGATGTGTAGAGGAGAGGTTGTGGGTTCTATTTGGAAAGAGTCCGGTAGCTATTCTATTAATCGACAGTCTATGAATCGTCCCAGCTCTAAAGCAGACAATGTATAATTCCAAACCGTTACATGTATAGAACACGTGCTGCTACCTACACAGGTAGATGTGTACTCACACAAGTATACATATAATACACAGTTGCATACAGACGTATGTACCCACACAGATACGTGTGCAGTGTGTAGGTGCGTTAGCATGTGCTCACAATACAGTTGCACAAAAAACAAAGTCATTCACCGCTGACTGTTGATGTCGTAACTTATTATACGAGGCTAGGTGCAACTTTAAGGCCACATATTTACACAAACACACATAAGTGTCTCCTCCCATAGCATTACAGTGAATGCAATGTATCTGTATATAATGATGTAGGTTTTCACGGCGCGATGCATGATGATTGCTTCGAAAAGCTGCTCTCTCGGGACAGCCGCCTGAGGATGCCTCTAACGTGTGCGGTGAAACGTCGCGAGGAGAGAGCCATCGACACGGCTGTCCCGAGAGAGCAGCTTTTCGAAGCAATCATCATGCAATGTATCTGTCCATCTTGGCACCCATAGCATTAGCATAGCATACCTCAACAATTACTCATTTCATTTCAACGGCGGGAATATTCAGTATTCATTTATGTAATTAACAGAACAGGTTTTTTACCATTTCTGGCAATTGTGCAGGTGTTAAGATCTTAAAACACCAAAATAGACGCATTTCACAATGTGTCTACTTTCCAAAAGCCACAAATACTTGTGGCAAACTGTGCATACAGGACGCTTTGATAACATATGCATTGTCCTTCGAACTCATTGGCCTACACCAGACATGGCTTCCTTTTGAGCCTTATTGTCAGTGTCAGCCAGATGATGCCAAAAGCCAGTCAGCTCAGGACAATGCAATATCAATGCTTAGTTGTTCAGGTGGAGCTGTTTACGCTACGGGTACTTTTTGCCAGTGTACATATTTAATTAACAGAACAGGTTTTTTTATCATTTCTGGTAATTATGCTGGTGTTAAGCATTATAGATTCTGCTGTTGCAAGTATTAAAATAAAACAGCCATCCATATGTTAAGTCCACTGCAGTTGATCCACTTTTAAATAATAAAGCTTTTCTAACAGATGTACAGCAAAGTACGAAGGCTGTGTAATAAAATTGTGAAATATTTACAAAACTATAGGAAAATTATTGGTAATCATGTAATATCGTTGCATTTCACACGTTACTGTGAAACATATCGGGGTTACCCTGCTTGATAGTCCTTCCAAAATAGCTTTCACACCATCGGGGTGAAACTCATTTGTAAGTTTGTGGTTTAGTTTGGCCTCGACACACGTCATGTCATAGACCTCTGCAAGTACCTTTGACCTGTTTGAATGTCTGGTCAAATCAGCCGATAGGCGCTCTCGTTTGACTCCTCTACTACCTCTTCTTTATTATTAGCCTTTAATTCTCTACACTTGTTCTCAGCTGCCAGTGAATGCTTGGGCGAGTAAGCACTTGCAGTCATTGCCTACCTTTTATTTGCTGAAAAATAGCCCTTTGCCATGCAGCTAAGTATTCGTGACAAATGTAATTGCACTGCCATGTTATCTTTCTGAAAAAATGTATATTTGAAACTATGTAAAATATATATTATTTCTCTACATCGATCGTGATGTCGAGCAAAACAAAGCCTCTTCTTGCACTTGGTGTAGTCTGATGATGGGTTAACCTTGCAAGAGGGGGTGGTGTGGTTCTATATGCCCAAGGGCTCTTACATGCAATCTCTCCGGAGCAGGTTCACCGTGTGCCCATGGGCAAAGATGATTGGTTTTCTGGGAAGGGGAAGGGCAGAACTTTTTGCGCACATTAATTTCTGATATGAATCTTTTCATGTTGGTTCAAAGTCAAAAGTCAGAATGTCTCACCTGACCGAACGGAGGTTATGGGGTGGTGTTAATGGCTCTATGGAGGAATCCAAACTGTTCTTAGGAACACCACCTCTGACAACTTAGTATTCAGTTTATCAATCCTGGAGAGAGGGCAAGCTCATTTTATTAATAGTTTTAACTCTCAACCCGCGAATCATTACAAAGGTGCCCAATATACGGTTCTACCTTTCCAGATGTGTGATTTTGGGAGCCATGTTTGGCATGTTAGAGTGCATCCGTTTTATTCATTAAATAATTTCTTGTCAGGTGCTCATTGCACACACCGTGGTGCTTGCAGTGATAAAATATTTACAAGTAATGTTGCGTAAATTTTCGCTGTTGTGCTGTGGACAGTTCTCCGATGTATCTTGGGTCTGCGCTGGGTGTTGTTCTTCACACAGCATCTAATGTTTGGGTACACGCATCAAACAGTTATTCACGAGAGCGTAACATGGAGCCTTCACTGAAATCCAATTGACTGAGAATTGAATTCCATTTCGAAAGATGTTCCAACACGTGGAGCAAAATTTCAGACGTTAGGCCAAACAACACGCGGTACACCCATGCATCGTATCTGACAGGAAACGGGTTTTTTTCATGTTTCACAGTGCGCAGTGTTTATAGTTGGGTTTTTGGGAAGTTTTCAGGATTATGAGAATAAATCGTCCTTTCCCGTTAATGTCCATGAGTTCAAGCAGTGTAAATGTACGAGCCGTGCAGGTCAGTTGACTCTGAGCCAAAGTCCACGCTCCAACGGGCATTAACCACTTTCTTATC
Organism: Mordacia mordax; assembly: GCA_036362905.1. Taxonomy (NCBI): domain Eukaryota; kingdom Metazoa; phylum Chordata; class Hyperoartia; order Petromyzontiformes; family Petromyzontidae; genus Mordacia; species Mordacia mordax. Next base: position 23,275,570 of record JAZEWT010000003.1, on the reverse strand, counting down.
TCTTTTGTGACCATGAACTAGCAGTGGAAATTCCACATTCCTATTTAAAGCAACAACATCACTGTTTACTAACCACTGTAGTGTGATTCCAGCATTGACCCACACGACTTTGAATTGAATTCTCAAACTTCCTTTGTTTAGTTGAGCACTCAACAATTATATACATATCTGTGTGCAGGTAGTGTGAACTGAACATCCATTAAACTTGGGCAATGTAGCTGCATTTGAGAAGATGCGCATGCGTGTGTACTTAAGCCTTAAGTATACATACACGACGTGCATTCTACCTTTCGCCATTGATCAGCAAAACCTCATCCGCTTCTTTAATAACACGTGTACATTAGCACATTTCTACAAATAATCCACGTTTCGTGCTATTTGGTCACAGTCTTGACATTTTCATCGGGATACTCCAACTTGTCTTTTGAGCACAATTTGCTTTGTGATCTGCGGCTTACGTAGAAATCTGTGCATATGTGGGAAGCACATGTCGTGAATGTATGTGTGCAGTTGTGTACAGCTATGTGGGAGAAGTGATGCAGCGGTATGCGCAACACTACAATGCCAGCAACTTGGGTTCATTTGGCAGTAATGGATAGCACGTTGGTGACCCTTCAATGACGAATATTTTTGGGCCTCCCTTCAAATGTTTTGGACGTAACCGATTTCTATATACAGTGCTATGTGGAAGTGAAGAAAACTGATTTAGTGCTGGTCATCCTGTCCCATCATGTGCTTTTCCAGCCTTGGTAGGTTCAAACCATTTCCTTCTAAAGCCTACATGTATAAAAATGAATTGCGTATTTTTGCCTTTTGTACATCATTATCACCTCTTTCCTTCAGCCATGCTATTCGCTGGAACCCGCAAAACTTAACCCATAAGTCCTATGATAACATACATCAAACAGTTTCAACACATTTATTTTGTTTGATGTTTATGCGGAGCCTTTAATGGCATTATTTATTTATTGTGGCTGGAGCTTGTACTTTACACCTTGTAAGATGGGATTTGAAAGTTATCGTCAGCTCAGCCAAGAACTCCTGGCTTGTTTAGCTTTTATAATTATTCCTTCTTACAAGCATCGATCAGTGCCTTGATCGGTGCCAAAGAAAGCAACTTGAACCGAGTGTGAAGTCGTTAACAGATTAATCAATCCGTCTTGGCCATGCTGCCATATGCTCGTAGCAAAATCTGGCCTGTCTCCGTTTTCTCCCTGGGGCAGTTGAAATTGAGCTTAATTTCAAAGTATGTGCCAAAGGGCTTAGCGAACTCCCTAAAAATGACCCTCGTGTGAAATGTCATAGCTGTGTCTCTAGCAGCAGTGATTTCAGGAATATGCATACAGGGGCGAGGTATCAGAAAGCAGGCTGCCAGCTTATATAAAACTCATACACATCCTCAGTGGAGTCGACTGAGAATAGCTCTTAGTAATTAGGTGTCGACTGTGTAACGGCTGCCGGGTCTGGCAGAAGGGAGGCAGCGCGGTGAGGGTTGGTGGCATTGGTGTGAATTGTCCTTATTGACCTAACTCGATCCTCCGAATGTCCCCAGCCACCATGGCAAGGTGGTGCCTGTGATGAATGGATGGGCACATGAGGAGAGGGGCATTGGTGGTGCTCATTCTGAGAGAGTAAGAGCTACCTCCTGATGAACTGTCAATGCTTTCAAGCATTAGTTGTTGCACATGGTGTTTGTCGTAACCAATAGTGATGCAATACAGTGGAGATGTGGAATGGCAATTTGATGGTGGATTTCCATCTGGGCTCTTTTAAAGTTTGGCTTTACAGGTGTAACGATTTGCTTCCTGTGTCGTGCAAGGGGCACGACACATTGAATAACATTTATTCGTAAACAAGTGATTTGATGTGTAAATTGTGAGCTAAACCAGCCAATATCTGTGTTGTTACACCCCTATTGGGCAATGCTCTCTGAAGGGTTTGCTTAACGACTGTTGTTCATCCTAACGATATCCTAAATGAAGGAGGCAGAGAGGTATATGGAGTGTGGAGGTCTCATTATAGTGCGTTGTATTGGATGGGTAAGCCAGCACTGCTTTGTGCCATCCAGCTTGTTAGTCATGTCTGCATCACGCACTGACGACCTGTGCTGGTGCCGCGCTGCCAGTAAATGCCTCATCATTGGTTTGTGGCTCATTCTATGACCGCAAATGCAAGGATTGTGCCGTTCACCCTGTGGTGTTGTGTGACTAAGTCAATGAACATGACGTGACTGTCACCCATTGCTGTTATAACAGGCCTCATTCCTTCCGAACAGAGCATGGAACAAGGAGGGTCCGTTTTCTTGGCCATTGTGTATACAATACTGTGCGTTTTGCAGTGGCTGAGCAACTCGCTTGTGGTTAGAAGAATATTTTATTGTTCAATGCCTTAAAGAGAAAATAGCGTCAATGTTTGAACCACACTGTAGGAAAACCTGCTCGCAAAGGCACCGAGTTTAAAGTGGACTTCCGCTGCCGGTGGTACTATGTGCATGTCACGTAAAGATGCTCAATCGCCACACCACCCAGGGTAACATTCAAATGAGTGAAGTGGCTGCAACTACATTGCATTGTTGCCTTTATGAAGAGATACATTTTATTACTGTAGAAGATTCGATTTACAACGAATTCTCGCTGAGCTTGCCTGGCTCGTCTCATCGTGCCGCCTAGGTGTATTACAACAACAATAAATAACCACAGAGCCTTAATGACTGCTGTGAGAAAGGGAGCAGTGCTTTTAGTTCACGATGGTTCAGGTGGCCGGTTATTTTGTTTTTTTCCCCTCCCTGACATGCGAGAATGTAACTGTCACCACGTGCTGCCGATTTGAGCCTTGGCGAAACGAAATTTAGTATCGCATGTCATCGTAGCCACATTGGCGAGAGCGTCTGGTCTACCCCCCCCCCCACATTTTTTAACAGGAAACATCCTCCACTCGCCACCCACAGCGCCTGCGCGTGCTGTGATGACTTCTGGTGTTGCACTCGTAAACTAATCCTGGACGAATGTGAGCGTCAAGGTGGCAGAATGGGATTGCCCCAAGGGGAGAGGGTGGCAGATGTTTTTGCTTTGTTCTGTCCCATCCTACTTTGCGACCTTCTTGCATATGCACTGTATGTGTATCTATCCGTATAAAAAGAAAATAAGGGACTACCTTGGCATTGTGCACAAATTACACATGTCGAAGCTTAGAAACTTTGTCGTGACCACTGCCTAACCTAATACATAGGCCTGATTGATGAAATCCATTTTCACCATCGCAGCACATAAAGAAGTGCAACTATTATTACTATTTAAAAAAATATTCGATAACGTATTGAATGAAACTACAAACGTGACCAAACAAAGAATAAACACTTGCAAGACTGCTAAATTGACTTGAATGACAATTTTCCAAATCTCAGTTGGAGTGTGGTTAAAGTATTGCATGCCTGTTTTACAAGTGGATTCGGAGGGTCTAAATGATTACTAGTAATTGTTAATTGAGTGCTTATGGCCTTATTGGTGTTTGAACGATGTAACTCACTTGCACTGCATCATTGGAAAAATGTATGTAGTGGCGTGTTTATTACCTACGGTTTTATAGTTGAGGCAATGTAGAATGATTGATTCAGTGTACGTGCACACTTGTGTGGAGAGCACTGGTATAGCCGTCCGTGCACTGCGTTATGAACCCGAAGCGAAGTTAAATGTATGCTCATGGCCATTACCAGTGACAATTATCCAATCCGGTTCTAGGACCCCCCCCCCCAGGTCGACTTGGCCTCAATTGATTTAATTGTGTGGTGTGTGAACATTTCCACTACGGTGACAAAAGCAGTTGGGCGTGGTGCTGGCAGCTCACCCATATGTGTGCCTTGCTGGCCTCTACACGTGCTCGCTAGCAACACTTGACCCTACAATGCAATAAGGCTAAACAGAGATCTTTGTGTATGTGTGTGTGTACCTAGGGTATGGAGTGGTGGCATAGTGGTTTGCACAATGCTCGTTGATTCTCCTACATATGCAACGCCAGTGGAAGTTGGGATCTGAACCATGTCTGGGACTCTGTCGCAAGTTGACTCGGTTTAAAAAAGGCGTGCCATGTGTGATGATGAAACATCAATTGCAGCCAGGCATGCGTGGTGCTGACCCTAACATCTCCTTGTGTGTGCTGGTCTTAATAGGTGCTCACTAACAGCACTTGCCTGACCGTTTACAAGGCTTATAGGTGGTTCTTGTCTTCGGCTGTGTGCCAGCAATTCTGTGTTTAACGGAATTCACACTTCTGTGTGACTCGTCTTTTTCAACTTCGGCTTAAGCATATTACTGAAACACCGTTAAACACCATTCTATATCGATTGTCCAATTGCAGTGTTGTAATGGTATCCTGTGCTGTAATTCTTTTACCGCCGCAATTGACCGCATATACGTGTAGTGTGTCAGTTCTTTGTGTGATGTGCATTTTCACAGGCACGCCTTTGTGATGTGGCAACTACCGCCTAAATGTTTACTGACAGCTTTGATTGTCCGTTTGTCCATGCTCTCGTGGACACCTCTTGTGGCACCGAGTGTATTTGCTCATTGCGCTCGCCCAATTTACTACATGTTGCCCACACATCCCTTTGGTCACCTAATTAAACGTCATAGGGAAGTAACGATTCTCAGCCCCTTCATGGTCTGATTGATACAGTTCGGAAGTCGCAATTCAATTCTTAATGCTGCCGGTATTTAGTGGGGGAAAAAATAACTTGTATGGATCGACAATAATCAGTCTGGCCATACACTATTCGAGAATAAAATGATGGGTTTAACCAATGAGTCGTTACGTCCCTCTAACATGGACACATGCTGGCACCGTAGTGCGAAACACTGCCACTCTGTAAAATACTGCTGCCAATCAGTTGTTTCAAGGGCCCACGGGGTGTGGTAATTTGTGCTACGTTAAATGTCAGAGAAAAGGGAGATAGGGGATGCGTTATTGCCAGGTTAGAGCCAGCTCTACGAATCCGCTGTAAGCACTGTTTGGCAGAGCAGCAGCATTTCCTACTACAGCACCGGCTCTGCACGTGGTTCCGCTGCCGCTTGTGAACCAGCCCCATGTGTCTGGGTCGGCCAGGAAGGGCAGCCAAGCGAGTGAGCCGACAGGCTACCTACGAGCGGGTGGACGAGCGGGCGTGCATGCGTCCGCGCGCGTGCGTGCGCTAACACCCTCTCTAATACTCTGCACTGTAGCCGACGGCCCCGCGGGCCCCTCCCGCCAACGATGAAGAGCTACAGCTGCAGCTTGCGCTGAGTATGAGCAAAGAAGAGCATGACAAGGTAGAACGCGGGGGCTTAACCTGCTGACTGATCCTTTTGACCCTCCGCCACAAACTAATACTGACCTCACTCTTGGCAATTTTTTGGTAATTGTGTTTTAGTGTTTTTTTTTTAAGCCAGCAATTTAGGCCAGCCTCGAATGCTGGGAAACCAGGGACAGAAGACACACTGCTTCACCGAGTCATTATGCTTTGTTTATTTAGCCGAACTGGATGGGTCTTGGCAGTTGACAGGAAAATAAAAGCAGTTGTCCACCCTGTGAATATAAGGTTTACAGTAACATGTCGCCTCTTCCATCAGTGTTGAAAACAGAAACTGATGATTGCTTCGAAAAGCTGCTCTCTCGGGACAGCCACGCCGATCGCCACGTTAGAGGCATCCTCAGGCGCCTGAGGAAGCCTCCAACGTGGCGATCGGCGAAATGTCGTGAGGTGGAGAGAGGAAGCGATCGACGCGGCTGTCCCGAGAGAGCAGCTTTTCGAAGCAATCATCGTACATCGAGCCGTGAAAACCTACATCGTTACTATTTGACCTATTCAGTTATTCCTGCCCAAATTTGCGTCCAAAAGCTCAGTGGCCCCATGAATAAAACAATGTTGACCCTCTTTTTTTATTGGACCACACAGAACATAGCTGGGTTCTCTGCCAGCATGTCATCATATTGGCTGTAATGCTTTGATCTGGTGTAAATTGTCTAAGGGACAGCGGTGGTAGTGGTGGTGGTGAAATGGACCCTGGTTTCCTGGCAAGTTGTGGAGCTGGTGTAAAGGCTGGTGCAAAGCTGCAGATTGATCACGTGACTCTTCTAAATTAATTAGATTGACGGTGATTGATTATTTTTTTTACCTGCTTCAAAATTGCTCTCTTCTCAAATCGGGGTCTAATGTGTGGACGACAGCAATTTCGTGATTAACCCAAAATCAAAAAGAATCGCACCTCTTTCTTCCTCGGATTCACGTCGATGTTTTGTGCTGTGCTTTGCCTTCTGTAAACGGTTAAGAGGGATGAACGAATGGATGAGCTATGATGACAGAGCACTTCAAAATGCCTATTCACAGCTGTTCAACACCCGGACGATGGGATCGTCACGTGCCGTGTCTAATCGACATCTTTCCCACATGTTTTCGTTGTTAGGAAGCAAAATAACAAAACGATCCCTGCTCGTGCCATGGAAAAAAAATATAAAACCCGCGACTAATGACCATCTATTGAGATTAACACTTCCACGCTCGGAATGTCATCTCTTTTTTCTTCGGGTTTCTGAAAAAAAAAAAATGTGCAGCTGCAGGGACTGTCAATCACTTTCTGATGATTCTGCTTCGTATTGCCTATTGTTAACTCGATCCATAATTATGCCAGCATCATTTCATAGTATTTTCAAGAATGGCTTGGTGACATTTCTCAAAGCGTGCATTGGTTAAGCGGCCACTTTTTGCGTCTGGTCACGTGTCCGAAGTGCTATTGTGCGTGTGTTTGTGCACGCTTTCTGCGTGTGTGTGGTGCGTGCGTTGTTTGTACACGTACGCAGTGCGCGCGTGTACCTTGAATGCGTGTTTGTTCCTTCGTTATATGTGCCTTGTGTGTGTGCGCGCGCGCGCGCACCTTGTGTGAGATTGCTGTGCGTATTTGTTAATGTACAGGTTCGGGTGTGTGCACCTGTGTATCGCCGTGCGGGTGTGTACCTGCACGCTTGTGCATGTGTTTTTGTGTGTATTTACAAGTATATCTCTGCCTGTATGTATCTGTGTGTGTGTACGTGCGCGTCTTTTTGTGCGTGTCTGTGCTTGTGTATCTTTTTGTGTATCTGTGTGTGCACGCATCCGCGTGTCTGCGTCCACACACATGTTCACGCTTGTGGCACTAGGAGGAGCGGATGCGACGCGGGGACGACCTGCGCTTGCAGATGGCGCTCGAGGAGAGCAAGAGGGCCAAGCTCGCCGCCAAGAAGGAGGAGGTCTGCGCGATTCTCCACTCTTGCTGCCCACGTCACGCTCACGCAGCGCCACTACAGGAGAATACAAAAAAAACTCAAACCTGCTGGCAGGTTTTTGGAGCTCCCGTCTCCCAGCTGTCTGGGCTGTCGGCTCCCTGTTCCAAGTCCATTCTCAAGACTTTACTTTTTTTCATCTGCCTGTGCTTGACTGCCTCGTTTGGTTTATAAAATTCATATCCGCTCGTTCTGTACAGCATCTTCAGATTTGGCTTGTTTAGACAATATATAAATCAACGTTCTTTTTTATTCAAAGGATGAAACGGTCGAAGACACAGCGTTTCTGTCGCACATGCTTGTTTATGCTGTACGTCCCTGCTAGAGAAAATATTTTTAAAAACGTAGTCAGGTAGTGACATCACTGGTACATTACACGTACTGTAATACATCAACTATATGTCAACATCTCACTCGGCTTTTAACCTTTGTTTTCCCACATTTCTTCCAGTTTGTGCCAGACAGCCCAGTACACCAGCCTATGCACACATCTGGAAACTAGTGCCGCAATTTTTTTTGTTTTTAATTTTTACTAGCACGGTCTGAACATTTGCATGGCATATACAGCTGGGTGAATGGGTGAAGGGTAGGATGTTATCATCAGGTAGATGCATGCCATCATGTCACCACCGCATACTTGCTAACATACAAGCCAGCAAAACCTTTTACTTATATAGTTTGAGCCTTAATTTGCAATTAGTGATGTCATTGCAAAATATTTCTAATTCATTGTCACTGGAGAATACTACAAAGTCATTAACAAACATTCAAACTCAAACCTTCAAACCCAAGAGAGGTGTTTGATTTTTTTTTGGTTGCATCTTTTTGGTAGCTTTCTCATTGCGGCAGGTGGGAGTTTGTTAATGTACGGAGTGAGTCTTTTGCAAGGGGCACCGGGCAAAGTTTGATGGCCACAGTATAAACTGTGCTTCAGGTGAAACGTAACTGTGCGGCCGCCTTAACAGCACGACAGTGTTTCTTTGTCACAAACCAAACTGCAAGGGTCATGGGTGAGGAATGTAGAGTCATGGCACCTTAACATGTAAATTTCTTAGCCGATCTCTCATGCCCTGTATGCACTGTAGAACCCAGCTGCCTGTCGGTACTCAGGAGACACCAGGTTCTTTTAACGCTGCAGGATCAGAACCATTCTGCTATTGTAGCACGCATATAGGTGACGTGGCGGTACTGTGTCCTCGCGGATTACCGACTAACGTCATACATGATCTGCACCTTTAGAGAGCAGATTATCATGCTGATGATGATGATCTTGACTACGATAATGTTGATAACACTGAAACGTCTGGAATCTTCAAGGCAATATCTTAGTTTGTTGATTAAGTCAAATAAGTGGTTGCAGCTATCTACCCTCTAGGCTGCTTCATCACTCCCAGTCCAAAGTACTCCTGCAGTGCATGGCCTTTTGTGAGCCTCTCAGTGATAATGCGTAGTGCCCTCAAGATCTTTACAAATCCATGTGAACCTCCACCTATCGTGTGGTGTCTGCTCAGCCACTGTGGCCTCCATGCTGTAAAACTGATGGAGAAAAAAATGGACCAAAAAAAAGGAACCACCGCTCATTTGTAGCGAGATTTGGGACAATGACTGTTGTTGTTGTCCTCTGCCACCACTTCCTGTTATCGGCAGAGCTCCCTGCTTGATCTGGTGGATGCATTTGGGCCGACCGTCCCTCAGCCCAGTGCGGATCCATGGGGCAGCACTCCTCCTCCACCGACCCAGGCTGATCCGTGGGGGGCTCCGGATGCAAGAGGTGCCCAGGCTGACCCCTGGCCATCCATCGCAGGTGTGTATGTATGTGTGAGAGAGTATGGGCATGCTTGTGCATACGTGTATTTGTGTGCGATGGTAAGTGTGTAGACCTGCCGATGAATGACCAGTGGTGTTCCGATAGTTCCCTGTAGAGCCAGCTAGTGAATTCTGCTACTAGGCAATTGGAGGCTGACACCCTCCTAACAATGGAGGGTAGAGGAGTGACGTTCACAACAATTAACAGTGCGCTGGGCAGATAAAGTGCAGCAAGTTGGCACACTGGGGAGTACAGGTTGTGCAACTGCCAATCATCTCAGTCAGGCAACTGATAATACCTCAATCTGTCCCATGACGTCCTATCAGCAAGCCTTCCTCACTACACGTGGTCAAAGTGCACTTAGCCCTGGCATAAGCACTGTGGTGATGGAACCACCACTTAGTAGTGGATTGTGGGTTTTATTGTATGTTTAAAAACACACGTTTGTATTTATGGGTGAGAATAAGAGTGTGTGAGACGACCTGCTGAAATATTGTGGTGTGTAGAAATGGTATTTTGGAGATGGTGGCATTTGCAGACAGTGTTGCCGTGGTAGAGTGGGTGGTACTGGGGTGGAAAGCTTAACTGTCAGTTGGAGGTCACCAGTTCAAATTCCCAATATCTGGTTAACTTAGCCTTACCCAGATGAATAAACAAAAAACTGTTTGAGTGAAGTCCGCATTGGTACTCTTAAAGAGGCGCCACCCTATGCCATAAAAATGTGGAATTTCAATCACTGGCAGAGAACCATTAGCAGTGATGAGCAGCAGCTCATGTTTGATTGGGCAGACACACACTTTGGCTTTTGTTTATTGCCAATAAAATGCCGAAAACTTCGCTTACATCAGTTTATATATACCAAGCTTAGATATCTCTGTAGCTAAGGGCCTGTTGTCTGAGGAGTATCTTAAGAACAATTCTATCCGCATGTAATTTTTAAACTTTGGATTCAGCAGTAGTCCACCGATCCCTTAGTACATAACAAATGATGATGTCGCTTGTTCACAAATGGTATCACACCTTTGGTTATAAGGGTAATTCCCCTTGGAAATCACTGGCAAGTGTTAATAGAAATTACACTGGACTCTCTTTTCCGTGCACTGTTAATGTATCGCTTGTTCATGTTGCATTGGGAAAGTCCCATTGTGGCGTTTAGGACGTGTAATGATTCCTCGATTAATTGGCTAAAATATATAATGGGACCGGCTCTCTGGGTAAGACGGAACAAGCTATGTAGTGTGCATGAATTAGACTATAAAATGACATGACACTGGTGAAATTGAGTATAAACAATCCTCGCACAAACAAGACGGTACAGAATAGTCCTGTCTCGGTTGTATATTATGAGATGCACAGTATGGATGTGGCAGGCAGTACAGGCAATATGGATGCAACCATGCATGAGACGGTACAGAATAAGCGGTACGGAGAAGATCGACACTCCACAGGAGAGAGTAAAGGAGACATTACAATCCCTATGACTGAGACGATTTGTGGTACCGACAGACGGGGCAAAGACTGCAATAACGAATAGATCCCCGAGTCGCAACCCAGAGGCGAGTTTATCGATTAGAAAGGGGATTACCCGCAACGCTCATTGTGACCGCCAAATTACAAAACTTGTTAACGGGCGCCACCTGTGGACCACAGTTCGCATCACCCGCCACAAGGACTTAGCTTTGTGGTAAGTTCAAATACGTGTACATTTGTGCGGAATCGTAATTTAACATTGAGTATCTTCAACCTTGCTGACAAATATTAATGAAAATAATATCAATTCATAGCGTGCACAAATTTCATTGAGGCACCAAAGCATGGAGTCAATCTCAGCGCCGTTCTTGACGTGAGGCGGCAGTGCTACTCGCTGCACCAACAATACCTCCCTGACGACGTACGTGCACGTGTAAACCTGTGCCTCTCCTCTGTCTCGGACGAGTGCAGCCAGGGGCAGCGTCCAGGCTCAGTCGGCACCGGACCCTTGGCTCTCTTCTCAGCCCAAAGCGACCGACCCCTGGCGCGGCCCGGCCACTTCCGCCGCCCTCTCCATCGGGGGGCCCTCTCCCACGCGCTCGGCACAGTCCGACCCCTGGGGGCCCCCGCCTGCCAAATCTTCAGCTGCGGCAGCAGACCCGTGGGGAGGTGAGGGTGGCACTCCGTCGCAGGCAAAGCCGGCCGACCCATGGGGGTCGCTGCCCTCACCTGCGTCACAGTCGGGTAAGTTGGGGCAACTGTGGCACGGGCAATTCCAACAAGTCAACTCTAAAAATACATCAAAATAGTACACACGGACACACTGAGAGAGGGTAAAATTTTAAAGGTAATTGTAGCTTTAGAAAATCTACTTTAAACGTGGAATATCTCAATTGTTCAACACATATGCTAAACCTTATTTTCACCAGTAAGTACTCTCCTTGTTATGTCGTCATCTACTTAAGGATCGTTCCTGTGGAATCGCACCATTTTGCTAATATAAATTTTCTTCCATACACAGCTGACACTCTACCTTGAAGGATCAAGAATAGTCTTATTATGTGCATCACCTAGTTTTTTGGTCTTGCATTGTTACACAGTGGATTCATATTAAACCAGCATCGTGACACACAAACACATGGATGGGGAGCTTTAGCGTTAGTTGTACTGTGTACCAATACCCGTGACCTGAATTCAGTTCCCAACTACAACTAACATTAGTGGTGATCAGCTGAACTGGTCCTGGGGGTCTCCTTGGTCAACTCATGTTTAAATGAACACCTAGTGCTGGCCATACCACCCTGTGGGGCTCATTGCTGGCATTTAATAGGTACTCGCTGACCGCACATGTTCCAGCACTCTCTACATGGCTATAATAAGGGGCGTCTTTGTCTTCGTATCACGCAGGTGCCTATGACCCTTTCACAGGGGTCAATGGCTCGGCCGGGGACGACCTCTCGGAATTCGACAGCATCCGCTCCTCATCTCGTGGGCACCGCGGCATGGCAGGTGGGGTGCAGATCAATCGAGGCGGTTTGCTGTCGGGCTCATTAGTCTTCGCAAATGTCAGGCGCGTAGATTAACGGCAGCCTTGGGGAGGTAAGCACGGTGCTTGTTAATGAGCGCGTGTGTTTACCGGAGGCTGGTGTAAGGAACTATGAGTTGGAACACGTCTGCCGAGTGGCTGCGTGTGGTCGGGTTCAGCCGACTGTTTTAAACCCACTTCTCGTATGGGCAGTGAGTTGATGGATTCAGTCCGGTCATACATTACTGTGTTTTAGGACTTTGTTTTTTCACGGTTTAACTCTTTTAGTGTTTACAACTCTTATGAGGAATAAAATTGTTCCGTTGAATTATGCTACGCCTCACAGGACATTGGGTAATAGTTTCTAATCTTTAGTTAACAGAGTCGTATTTAGAACAATTTCAAATAATCTTATAATGAGATCTTCCAATGCCATTCCCTAACACAATAGACCTTGCACTACTTACTATGAGAGCTTGGGTGGTATCTCATCCTCATTAAGATACCAATAGGAATTGTTATATATATTTTACCCATTTTCACCCCAATCCTGCGATCAGTCATGTCAGACTTGCTTCTGTTAAGAGTGCGATTTCCAGGTTGTTGGGTAATGGCTGACGGAGGCAGATATCACAGGGCTGCCTCCGAAATCCCTTCAGGTGACCTGGTCCACACAGTAGGAGGAAACGCTTTCCCATAGAGTGTAGTGTGATGTGAGTCAAACCAATTGTTGTTGTTTTTAAGTTGGTAGTTTTGCCCAAACTAAGTTCACAACTAAAATCTAATGTTATGATATTTTGCACAGTCGTAGTTGACCTCACTTTGACTATGAACTCACAGCACTTGTGAACCCGGGTTGATCACGGGCAGCCCAAAGCTGTGTGCCAACCCATTTTTCTCAGCAGTATTAGTTCCACACCCTGACATATCAATCACCCCGGCCTCCTCGGGTTTGAGAATTTATAATAAACAAAACCCCTTAGGAAACAGCAGGGTTTCTTGGTGCAGGGTTTTCGAACACTGCAGGCAGAGGGCTTGTCAGAGTTGGCAGCATACTCTGGTTAGCGGTGGCACAGGGAGTGCACAGCAAGAGCACAGTGGGTGGCTTGAATCTTAAGCGTTCATTATTTATGTAACGTGCATCTAATTGGACAGCGGTGCAACCTTTAGGAGGTACTTTTCGCTCTGGTTTATACCAGTGTATGAGCACAAGTCATTACCAATGAATAACCTGATTTTTTTTGTCCGTTAAGTTATTCAGTTCAGTTCAGAGGTCGGAGTGTAATTGCTTGACCACAGACAAAGGTTGAAAGTCGACAGGGTGTATTTTATTGGACGCCGTGTTTCTTGCTCCTTGATGGCTTTCATCTTGTTTAGCGAAGGTTGACAAATGAGATCTACGTTCCCGCTGTGTGCTGATGATATTTTACTGTCGTTTTTTTACAGCGAAATGCATGTACTTTTTGATTCATTGCAAGAGGTCAGCAAGAGTCCGGTTATTAAAAGCTTAAAGGATATAGGTTATGCCGCTCGAGCACCTGCATTTATTGCTTTTTTTCGCTGAAATGCAAAGCTTCATGATGCCTGATACCCACTTCAAGCTTTCAGGAGGAATTGTTTTTTGTGTGTGGTTATAAGTAACGTTAGCTGATTACATAGAAAAACAAGCGTACAGTGTAGCACGGTTTTGTGCCGTCGGGACACAATGTACGTTGTAGAATTCCCACTACACGATGTGGCCATTCGTTGCCATATTTTCATCAGCGATTGTCTATCCACTACTAAATTAAATCCTGTCCACATGATCACTGTCCCTTGTGGTCCAGTATATCAATATCCATCGTGAAATAACTCACTGATCTCATTAATCTCATAAAAGCTATTAAGGTTATTTATAAACACTTATTGTTGTAACATTCTTTAAAGCTCTGAGATTGCTTTAGTCAGTGTTCCGAGTAATTGGCCACAACAGTCTTATAACTAATCGATCCAGCACTACTCACCTCTTATCTGCTAACATCACCACAATGATAGTAGTGACGACTCAGGCGCATGCGTTTTGGTGTGGTTTGTTGTCTTCTCGTCTGGTCCATCGCTCACTTCAAACGTCCTTCCAGCGTTCACAAGAAGCGTTCACAAGAAGCCTTCCCTGAAATCTTGTTCGGAGCAGGGGCCTTTTTAAAGCAGTGGACAGAGCATGAGGCGTATCATCTGCCGTTCGCCCCGGTCGCAGTAATGCGGGGGCCAGGGGTGGGCTGTTGTAAGAGGGAGTGTGGCCGGCATCGAATCGGGATCAAATCTCCGCTCAGTGAGTGATTGGCCTTCCTCCTGTGCAGCCCTCAAGCTTTGGAATTCACTTCCTCAAGACATTAACTCTGCAGAGTCCATTGGCTCGTTTTGCATCTCACCTTAAGACTCACACCTTTCCTAAAGGCTTGTAGACTTTATATGTTAGGGTTTTGTTTCATTTAATCAGCCTGTAGGCTGTTTTTCTTATCTTAGTTTTATGCTTGTTTTCAAATTGTAATAATTATCATTATCGTCTTTTACGGCGATCACCTACAACCGCGTCTCTCATCCTTGGCAGGTGGTGGCATGGACCTGCTCGGCGAGGATGACTCAGGCAGCCGGAGCCCAGATGCCTTCGAGCTGTCGGGACTGTCCAACTCGCTGTCGCAGCAAGGCATGATGGCGCCGCCATCAAACCGCAAAACCCCCGAGTCGTTCCTCGGGCCCAACGCGGCGCTTGTCAACCTGGACTCGCTCGTCAGCAAGTCGACGCCGCCCCCCCCCCAGGCCAAGAACCCGTTCTTGGGTACGCGGCGTGCGAGGGATGAGACGGACGCCAGCGTTGACTTACGTTTTGAAAGTCCGAGGCGGTTGTACTGTGGAGACTGACCCTTGCTAATTAATGCACGTGGAATGGAATTCATCACCACTGGTTGAATGCCACCATTTGTAGATAAATGCTGCCAAATTTAATGGGTATGGATGATGATTGAGGTGGTGGTCATCCGGTTTCGGAGTGGAGCAGTGCTCAGTGTTATTTCCAGTCTTACCCACCATATGAACACAGCAGCAATACGATTCATACTCACCATGCCAGCGATTAGTACTTTACTATGATAGAACAATAATTAACATAAAAAAAAATCCAACCATGTACTTATATATGCATGTATCCATACACACTTATCTATATCCTAACGTACCTGCTCGCTCACTCGTACTCCATTACCCATGCACTGGTCCACCATTTCATTACGTTCACACAACAACACACATGCCCGTAATCTCACCCACTTGCATGTCCACATTAAAATTTACCCCCACTCACGCACCTGCCTTTTTGCTCACCTATTCACCTCTCACCACTTGCTTTCCCATCTTCACACTAACTCACTCACACACCCATGCTCCTACCTGTCCCTGTTCTTTCACACACACACCTGTCAACACTTGCACCCACTCACACACGGTCTTACCCACTCACATGCTTGTCCATTCACCCACCTGCTCACCCACCCGCCCGCCCCCGTGTGCGTGCAGGGGTGGCGCCTGCGGCGGCACCCTCCGCTTCGGCAACCCCATCCGCCACCAACCCATTCCAGCTGAACCAGCCGCCGTCGCTCACGCTGAATCAGCTGCGCTCCAGCCCGGGTCTGCCCGCACCCCCGTTTGTGGGCGGCACCATTCCGCTTGCGCCTATGCCCTCCCTCGTGGGCGGCCCGCCGCTGGGCGTCGTGGGCATGTCCCCGCTGCCCATGGGCATACCTGGGATGCCCATGATACCGGGCATGCCCGGCACCATGACAGCCATGCCTGGCATGGTTGGAAACATGCCTCTCTCCATCCCCGGTGCAATGGGGACATTGCCTCCGCAGCCGATGGCATGGGCTGGCGAAGTCCCATCGGCACAGTCCGGCCAGTCCGGCAATACCAACAACCCATTCCTTTTGTGAGGGCCGTGGTGCGTTGGTAGTGGTGTTGTTGGTTGCGGCGATGACGGTGGGCGAGGGAAGGGGCGCCACGGTCGGAGTTTTGGCCGCATGTGGCAACTCGTGAGTTGGACTCTTGCGACATGCGCCAGCAAAAAGGACCTCGCCATGCCCACCCTCCGCTGCCCCTGGCCTAGACGTAACTGTGACGTGTTAACTGCAGTGGGAGGGCGGGGGGGTGGGGAGGGCAACCATTCTGCTGGAGCTGCTCAACTGTGCTCGTGGACTCACTGCTGCTCCGAGTGCCATGAGGAGGAACTCTCGACCCTCACTGCTGTGAATACACCCGCTCTGGTTTACCCCCCCCACACACACACACACTACTAAAGATGTTTTTTCTTCTTCATTCACTCACTCACTCGCTCGTTTGCGCTTGAGCTGGGAAGTTGGCAAACGAGCGAGCGACCAAAGCTTCGGGCGTTTTCTGGCAACTTAAAGCAGCACACTGACTTCCCGCCTACCCACCTGCTTGCCTGCTGACTCTTTTGCAACCGTAAATGCAATGGATGTTAATGCGAGTGGCGGTGGTAGTTGTGCATTGTGTGTTGGGGCTGTGCGGGTGCCCAGTGGGGAGACTTTTCATCGAGGTACAATTTGTGCAGTAACGTAGGCGGCTCTACTTTACCACTCTTCGTTGGCCGGCATAGGCTTTGTTTTAAACATTTTATCTGGTGGGTGTGCGTAGTTATAATTGTTATTATTCCACTGCTGTTATAATTATGTCCGTATGCATTATTAATGGGATTTTTAATATTCATGGTTTTTTTAAATTGTAAAAACTAAAATTATATTTTGCAAAACAACTAACTTCTGGTTATACCGTACTGGGCTTATTTCTTATGTGTTCAGTTTTATTTTCTCACGGTCATTTTTTCTTGAGACGTATCGGGGTTCTCTGCCTGGATTTGCCTGGTTTTAGCTGTTTAATATTTATCTTCTATTATAATTTATTGTGTATCCCTCCTGCATGTGGTGACTATTTCTCAACCCACACAGTACTCGCGGCTCCCATCAACTCAAACGTCACGCTTGATGCGGCTTTTATCTGTGCGGCAACTCTTTGAAATGCTCTCGCATCCTCATTAAAACCATCGTTCAGTCCATCCACTTGACTGTATTTGCATAAACCACTGTTGACCTCTCGTCGGTCGGTGACCACCGTTAACTAACCGCCACATTAGTGCCATTTAAAAAAACGATCACAATTAGTAATAACAGTACCGTTTTAGATGAGCATAAGGTTTATATTGGTGCAAAGGTAGAGCTATGCGAATGCTTTCTGGAAACAAAAGGAATTTCATACCACGTGTTCGCAGCTCCGGTATATGTACACATTTATATAATGCTTATGTATAAATTGTGTTATGCCAATAGCTTCCTGGGTAAAGGGGGCGTAAAGCGAGGGGGCATCCTGCGTTACATGGTTTTGACTTTGCTTCCTTGCTTAATTTAAGATGTCGGTCACTACCGCGGCGTCTTTTTTCAGCATGGCAGGTTACCTCACGGTGCATTTGCAAAGTGCTGGTCGGGTGGGGGAGGAGGTTTCTTCTTTTTGTTTTAAATGGGAACGTGTTTTTGATGGAACGGATCCCAGTACAGGTTGACGAGGATGGCCGAACTCTTATATGGCTGCGCAGAGTCGAAAATTCACAAGCGCTGCGCATCGCGGTATCGGTTCGTGGACGAGAGGTGCGACTTGCGAGTTACACGCAACCGGCAAGTTGCATACAGGTGGTGTGCAGACTCGGGTGTGGTGGGATCGTGCCAAAATTGCATGGGAGCCACCAGCGCCCGTGGGAATATATAGGAACACGAAGGGTATTCAAGGTGCGTTTAGTTTTTTCTTTGCGGTTTTTTTCCCCCCTATAAATAGCAACCATTAATAGGCCTTTATCCGAGAGCCCGGTTGATTGTTCAGAGAAAAAAAAAATCTAATTTCAGAAGGGAGTTTTATTTGGGAATTTGGGCCAAATGTTGGGTATTTCACTTGTTAGGCTTTCCTTGTAAATTTGTATTGAGTTTTACTGTATTTTTTTAGTTTTTTTGAACGTTGGATTTTATCCCCGTCTTTTTACATGAGTGAGGTAAATTGGCACTGGGCTTCTTAGGTTTCCACCTCAACTGGCTGCATGGCATCACATGGCGTGTGGATCATTTGAAGGACGCGCTTTCCTCTATAAATTTACACGCAAAGTTGCTCTGCCTCCAGCGTGTGAACACGTAGGTTGCGGACCAGCTTTTGCCCAGCTGAGTATCATGTGCCCCCGGTAGTGGTTCAGTGCTTTGCCCCCAGTCTTATTTAATAACCCACCAAACACCATGGACTTAGATCGCATCTTCCATGAAGTTTGCCCAAAGCGAACCTCCAATCACTCCGGTTGACCCAGGCGACCTCTTATCGCAGTTTTACTGCGTGAAGCAATTGAAAGCTTCCCGAAGTCCTTGTAATACCCCAAAGAAGACTCTTTATTAACATGTTTGGCCAATCCCTTAGAGTTTTTAATGAGAGGAACCTTGAAGTGCTAGGAGGAAACCTGCACGATAACAAGGAAAAGATGATGGTAGTACATTACAGGTTGCCACATGAAATTTGAGGCATTGTGGAAGTATTTTCATTTTAAGAACTCTCCATAAAGGGAATTGAGTTCCTGTCACAAGTTTTTTCGGTCAGGTCATCTGCTTCTCTACGCATCACCAAAATCCCTGAACGTTGCTCATCTCCGTCGGTAGTCTTCAGCCATTCCACATTTCTAGAGTGGGGAAGCATTTGTTCAATGTGGTCACTAATTTGGTGGGCAGATGCATACGACCATAGAACAAAGGTGGTACCACTTGGCAATGGACCCAGGTCAGAAATGTTTCTTCCGGTGTGCAAAATGCAGGCATATAAATGTGACGACCAAACGCTACCGTACAGAAGGACCACCACAGAGATGGAGCGATTAGATCATTGCATGGCTGATGATAACCATTGTAAATGTTGTGACGTGTTGACTTTTTATTAAAAATCGTTAAGAAGTTGATGCACACTAAAGTCGTAATGTGGTGACACACTATGCACTGTGAACCTCTAGGCCACCGCGTTTGATTCCTGGCCACGGATTTTTACATTTGAGACGAGTGGTTCCAGAAACATTCCTCAGAGCCAGTCAAGAAGCTGGGGACTCCTAGCAGCGGTCGATTGACAAGAGTTTCGTTTGGCACGTTGGCCGCTCTACTCATTGACTTCAAATTATTTGCCAAACGCAATGACTCACGTTCAGCCTCTTTGGGTTTACCAGTGTGCTCAGATAAAACATAACACTGCACGACTCCGATGATTAGTAATCGTGTTTAATAATAGCATTTATCGAGCGCGCTTCACCCGAGGGTCACAAATGGCTACGCAGAGCTGCGGAGAGAACGGCACGTCAACAACAGTAATATGATGGCCGACTTAGCATATATTTTCAACAAAATACGTTTGCAGTCGAATCGTTGCTCGCAATGTCACTTGAGACGTGCATTTATCATGTAATGAAAATATGAATTTAAATTATTTTCCGATGCCGCCTGGGCAGTTGTGCACAAGTGAAATACATATAATAAGTGACGTTTTGGGCAATTCTGTTATTGCGTGTGGTGGTGTTCAGGAGCTCTGCTAGCCAGAAGAGGACATGGTATAGTTTTGCTAATTCCTTCTCCATTGAAGGATCGCAGACGACAGTTTGGGTTGCATGACCACAATCACATTGCTGTGTTAAATTCATGAAGATGTACGCATCGGCCTGTTGATATCTTGATGCGGTTGTCGGTCTAGTGGTCCTTCATAGCACGTGTTAGAAGAAGAGCCATTGCCAGAAACGTCACCTATTGTATTTTAATGCCACGGTGTCATTAAATTAGTGTGGGTTTTTATATTTGTTGGTAACAATTATATGGGAAGAGACTGGTGAACGTGAATGTACCGCTGTGGGGCGCAGGAGGATAGGAACTCGAGGCTCCTTGCACACAGCCCAGATAGGACCGAGCAGGCGCCACCCTTGGGAGAGGTATCGCCACCTTGTGGCACAGACGCCACTATTCAACTCCCGGCTGCGAGAGTTCAACGTCTCGTGCAGTTCTTTAGCCATGTGAGATTGTCACTCGAGAGGCCACGTAGGTAACGCGGCTCCGGCGCTTGCGCCTGTCGAATGCCTTTGTGAAGACTCCCGTTGGTCTATGCTGTGTATAAGTAAAACGAGAGGACTACGCGTAAATGGCAAAATCCCCAGTCTGACATATTTTCGGAAAACAGATTTCCCACTGCGGCTGCCTCGAAGACGTAGACCGATTCTAGGAGACTCAAAACGGGCTGCAACTCTTGCTCGGAATTGTATTGGTCACATGGCCCGGTCGTGAGAGGTGGTTACGACTTTGTGAAGCCTTCATCCAGCAGCGGGACAATAATGGCTCTTAGCCAGTCTCAAGACTTTTTTTTAGATATATATTTTTTCTCTCTAGTTTAAATGTTTGCTTCCTGAACCAATTTTAAACGTAAATCAAGACGCACGTACACGCTCCCCGCGCGCAAAAGAAAACAATCGCCATAGACCCAAAAGCAGCGGAAGGATTTTTAAACGTTGTCATCGCGTCTGTACATAATATATAACCTTTAGTAATGTGTGCTGCTTATGTTGCAACAATAATAACTTACAATATTATTATGAACACGGCAACGGCGGTGGGAATGCATTTGGATCAATTCATGTGGGTTGAATTTAATACTGAAAAATAATAATTTAAAACGATAATTATAACAAAAAATGAATAAACAAGCATTGTTATGAGGCCTGTGGTCGAAGCAGCTGGTAGCTGTCATCATGCGGGATGACAATGCTGCAGGATTTGTTTGTTATTTTTTCCACTTCGTTTATATTTTATTTTGCTACGTTTATGAAATCGAATTCACTGTGGTATGGAACTCTTAGTAACACCGATCCCAACGAGTTATGTTAAATGATGTAATGATAATGATACTGGGTTGTCGCCTGATGCATTAGGAACTTCAATAAAATGCTGAACGTTGTACACAGTGGCTGTCTGCGGGTATGTATTCATACCGACGCTCCTGATAGATGGTGCTTTTAATTATCTATATATAGTGGAGCAAGTGTTTGTATCGACAGTAAGTATGTCCGTATTGGAGATACCGAATTCGAATCCTTGATGAGCGCAAATTGTATGCACAACATCCCAAATCTTGTGTCGGCTTCACTTCTAACTTTTTGATTACCCTTCTAAAACGTTAACATCATTTCAGCTTTAAATTCCCTCTTTTGGACTACGCACCATGAACGCTCCTAAACACTCTTCCATCTGCATCCTTACGTCAGAAGAACATGTCACACGCGTAGAACTGAGTCGCGCGTAGGCCCGGGTACCGTGCTAATAGCAGCATTGTAATGTCAACTTGTAATGCGCTGTTGACGCGGCGCGGTGGCGCAGTGGTTAGCGCTGACGCCTCACAGCAAGAAGGTCCCGGGTTCGAGTCTCTCGGCTCCGGTGCCTTTCTGTGTGGAGTTTGCATGCTCTCCCCGTGTCCGTGTGGGTTTTCGCCGGGTACTCCGGTTTCCTCCCACAGTCCAAAAGCATGCTCCTGGATAGGTTGATTGGCTCGCAGACTAAAATTGTCCCGCAATGCCCGGCGATGGACCGGCGTCCCGTCGTCGGGTGTATTCCTGCCTTACGCCCTGTGTTTCCGGGATAGGCTCCGGCTTCACCGTGACCCTATATAGGATTAAGCGGTTTCAGATAATGAGATGAGACGCACAGCATTTGCCCTATCAGAGAGAGGAAGACTTCGAGACGTTAGGAGGAAGCACACAAGTGGGAATGCAGACAGCGTGGTGTTGAGACGGCGACACTAACAGTTGTCCAAGCTCTGTGGTTTGCTCTATATTACCACCCAATCGATTAGTATTTGTACTGTGCTGTGTTCATTTATGGCTGAGTCGATATATGCGAAGATGTCCAGGACGGGTTTGGATATTTTCATTCGATAACGATTTCATCATAGCCACCCATGGCCTGTAATCAAACTCAGGTGGTCGGGTTCGTATGGCACACTGCGAAAGCCACTGCGCTGCGATTCCACTTAAAGACAAAGATCCTCCGTATAGTCTAACGTACTGTTGGGGCAAGTGCTGAGCGAACACGTATGAAGGTCGACACGCCACACGAGGTAGCTGACCAGCACACATCCACATAGGCACTCCCACATTAATGTTATTAAATCCAGTCAGGAAATATTTATTTAATGATATATGTGTACAAAAATAATAAAATGGGCACGCATACCTCTTGTACGCGGTGGTCACGCTTAGCAGAACCAATCAATGGGAACCGAGGTTGATGTTCCAAGACAAACAAGGGAGAGAGTTTAAGTAAGCTCAACACCCACAGACACGGCGCTCCAAGGTTTGTGTGAAGGCCTATCTGGCCCAACACGGTGACGCAGTGAGCTGCGCCTCAGAGCAAGAAGCTCTTGGGTGCTTGTGTTGACTTCGCATGTTCTTCCCATATCCACTTGGGGGTTTGCAGGGTATGTACGGTAGAGTATTCCGGTTTTCTCCCACCGTCCACAGACACGCTGCTGCTGTGAACATTGATTGGTCTCCTGACTAAATTGCCCCCAGTGCCCTGGGATGGACTGGCGTCCGGTCGGTATCGCCCTGCATTGCGCCGTGTCTTCCGGGACAGGCATCCACATTATTAAGTGGGTATTATCTTGGGCAGAGAAAACACAGCAGGGATATCCAATTATCTAAGTAATTGATTACTCTATCGGTTATTGGTTCAAACACTCGACTGATACATTTGATAGCACGTTCGGACGTGTGCCGCTAAAAGGGAGGTGAACGGGTGTGACTTGTGCGAGGGGGTTTCTCGCCTTCAGGGGCAGGACATAGTATTTCATATCTGAGCAATCGGCCACTAAAGGCCGACCACGATCTCTAGTCCCAACTCTTGTGAAGTTCAAATGCGAGGCGCGTACCGAGCCGTCAATCGGGAGGCTGAAGCCTTCCAGCGAGGGAGGCGAAACGTCACGGAGTACAGAGAAGGAACACTCGACACGGCTATCGCAGACAAACAGCTATGGAGAGCAATCCTGATCACACGTCGAGTCGGGACAAACATCATTGCAGTGATAGCAGTGACAGGATTCCATGCGGCGTGGTGAATGTGTCGAGACCACGTGGCGCGGTGGCCGCGCAGTGAGAAGTCCCCAAGTTCGATTCCCAGCTCGGGTGCATTTCCGCGTAGAGTTTGCGTGTCCTCCCCGTGTCCATGTGGGTTTTGCACCAGATTCTCCGATTTCCTCTCCCAACTAAAAAAACATTAATGAATTGGCCGATAATATCATCATGTATATGAAGCAGTGTCTGGCGGGTTGGCATCAACTGACCGCCTGTCTGAATCCCCCCCTGCGCATTCGACGAGCCTCTGTATCCGTCTCGTCCATCACCAAACATGGACTATGCGCGCGTTACAAACTGTGTTGTGATTATAACTCTTCTAACTAAATTGCCCCCCAAGGCTCTGAGATGTTGCATCTTGCTTCCCCCTCCCCTTTGGACAACTGTTAAAAACAGCTGCGCAGCGCAACGACCCCTTTTCAACTTAAATAAATATATAGACAAATAAATGAATGGACACACGGATTGAGTGCGGTGTCTCAGCGGAACGCCCGCGATGACGCGACTGCGCTCCACGTTCGTTCCCTCCTCCTCCTGCTCGTGGTGCCTCCGCGCAGATCCCGCCCCCGCCCGTCCTCGTGGACGCGGATCGCAGTCCCGATGTTATTCA
>JAZEWT010000003.1:23233630-23246448 GCA_036362905.1 Mordacia mordax | reverse complement strand
GTTCAGTGTGAGTGCGTGTGTGTGTGTTCAGTGTGAGTGCGTGTGTGCGTGTGTTCAGTATGAATACGTGTGTGTGTTCAGTATGGGTACGTGTGTTTGTGTGTTCAGTGTGAGTGTGTGTGTGTTTTAGTGTGAGTGCGTGTGTTCAGTATGAGTACGTGTGTGTGTGTTCAGTGTGAGTGCGTGTGTGCGTATTCTCAGTGTGAGTGCGTGTGTGTGTGTGTGTTCAGTATGGTACGTGTGTGTGTTCAGTGTGAGTGCGTGTGTATGTGTTCAGTATGAGTGCATGTGTGTGTGTGTGAGTGTGCGTGTGTTTTCAGTATGAGTACGTGTGTGTGTGTGTTCAGTGTGAGTGTGCGTGTGTTTTCAGTGTGAGTGCGCGTGTGTTTTCAGTGTGAGTGCGTGTGTGTTCAGTGTGAGTGCGTGTGTGTTCAGTATGAGTACGTGTGTGTGTTCAGTATGAGTACGCGTGTGTGTGCAGTATGAGTGCGTGTGTATGTGTTCAGTATGAGTGCGTATTTGCATCTGCATATGGGGAGCGGTGGTGCAGCGATTGGGGCGTAGAGCTACGAATCAGAACACGATTCCTGCTCACCTTTACGAACACCTGTGACGAGTTTATGACCCATTGCTGGGTTTCCCCCTAGGTTGACTCAGCCTCAAATGAGTACCTTCAGCAGTGTATAAACATCGCCACTAGGGAGACAAAGGCGGCCGGACGTAGTCCTGGCTTCCTAAGTGTTCGATATCTTCACGTTCCCTCAACGGGAATACGAATCGTTGCATTAATGACTGACTGCAATTTAGGATATGCAAAGTGTACCGTGCCTGTAATACACGTGCTATGGTGATGTCACCGCCACTCAGTGGCGACTGCGTGTAGTGTTTGTGTTTCCGTTTATAAAGTGCGCTTTATCCCTATACCGTAAATGTTCCTTGCGAGCACAAGTTCGTGTTTATGAGTCACTTGGTGGCAGTTCGGAGGAGGTCTTGCTGAAAACGTGTCAAGTGCACACTCCTGCTCCTTAATACGAGTTCTCGTTGCCAGGCGCGTGGGGCGAGATTAACAATCATCGGCAGCGTGCAGCGTGGGACAGTGTACCTGCTTTTGGAGGACTGGAGTTTGAGGACCGACACGGTCTAACCTCCTGTCTCCTCTTACACAAACTGATTGTGTGTGGGGGGTTTGGGGGGGGCGGGCGAAACGTCATGAAGGAGAGAGGGGGAGCGCTCGACTCGGCTATCTCGAAAGAGCAGCTTTGAAGATAAACTCTAAAACTGATTGTGAAAGCGTCTCTGACACCCACACGCACGTGCAGCGCCTATCTTCAGCCAGAGCGGCCCATCACATAGCGCATCACATAGCGCATCACATAACGCATCACATAGCGCATCACATAGCGCATCACATAGCACATAACATAGCACATCACATAGCACATACCATAGCACATCACATAGCACATCACATAGCACATACCATAGCACATCACATATCATATACCATAACACATCACATAGCACATCACATTGCACATCACATTGCACATCACATTGCACTTCCCCAATCAATCTGTTGCAGGCTAGACGGGGGAGCTTAGTCTCTGTATGTTTATAGGCGTGATTGTAATCAATTTACACCAGCTCAGTAATGAATTCGTCTCCGCAGGGGTGTATGTAACACGTGTGTATGTGTGTGCGTGTGGAGAGCGGTGGCGCAGTGGTTAGCGTCATACCCTATAAACCCAGCCTCCCGAGTTCAAACCCCGCTCACGGCCACTACCAGTGATGATTTCTGAACCAGTCCTGCCCCCCCCCTCCACCACCACCACCCCCCTCAACATTGCCACTCGGGAGACAAAGGCGGCCGGGCGTAGTGCTGCCCCCCCGAACCTTCCTCGTGTGCCGTTCGCCCCGCCATCAGCACTCGCTAACAGTGCTTGACCCTGCAGTCTAAGGCATTACGAGGGGTCTCTGTGGGTGCGCGTGCGTGTGGGTGCACGTGCGTGTGTTAGGTCTTAAGATCTGCATAATGCAGGTGTTAAGATCTTAACGCCTGCATAATCGCCAGATACGGTAAAACCTGTTGTAATCTTGTATATGTATACTGGCAAAAAAGTACCCATAGCGTTAACAGCCCCACCTAAGCTATAAAACATTGATACTGCATTGTCCTGCGCTGACTGCCTTTTGGCAGCGACTGACACCGGCAAATAGGCTCAAAAGGAAGCCACTGCCAGGTGAAGGTCGGTCAGTTTGAAGGACAATGCATAGGTTATCAATGCTACCTGTTTGCATGCTTTGCCACTAGTATGTGTGACTTTTGCAAACTGGACGCATTGTAAAATGTGTCTATTGTGGTGTTTGGGATCTTAACACCTGCATAATCGCCAGATACGGTAAAACCTGTTGTAATCTGTTCCACTCTATATATGTATACTGGCAAAAAGTACCCATAGTAATTATTAAAACGTGTGTAAAAAAACACATACTGTATTTATATATGAAAAAATATATATATTTTTTTAAATTGCCGTAAGTACATCTGAGTCGATCTGCCGGGATAGGCTCCGGCTCGCAACGTTTCTTTATAGTTCTGTACTAAGCAATAACTGTTAAAGAATGAACTATCTCCTGTCAATAAGATGTAGAGACTACGGCTTTCAGGAGATTCACTCACCTGGTGAGCTGATGAATCAGATTTATTTCGTGATGTTTCTATCGCAGCCTTCCCTATCACCGTCAAAAACCACGATTGTATAATCGCTAATTATAATCACGACTACAGTCATCACCGTTAATATAACTTTCATAATCACCATTTTGCATCACCGTTAATCATCAGCAGCATCTGCTCTTAATATGGTTTATGTGCTATTAACAAGGGTCATTTCACGAACCGTTAGCTATTATATATGGATTTGTGTCTTTGCCCGTAAAAAAATATGGAATGTTAAGATTCTGCTTTGTTTATTAACAATTTTAAAAACTTTATTTTTATTTCGCACACAAACTGTGTGAAGTTTCTGGATAATTTCAAGATTCATCCCCAGGTCACCAGAAAGTGTTTTCTCCTCCAAAACAACTGTGGGAACGTCTTGGGGGATCTTAATTCTGACTCGGGAGGAATAAAATATCCCGTGTAATTCGAAGCGGCCATATTATTAAGCTTGTGTAGCGGCTGGTCGTTCACGAACTCAGATGGGACCAAACATTTTTTGGGAGCAAATTTCACTCCAGAGAAAACGTCTGAGACACGCGGCCACGCGGTCGTTGCGCTGGTGTCGTTCAAAGAGCGTTTCACACACGCACACACTGACAGACAAAGATCCCCTGTATAGCCTTAACAGACTGTAGGGTCAAGTGCCGTTAGCGAGCACCTATGAAGGTCGACACGGCACACGAGGGGGTGGGTGACCAGCATCATCACGCCCGGTCGCCTTTGTCTCCCTAGTGGCCCAGGACCGGTTGAGAAAATCGTCACTGGTGTCGGCCGTGAGCGGGTTTCGAACTCGGGTTGCCGGGTTTTGTGGCCCAGCGCGCTAACCGCTGGGCCACCGCCCCCCACCAACAACACTGACACACACACTGACACACACACGCTGCACGTGTCTTTCACGTAAACTCATGTTTTACTTTATAAGGCCATGCTGCTATTAGCGAACGTGCCGACACGTTGTTATTTTCTGACAAGACGATCGTTAGCAATTAATCGGGCATCTGCAAATGGATCACCGATAATATAATCGCACACGGGGCCGCGTCACACTGCAGTCAGGCTCGTGTTCACTGGAGAGGGTGCGTGGGAGGGGAGCTGGGAGCTACCACTCGGAGCGAGGGGGGGGTGGTGGGTAGTACTTCACCTCGTCTATCAACAACTGCTCATCGCCATGAAGTGGCGGTGATGTCACTACGACATCTTGTGCCATGCCTGGTACACCTCGAGTCCTCGTGAACTGTCCAAGTCTCGCTGCTGATAGGAGGCCACGGGGACAGACCCAGGTGCTAATTGCTGACTGCCTGACATGACAGGCAGATGCACCACCCGTGCTCCCGACCTCATCTGTACACGCGTACAGCTGTGTGTTGATCCACTGCTGGATGGGCGCATACCTTTAAACCCCCACGCCGTACGGATCGTGGGGAGTTATTTGACCATACTTCACCACGTTGATCATCCGTATATTAAAAATTAATGTTTAATCGATGAAAAAGATAATGTGTATGAAAGTGCTTTTAAACTTTACGAATAGGTAAATCGTGGATCATGACATATTTTCTGGAAATCGTATTATAGTAGCATTTTTAATCGATGGACCGGCGTCCCGTCGTCGGGTGTATTCCTGCCTTGCGCCCTGTGTTTCCGGGATAGGCTCCGGCTCACCGTGACCCTATATAGGATTAAGCGGTTTCAGATAATGAGATGAGATTTTTAATCCGAACGAATTAAGCATCGAAGATTGTTTTTCAATAATAATATTCAATAATTATCACTTATTATTTCAAGAGTGGTCAAAAAGTGTTTACTGCAAGCCCCAGCGTTACGCCAGCGGTAAACACGAGGCACCAGCCAACAACGTTGTCATGTAACGAACTCCTGTCTGCGTTGGTGAGGCGTGGGAGAGTTGTTGGACCATACTTCACAAAGTTCGGACGATGCGAGCCCGGTGAAGTATGGTCGGCCGGTTCAGATGCTGACGTCACCGCCATTTACCACCTCGGTGGCGCTGACGTGGCCTGTCCAAAACCCTCCGACAGGAGGTCACGGTCTAGAGCCCTGACAGAAGACCGGCAGATCCACCACCTACGCTCCCTACTGTGCCAACTTGCTCTGTTTTAGCCGCCCTACGCTCCGCTGTTGTTGTGAGCGCCTCCGCCGCACCCGTTTAGAGCCAGGACAAAGATTCCCCATATAGCCTTAACAGACTGTAGGGTCAGGTGCCGTTAGCGAGTGGCGCCTATGAACGTCCACAGGCTACATGAGGGGGTGGGTGACCAGCAGCAACGTCCGGCCGCCTTTGCCTCCCTAGTGGCAATGTTTACACACTGCCCTCAATTGAGGCTGAGTCGACATAGGAAAGCCCCAGGACCGATTCGTGAGCGGGATTCGAACTCGGGTCGCCAGGTTTATCGGCCGGCACGCTAACCGCTGAGCCACCACTCTCCTATCCGCGCTGCGTGTCGATGGGCGATGTTATTTCTACCTCCGCCCCTCCGAGTTCTCCATCAAATATCCGAAGTATTTGATTTATTATTATTATGAGTGGCAAATAGCTTTTAAATAAATATATATATTTGTTCAGAACGCACAAAAAATAGATGTGCCGGATAGAGATGACATTTCCTCCTACAATATTAAACCAGTATAGTTTAAACATGTTTTTGCTATATTTATTAGAGATGTATATTTTTTCTTGTCCGGGCGACCTGATGCCGTCAAATTCTTCACAGCTGGCAGAGCAGCTGGCTCCGGTCAACGAAGCGCTTTAAATAATGATTACCACAACTTGCCGCGGATAAGTGGGAGCAGATTCATTGGGACGCGAACACACACATAAAAGTGTGTCTAAACAAAACCCCATCGCCCCTGCCCCCCAACAAAAGACATTGATAAGACCAACGATCTAAGCGGTCCTAATACGCAGACATCTCCGCGTCGTGGGTCACCATCAGCAGCGATTATTGATGTCTTTACTGTCCAATGAAGACATCTTCCCCACGCCACCCAAGCCACCGCCTTCTCTCGCAGCCACGCGATCGTGTGGTCCAGTTGTCTTGTGACCCCTCCTATTTAATCATCTAATACTTCCATACAGTGTACCAATGGATGTGTAATATAAGCAACATATAAAAATGAAGTTTGTAAGCGTGAATAACTTGAAAGAAATAAGTATGGGTTGCTTAAAGGTGAAATGAACGAGTTCTGGGGGAAATTAAACGGGCAGTCACAAGACATCTACACCACACCAAGGAGGAGGGCAGATCCCGGAACATCGAACTATTTAAATAACAATACTGTTAATGAAATCCATTTTTTGGGTCAGGTCACGTAAAAAATTATAGATTATAAAATAGTGTCGTTTCACCCTCCACCACCCGACACGGCCAATCAGCAAGGGGTTGTCACGTTGAACAGAAGACGCGCCAATTCCTTTACTATCTCAGCACACCGGTGTGTTGAAAAGCGACCCCACAATATTTAACTGTTATGAGCTAACACACGTAACGCGCTGCAGGAGGATTCGCTCGCTCTGGATGGAAGAGGTAGCGACTGCGAGACGCCAGCAATTGCGTACAGGTGGACGAGGGTGGAGGCAGTCATGCGATTGGCTGGCGCCAACATTTGCAAGACACTGCATCCTCCGCATGTTAAGATGTTATCGGCCGTTCGCCCCGCGTTGTGAATGGGTTACAGCACAGTTGCGCTGATCGGCATGTCGCGTGCGGTGGGGTTCAGCGTGGGTACTCAACACTGTCAAGACACAAAGGTGACGCAACGGAAGCATCCGCGCCTCGCAGAAAGAAGGTCCTGCCCGAGGCGGTTCAATGTCCCACCGCGGGTGCCTATAGATGCAGAGTTTGTTCTGCGTAGGCTTTCTCCGGGTTCGCTGGTTTTCTGCCGTAACTGAACACTCGTCCGTCCATTGCCTGAAAACACCGTAACATATAAGATCTCATCTCCTCATCTCATTATCTGAAACCGCTTAATCCTATATAGGGTCACGGATGAGCCGGAGCCAATCCGGAAACACAGGGCGTAAGGCAGGAATACACCCGACGACGGGACGCCAGTCCGTCGCCGACATATAAGATTACAACAGGTTTTACCGTAAAATCTGTTGTAATCTTATATATGTATACTGGCAAAAAGTACCCATACCGTAACATATAGTCTGGCGAATGCCGGCATTAGCAGCGTGTCTTTGGAATAAAGTGCCCCTGGTTTACTGACAAGCTGTGAGCTGTAACTTGCTTACACCTCCCCGCTGAACAACAGTTAAAAAGAGCTGCACAGTTCAACGGTTCTTTCAATCAAAACGGGCTCATACATGCTCTTAGAACTCCCTATAGCAGTATGGCAGTGGAGGTACCCTTCTGTCTACGGTGGAGCGCGCCAGCCGCTGCAGCGCTGCGCCTTCACCACGTGTATCCGCCGCCCGCAGCCTTGCAGCGTGTGTGGCACGTGAAGCAGTTCCACGCTGGGATTATTTCCCGTTACGCTCGAGCAGAGGCGATGTACGTTTGAAATCCCGTGCTTTTCCTCCGACACCGTCGCAGTGTCGGGCAGCTGAATCTTGAGGGTTTTGTCATTGGCGGATGCATTTTTTTTCATATAAACCGGCCGCACGTCAACTTGCAATTCCTTGTGAAATATCATTGCACAACTCTTTCTGTATTTTATTCTGAAGTTGAATGCAACCCCCACCCTGCACCGTCATGGCTCCATTTATCCAAATTCATCATTAGATTGTATCGCTGCAGAATATATGAAGCAGGTTTGCAAAAATATGTTTTTAAGAAATGCGCCATAGCTTCCGAAAAGGGTGGCTTATTACGAAAAAACGTCCGGCGCCCGGAATGATGTTTAATGCCGCCAACAAGCTGATGTGCCAGTCTATTAAGGGAGCTCCTCAGATATGGCCGCAGGATTGAGAAGTCAGAGTGCCGAGTGGCACTGCTTGACATCCTGAGTTCAACTCCAGGCAGCGATCCAACCTGGTTCTCCAGTGTAGTTGATTTTATGAGTCAGCGCACCATCCCAAAAATGATCGGCTCTTCACCTGACTCTACAAAATATCCAGCGCTGACAGTTTAACCATAGGTTTGAATGTCACTGTCACGTGACGAGCGTTTCTCCCACACGCACAGCGGGTGGGAAAGAGCTGCCCTCCAACCGTGCGGACCACGCATCGTTCGATGGGATTTCAGAGGCAGCTCTGTGAGATGATCCGCTGCCACGAGCCGGTTTGAGATTTATGAATGAGCTCTTCGTCTCGCGGAGCGATGGCGAAACCACCGATTGCGGTGGTAAATGTCAACAATGGCAGCCTATGCAGTGATGCAGGTGGTGACGACTCGATGGAGTGGAGTTGCTTTCCGTAGCTGTGGAGGCAGCGCAGTGCGATCTGTGATGAGAGTACGTGGGACAAAGAGGAACGCGGATCAACCAACGGACTGCATTTGGTGTCAGAGAAACACAGAGAGCACACGTTCAGCGCTATGCAGAGATATCGAGCGCAACGCGTTTCGCGAAACCATATAGAAACGCTTGATGATGCCTCCAACGCGGGAGGCGGAACGTGGCGAAGGAGAGAGGAGGAGGCGCTCAGTGACAGGGCTATCCAGAAAGAGCAGCTATGGGGGGCGATTTTCAAATAAGCCATACTTAAATGATAGGGGCCCTTCCACTTATGTGATTTATCCGTGCAAAGAACCCCCCCCGCCCACATAGTTTGAGGGCCGAAACGGTATTCAAAACATTGGTGGGTAATATCACCATGTCCGACCTTCTTTATATTCCCAGTGGTGATCTTTACTCACTGCGCCAGGTACTCGATTAAGGCCGAATCGACTGAGAGCAGTAGTCCCAGGACCAATTCACATATTCACCGTCTCGTGAGTAGGAATCGAACTCGGAACGCACGGACAAAGTTGGATAAGCGCCGCACCACCGCTGCCCACGTGTAAACAGAAACATTACAATGCGCGCGCGCACAATAAACGCGAAACTGCTTCAGTAAAAATAAATACTTTTCAGAAAGTTTTATTTTTCTGGCAAATATATGGTCCTGTAACTATAACAACCTTGGCATTGCTGCTGCTGATCTGTGTGTGGTGAGTTTCAAAGTAACTTTTATTATGGCACTGGATAAGATGCAAATACAGCAGCCCCAGCAGTGAGTGGTGACGCCACTGCTGCGTGGAAGCGTCTCCAGCGCTAACGGGACCTCTGGAGAACCTCTCACTGTTTGGCGGGTAACATCTTAATATAAAAAGGATGCAGTGTCTGGCGAATGTTTCCGCCAGCTTACCGCGTGGCTGCCTCCCCCACTGCCTTTCTGGGGTACCCCGCGCCTCTCCCCCTCCCTCGCTACTCGAGCGAGCCAACGCGTTGGCGCAGTGCTGCAAGTTCGCACTGCTCGTCGTGTTATACCAGAGCAGTGTTCGAACTTTCGATTGAAATCACTCGTGGAGGGCGGCGCGGTGGCGTGGCATTGAGTAAGCGCTGCTGCCTCACAGCAAGAAGGTTCGATTACCCGGGTTCGATTCCCGGCTCGGGTGCCTTTCTGTGTCGACTTTGCGTGTTCTCTGTCGCCAGATACGGTAAAATCTGTTGTAATCTTATATTTGTATACTGGCAAAAAAGTACCCATAGCGTTTTGCCAGATACTTCGATTTCCTCCCACCATCCAAATACCCGCTATTGCCAAGGTTAAATGGCCTGCTGAGTAAATTACCCCCAGTGCCCCGCGATGTACTGGCGTCACATCCTGGGTATGGCCGCGCTTTGCGTCCTCTATCGGTCGGGATAGGCTTCGCGACCCTTTACATGCTTAGCTGAAATGTATAATGATAGTTCTGTTTTTTTTTTTACAAGAGACGCGGGTGGCATTGGGGCCGTATTTTTTGGACATAGCAATAAAACGCCTAAAGCATCTTCCTTACAAGGCGATACACTTGGTCGTGCATCTCCCCGTCGCATAATTTACAAGTAAATGCTCTAAGATGGTTGGAATTGTGAGCTGTGGTCGAATCTCTAGCCATTGACAGGTAACTCAGCGGTTGGCACGCGGACTCCAAACCTGGCGACCCAAGTTCGAATCCCGCTCACGACCAACAACAGCGACCATTTTATGACCCGGTCCTGGGCCACCCCCCTAGGTCTACTCAGCCTCAAATGAGTACCTAATGGCTTGCCACTAGGGAGACAAAGGCTGGTCACCCACCCCCTCGTATCGACCTCCATAGGTGCTCCCTAATGGCACTTGACCCTCCAGTCTGTTAAGACTGTAACTGCACACGTGATGAAGGTGGCAGGTCTGTTAGGGTGCGATGTAAAAACACACCCATTGTAATTAATGTATGATATTATAACAATGGTTATTATTACTTTGACTTGGGCAGTGTTCGCTCACACCGAGAGAGAGAGAGAGAGATCAGACGAGCGGTGGAGGCAGCTGAGACAATGCGCCGGCGCTGCCATCGGTTGCCCGAACTCTGCGTTCCCCTACAGACGAAGGCGTTGTTAATGAGTGAAAATACACGCGCGAGCACGAGGGGGGTGACGCTCTATCCCGCACAGACGGAACAGGTGGGGCGCACACGTTGCCACACCGCCATCTCCTGCTCATAAGAGTTGCTCTTTCGTAAAGCCGTATCAACCTCTCTCCTTAGCGACTTTTAGTCTTCCATGTTGGAGGCATCATCAGGATTCTCCCACGGCTATCCCAAAGACGAAGCTCTTAAGATCCATTTTCATACATCGAGCTGTCAAAACCTACATCAGTGCATTTAAAAGTGATGTTGTAACGAAGCTTTTTGTGAGTAGGGGCGGCACGGTGTTCCAGTGGGTAGCGCTGTCGCCTCACAGCAAGAAGGTCCCGGGTTCGAATCTCGGCTCGGGTGCCTTTCTGTGTGGAGTTTGCATGTTCTCTCCCCGTGTCCACGTGGGTTTTCGCCGGGAACTCCGGTTTCCTTCCACGGTCTAAATAACAGGCTGCATAGTTTAATTGTCTTACAGACTATATGTCCCGCAGTGTCCGGTGATGGACTGGCGTCCCATCGTGGGTATATCCCTGCCTTGCACCCTGTGTCTGCCGGGATAGGCTCCGGCTCACCGCGATCCTGTACAGGATTCAGCGGTTTCTGACAATGAGATGATGAGATGAGATTTTGTGAGTAAGTGGCGATGTATGGGACCTGGTGACCCTGAAGCAGAATTAGCGACTCACATTTGCTGGTTTGACCTCTTTACCTTTCGCCGATGCACTTGAGCAAAACTAAGCCTCACGTGTCTGACGATGATCACTCAAGAAAGTGCAGCTTCACTTGAAGTGAAAACACGGTTCGTCAGAGAGGTGTGGAAAGCGGCCAGACGTCTCCTCATTTCCACTAATGTGGCCACTTTTCAACCAAACATGGGCAGGAGTGAGTTTCCACCGCGCCGAGTCATGAGCGAGGTCCCTAGGTTCGCACCGCTCACCGCTGAACTTGGAGATGCGCCTCTGGCCCGATACCTTTGCGGGCGTGGTCAGCACGTGTGTGCTTGTGTACAGGTTGGCCGGGGGGTATTGACGCCAATTTCCTTTACTCGGAGCCTCTTCATATCGTTATGTCTCCAACCAGACCACCCCACAGCAGATCTCTCTGTCTTTGTGTATCGTGTGTTCCCTGGGTGTCTGTGTGTGTGACACCCCGGGGTGGTTGTGCAGGCAGTGGTGGCTCAGCGGTTAGCGCGCTGGGCTACAAACCCGGCCACCCGAGTTCGAATCCCGCTCACGACAAACACCAGTGAGGATTTTCTGAACCGGTCCTGGGCCTCCCCTAGGTCGACTCAGCCTCAAATTAGTTCCTGGTGCAATGTGAAAATATTGCCACTCGGGAGACAAAGGCGGCCGGGCGTGGTGTTGGTCACCGACCCCCTCGTGTGCCGTGCCGACCTTCATAGGTGCCACTCGCTAACGGCACTTGACCCTACAGTCTGTTAAGGCTACACGGGGGATCTTTGTCTTTGGTTGTGCAGCGATTAGCGCGCTGCGCCACAAACCCGGCAACCAGAGTTCGACACCAATGGCGGTTATCTGAATCGGTCCTGGGCCTCGCTTAGGTCGATTCAGCCTCAAATGAGTTCCTGAAACGATTTGTTAACATCAGCGCTTGTGTGTGGTGCTTGTCAGCCACCCACCCCCTCGTGCACTGTGTCAGTCGTCACAGGTACTGCTCGCTAACAGCACTTGGTCCGATAATCCATTAAGTATATACAGGGGTAAGAGAAGGGTGGTGATCTTAGTGTTTGAGGACCTAGGTTCAATTCCCAGCCACGGCCAGCATCAAGCTGGGAGTGAATTCTGCATCGGTCCTGCGTTTCCCCTAAGTCAACTCAGCCTTAAAGAACACTGGCGCCTGGCCAAACCACCTTCTCGTTAAACAAACGGTTAAAGGTGCAGCCCTGCAGTTACTCGCTCACGCCACTGCAAACGAAGGAGCTTCGACTCGAGGAAGCTTCACTGAGCTCATCTAGCGCGGCGGTGTTAGACCTCCTATTGGAAGAGGTTGGAGTACCCATATTTTACCCCACCGCACGTGACCCGCCAATCAACCAAACTGTGAAGAACCGGTTTACACTCCTCTGTATATCGAGGTGGGTAGGCGTATTTAAAATAAATAAGAAACTTGCCGCGCCAGGAGATGATATTAAAGTGTCGTCCTGTGAGTTGCAAGTCCCGTCTCCGAGGCAGGTGCGTCCCGGTGAACGTGAAAACCAGGTTCGAATATAGCAGAGTCCGCGAGAGACGCGCTGCCTTATCGGTCACAGGCGTTAATCATGGGGCAACCCAGGTAATTGCGGGGGGCCCCCACGTAAGGGGGTGGGGGGTCGGGAATCTACATGGCCAACGTTCTGGACGAGAGACGTTTGGCATAGACAATTCTACAGATGCTTTACAACTGATTAGTCATGTACACAAGAATAACTGTTCGCTGCTTGGTGCTCTGTTAAAATAAATCTATTAAATTTAACAGTCAAAGTGAAGACCATTATTGCAACATTCGTGCTGAGTATTCATTGCTTTGTACTTAAGAGTTTTTTTTTTTTTGGG
>JAZEWT010000003.1:23221725-23233623 GCA_036362905.1 Mordacia mordax | reverse complement strand
GGGGGGGGGGGCGTCATCATTGAATTTTGTATGGGTCCCAAAAATCACTAAGACCATCCGTGCTGGCGATGAATGCGTGGGTCTCGCGAGTGCCGTGTGTCGCATCTGCGCGTTATAAATTTAGATATTCTTAGAGGCGGCGCGTTATAAATTGCGTTATTATTAGAGGTGGCGCGTTATAAATTGCGTTATTATTAGAGGCGGCGCGTTATAAATTGCGTTATTATTAGAGGCGGCGCGTTATAAATCGCGTTATTATTAGAGGCGGCGCGTTATAAATTGCGTTATTATTAGAGGCGGCGCGTTATAAATCGCGTTATTATTAGAGACGCTCCGTCGCCGCGCTGGAGCGAGGCGACGGGGCGTTGGCTGCAACAAATCGTGTGATTTGTGCGTCGTCGTGCAGAATGTGCCGAGTTCGACCACATTCAGCTGCTCCGTCTCCTCATCCGCAGGTCCACATTTTAACGGCGTCCAACAATCTCATGGAATCATTTTTTTTAAATATTCCCTCCCCCCCACCTCCTATTCCGAAATATCACGAGCTCTCAGAGGATTAGATTAACTTGGTGGCTCGTGTGAAATGCCTGCATGACTTGGGGGAGGGTGCGAGTAGCCGTGATGTCCTCTTCTATCCTCCTCCTCGCAACTTACTCTCGCTGCTACTGATGCCACTACCGCATGCCCCCCCCGTCCCCCCAAACCCCCCCCCTCCCCCACCAACCTGAGATCAGATGAACCTCACTGCCTGCCAACACATTTTTTCTTTATAGTTTATGTTTATTTTATCGAGAGCGCAGTTTTCTTCAGCAGCTGGCACGGGGTCGAGAAGCCTTGTCAGCCCTGTTACGATCAACGCACATCCATCACGAATGTTCCCTATTAGAGTTTGCACGCGAACACTCAGCGTCCTCTTACAAACAACTATATGTTTCCTTTCCACCGCAACAACTGCCCAGGAGTGGTAGAGGAAAAGGTGGCAGCTAAACATTGAACCTCACCATTTTAATAAGTATTATTAATGAATTATGTAGGTTTTCACGGCTTGATGTATGAGGAGAATTCTTCTCCAGAGCCTGATGATGCGTACAATGTGGGAGGCGAAACGTTGAGACGGTGAAAGAACACTCGACATGGATATCCAGAAAGAACAGCTACGTGGAGTATCCTCAGGATGCCTCTAAACTCTAAAGTGTGAGGCGAAACGTCGCGAGGTGGAGAGAGGAAGCGATTGACGCGGGCTGTCCCGAGAGAGCAGCTTTTTGAAGCAATCATCATGCATTGAGCCGTGAAATCCTACATCATTATATGTGGAGTATTCTCCTTCATCGAGACGTGACAAACCCCACATCCGTTGATGAGCGGTATGCTGTACAGTGGTGCTCTGTGGAGGCTCCTCTGAGTGGACGCGCCTTCCACCAACAGTGGTGCGGAGAAGCACTTGCAGGGCTGCTCCTATACCCTAGCCGTTACGATAATTTTGAGCAAAGCTTGAGGGATTGCAGTGGCAAACGTATTTCCAATGAGACCGAAGGCTCTGCACCGCTTCACGAATCGCTCGTAAAAAAAACACTAAAAAGGGCTCTTAGGGAAAGTCGGCCATAAGCACCAGAATGACATAACCTGTGCACGCATACAGACGCACCACACTATCGCTGCCTATAAAAAATATATAACGGCCTGAAGAAACGACGTTTATTTTGTGTAACGCTTGAGCCAACACAACGGCAAACGGATCGAGGTGCAAATCACACTCGTGCGTGATCTTGGTTTTACATTAAATATAACTTGAAACCGAATATGGACACGTGCGCAGTGCGTGGAACCATAGCGCCTGAGAACAACGTAGTAATAATAATAATTGCATTTATGAAGCGCTTTTCACCCGAGGGTCACAAGGCGCTGCACAGAGTTGCAGAGAGAACGGCCTGTCAACAACAACATAAGAATGGAAAATCAGCAACAATAACGTTATTTGGGGTTTTCTTTTAACAATTACGAGCTGTGGAGAGAACGGCATGTCAACAACAATAACAGGACAGTTCAACTGAAAGTCAAAGAGTAGCAATTAATTATAGGACACAAAATAATTGGGAAAAAATTATGATTCTTCAACAAACAAGGAAGGAATAAATGTTCCTGAGCAGGCCCAGTTGGAAGAAAACCATCACCCCGGCACGAGCCGCATTAACAGTCCTAGACGGCGGACTTGAAAGCCTTACGGAACAAGTGAGTCTTGAGACGAGATTTGAAGATGCCCAGGGACTCAGCTGGCCGAATCTCCAATCGAAGGGCATTCTAGAGTCTGGGAGCAGCGCGCGAGAAGGCTCTGTCACCCATCGAATGGAGGTGCGATCTGGGCACATGCAGCAAGCCTGTATTGGAGGATCGAAGTTATGTTGAGGAGGATACCTGAAGTAGGTCACGGATGTATTGTAGGTGAGAAGGAGGATCTTGATTGAATTCAATCCTGTATTTAACAGGTAACCAGTGGAGAAATATCAGTACTGGGGATATGTAATCGTGGATGGGTGTGCGAGTGAGGACTCTAGCAGCCGCATTCTGCACACGTTGGAGACGATTGATCAGGTAGGCAGGGTTACCAGGGAGCAGTGCGTTGCAGTAATCGATTCGTGAGGAGATGAAGATGTGTATTAGCTTCTCAGCGTCAGTGGGTGACAGGATGTTGCGCAGTCTGGCTATATTTCTGAGATGGAAATAGGCTACCTTCGTCACCTCGTTGATGTATGTCTCGAAGCTGAGTGAGGAATCAAGAGTCACACCTAGACTCCAGACTGCTTTAGCAACTTCAATGGTCTGGTCGTCAAACATCAATTGGATAGGTTCAGCCTTGGACAATAGGTGCGGGGTTCCGACAAGCAAAACTTCTGGTTTTGTTGCCATTTAGTTTTAGAAAATTTGAATGGAGCCAGGCCTTCACAATTGACAGTGAGGACGACATGCGAAGACCAGACGCATTCATGGATAGCTTTGATTAGATATACATTTGGATGTTATCGGCATAGCAATGGTAGCTGAGATTTAGGCTGCGCAGGATATGGTGAAGTGGTAGTATGAAGATGCTGAAGAGGAGTGGATCAGATGCCGCTCACTCAGCGAGTACAGAGCGGAGCCGACGCATGAACGTCAGGCTTACGTAACGCTTGGACTTACAATCGAGCTCCCATTTTAGATACAATTACAGTAAAACCTCGATTTAACGGACCTCTGTTCAACGGACTTCGGAAGCAATAAACGTTGTCCGCTACTTCCGAGATAGCAGTCTGTATTGGAGATGATGGATATGGTCATTAATCTGGATATAAGATCGTCATATAAACATCCGGATTTAACGGACTTCCGGAAACCCTTCCCCTACTCTTAGTCCGTTACGTCGAGGTTTAACGGTGCTAATGTTAAATATTGTACTCCTGAAAGCATCGAGTGCATTACTGATCCGGGTACAGTACCGTTTATCATAAAATATATTAATGTCTTCTTACTTGAGAACAAATCGACTGCGAACGGAATTCGGGAATGGAACTCGTTCGGAACCCGGGGACCGAGTGTAACGCGGGTGAATGACGCTGGCTTTATGGTGACACTCGCGCACGCTGTGGCACGGTGTAGCCAAGTACGGTGTGGCCAGGTACGATGTGGCCAGTAAGGTGTAGCCAAGTACGGTGTGGCCAGGTACGGTGTGGCCAGTAAGGTGTGGCCAGGATCGGTGTGGCCAGGTACGGTTTGGCCAGTACGGTGTGGCCAGGTACGGTGTGGCCAGACACGGTATGGCCGGATACGGTGTGGCCAGTACGGTGTGGCCGGGTACGGATTAGCCGGGTACGGTATAGCCGGGTACGGAATGCCAGAGTACAGTATGGCCACATACGGTATGGCAGGGTATGGTTTAGCCGGGTACGGTATGACCAGGTACGGTATGAATGGGTATGTGTTGGATGGGTACGTGTTGGATGGGTACGGTATGGCCGGGTACGGTATGGATGGGTACGGTATGGATGGGTACGGTATGGCCGGGTACAGTATGGATGTGTACGGTATGGATGGGTACGGTATGGCCGGGTACGGTATGGATGGGTACGGTATGGATGGGTACGGTATGGATGGGTATGTATGGCGGAGCACGGTATGGCCCAGGTCCGCTATGGCTACACCAC
This sequence comes from Mordacia mordax, assembly GCA_036362905.1. Lineage (NCBI taxonomy): Eukaryota > Metazoa > Chordata > Hyperoartia > Petromyzontiformes > Petromyzontidae > Mordacia > Mordacia mordax. Next base: position 23,229,448 of record JAZEWT010000003.1, on the reverse strand, counting down.
AATGAGCTTCACGTCCCTTCCAGCGCCTCACCATAGGCCAGGGGTTCTCAACCTTCTACACCTCAAGGCCACCTTGGGTCTGGTCTCCACGGAACCGCTAGTTGGCGCGCGCAACCTACTGATGGGTCACGGTGATGGCCGTGCGTTCAGGTGGCCCGGCCAGTAGGAGAGGCAATACGTTACGAGAATTGCTCTCAAAAGCTATTCTTTCGGGACAGCCGTAGCGAGCGTTTTTGTACTCTGTCCTGCACCCTATGGTTATTCCATTATAATTCTGACAGAGCAGGTACAGGGCCGGCATGAATGTACAAGGTGCACATAGCAAGTATGTGTGTGCCTCTATTTGTCAATTAGGCCAGGCAATTCGCTTGTGGGCACCACGTGAGGTGACATCTCTAAGTGGGTTCCAATTTCTAAATGTAAAGAGTTAGTTTAGCTGGTACCGATTGCTGCTCTGGCCCAGGGTATATCGGGGTCACCAATGGGAGAGGTGGGAGCAAGGTGTCTCTGTAGCCATGTTAACACTATCCTTAGATAGGAAAAATACATTTAACGTACAAAGCAATGGAGGAAAATAATAATCCATTCTCATCATCTCATCTCATTATCTGAAACCGCTTAATCCTATATAGGGTCACGGTGAGCCAGAGCCTATCCCGGAAACACAGGGCGTAAGGCAGAAATACACCCGACGACGGGACGCCAGTCCATCGCCGGGCATTGCGGGACAATTTTAGTCTGCGAGCCAATCAACCTATCCAGGAGCATGCTTTTGGACTGTGGGAGGAAACCGGAGTACCCGGCGAAAACCCACGCGGACACGGGGGGAGCATGCAAACTCCACACAGAAAGGCACCCGAGCCGAGAGATTCGAACCCGGGACCTTCTTGCTGTGAGGCGTCAGCGCTAACCACTGGGCCACCGCGCCGCCCTATTCTCTATCATTACCTGCTTAATTATGTGGATGGTCACGGTGAATCCAGGATGGGACACCAATCAATCGCAGGGCACCAGGTGCAATTTAGTCCGCAGACTAATTAGCTAAGGCAACAGCGTGTCTTTCGACTGTGGGAGGAAACTGGAGTACCCGGCAAAACCCACGCAGTCACAGGCAATACATGTTAACCCTTCCCAGGCTCCCGAGCTGGGAATCGAACCCGGATACCTCTCCGTGTGAATGTGATTGAAATTAAATGTAAAACAAAAAACAACGACCCTGTGTCTCGTGCAGTTTAAGATATTTATTACCGAGTCGCTTTGAGCTGTGTAACTTCGATACAGATTGAAAAAGTAGAAACATATCCAACACGGCATTGTTTAAATCACCTTGTCATTCAGACACTGCCCATCTCTCCCCAAGAGCCTTAACATCCGCAGGGGCCATAGAGGCCCGGTGTGGTATATCAACCAAGACCCTGCCGGTTCTCAGGCTGTTGGGGTCTATGATGTCACAGAGCAATTCAATCTGTACACTACGGGTTCCCAACCGGTGGAGTGGCGACCCATCAGTGGGCCGCGAGCGCCACCTCGCAGTCCTTGGAGACCAGACCCAGGTGGGCCTTGAGGTGCAAAAGTTTGAGAACCCTTTGCTGTAAACGATAAGCTGTGAGCAACGATAACACCACGACAACCGATTCGGAATCGGGGACGAGCCGTTAGTTTCTAACAATAGCACGGCGAATTCACAGCACTCGGCCGCCATGCGCTGTGCGAAAGCCATGAGCAAGCTGAGGGCAAGGTTTGGGCAGGGTTTGGGCAAGGGGAGGGCAGGGTTTGGGTAGGCTGAGTGCAGGCTTAGGGCAATGATTGGGCAGGCTAAGGGCAAGGAGAGGGAAGGCTGAGGGCAGGGCTTGTACGGCTCGTGGAAGGAGACGAGTTTGTCGGCTGCAGAGAACCACGGTGCTGCTGCTGCGGCTGCTCGAGTCATCCTAGACTAGGTATAACAAACATTACACAACGCAATAAAGGAATACACTTATTATCAAAACTATAAAGTGGACACAAAGCGTAATACGCTGTGACGGTTAAGACAACTCATCTCATTGTCAGAAACCGCTTAGTGCGATGCAGGGTCGCGGGGAGCCGGAGCCTATCCCGGCAGACACAGGGCGCAAGGCAGGGATATACCCACGATGGGACGCCAGTCCATCACCGGGCACTGCGGGCAATTTAGCCTGCAAGCCAATTAACCTATGCAGCAACATGTTTTTTTGTATTTTGGGAGGAAACTGGAGTGCCCGGCGAAAATCCACGCGGACACGGGGAGAGAACTCGCAAACTCCACACAGAAAGGCACCCGAGCCGAGATTCGAACCCGGGGCCTTCTTGCTGTGAGGCGACAGCGCTACCCACTGGGCCACTGGGCCACCGTGCCGCATAGACGCACCATATAAAGCAAGGCACATGATCATTAAATCCTCGATGAGGCGCCTGTAGTGACTGTCGTTCTTGCTTCTGCCCTCCAGGCACTCGCCTCCCACCCAACGTCAGAACACTACCCCCCCCCCCATCCCCCGTCTATTAATATCTCTCCTTCCATGGGTCTCAGCTTTACCATGGTGGAGGGGTTTGCATGTTATTATTGTTATAATCATTATTATTATCGGGCGGCACGGTGGCCCAGTGGGTAGCGTTGTCGCCTCACAGCAAGAAGGTCCCAGGTTCAAATCTCGGCTAGGGTGTCTTTCTGTGTGGAGTTTGCGAGTTCTCTCCGTGTCCGCATGGGTTTTCGCAGGGCACTCCGGTTTCCTCCCACAGTCCAAAAACATACTGCTGCATAGGTTAATTGGCTTGCAGACTAAATTGCCTGCAGTGCCCGGTGATGGACTGGTGTCCCATCGTGGGTATATCTCTGCCTTGCGCCCTGTGTCTGCCGGGATAGGCCCGGCTCACCGTGACCCTGTACAGGACTAAACGGTTTCTGACAATGAGATGAGATGAGATTATTATTATCATTCAGCACAGACGCACCAATACATATCAAATAAACATAAACCCTATAAAATACCGGTAGCTAAAAAGATGTCAGACATGTGCATAATGGTTGAAGAGATGTGACTGGAGCATTTTCCGGAATGATGTGAGTAACTGTGGCCCTGATTTCTATTGGGAAGTCATTCCACCGTGATGGGCCAAGTGCAGTGAAGGAGCGAGCCTTTGAACCAAGAGAGTGGAAGTGTGGTGCAACCAGATGACCAGAACTTACTGAGCTCTGGACCTATGTCGCCACTAGGGAGACAAAGGCGGCAGGGCGTGTTGCTGGTTACCCGCCCAAATCACTTTGTGCCATGCCGGCCTTTATTGGCGCCACTCGCTAACAGCACTTGACCCGATAGTTTGTTAAGGCTGTATGCGGGATCTTTGTATATTTGTCTTTGTCGTTTGCTCTGAGAAACTGATGCGCAGTCGTGCATATTCCCAGACACTTGTCGGTCCATTATAGCCACACTCCCACCAAACTGAACCGAAAACACCCGTTGCCCTGCGTGGAAATCAGACGCAACTTGACTCTGAAGCCATCAGTTCACGTTCCGCTGCTTAATCCCATTCTCATTATCTGAAACCGCTTAATCCTATATAGGGTCACGGTGAGCCGGAGCCTATCCCGGAAACACAGAGCGTAAGGCAAGAATACACCCGACGACGGGACGCCAGTCCATCGCCGTCCGCTGCTTAATGAAGCCCATAAAGGAATGCGTCTGCGATTTTTCCTTGGCCTCTCGCACATTCGCGGAAAAAATTCCGAGAGGTGCACAAACATTGACATCAAAAATTCCTCGCGTATGTTGCCAGTGACCGATATAAGTATTTTTTGGAAGCTCACTTGCACAACGTTGAACTTTGGAATATTGGTGCCCAGTGTGCAATGTTTGTAACGTGTGAATCAGGTGAGTGTGCTCGAGTGTGTGATGTGTGGCTTCAGATGGACTGATGTGGAACAGAACGATGTGGATTTAATTGGACTTGCTGATGAACGCAACCAGTAGTGTCAAGATCGACCTTTGTGGAGGATGTACGTGAAGGACACTACTGTGCTGCTGAAGCCAGTCGCCGTACAGCAACAACGGGGTGGAGGAGCGAAAGCTAAATCTCAGGGAGGTGGCACGGTGAGGAGCACAGGCGGTGCCTCGGCTAGTCATCTCTGTGAGTCAGAGCGTGGCGGCTGGGTCTGTCCTGTGATCTCCTGTCAGCGAGCCTTTAGACACGTCACGTGGCGTCACTACCACTCAGTGGTGAACAGCAGTTGTTGTGGGTTCGGCGGCTGTGCGTGAGTGCTTGAGTTTCACACACGTGAGCAGGTGGCGGCTCCGTAGTTCACAGTGTCCCCTCCTGGCCCTTGACAATGGCCGCTATCGATGACAGGCTCTGTGACGCGGGCCACACCAACTCTGCCAGCGTGAGGGTGGTTAGGTGGGGGGAGGGGTGGAGGGGGGGACAGGGAGGAGAAAGACAATAATAACACGACTCTGTGTCGCCTGTGACCCAGCTGGATGAGGCGACTGTCCACCTGGATCAATATTTGACCGAGAGTGGATTTGACTTCGTTATTATTTTTAATAACAGCGGAGAGGAAATTGTGATGGCGATGCCACTCCAGCGCTCCCTAGGAACGCACTCGCCAAGCTGCGACCTCACAGCGGGACACAGCCCGGGCTCAAACCCGCACCGTACGGCCTGCTTGTGATTGCGGGGTGCACGCTCATTCGACATGGCAGTAGACAACCCCCTCAGTTAGCCGTGCTCTCGGTGCTGTGTGCATGAGCTGCTCTGTAATCAGCTGGCTAAGCATCCCAAGCAGGACCTTTCTGTAAAACGCTTCGATTAGGCAAGCCCTTTCGGGATATGGCGGTTGTTACATGAATAGACTTGCCCTTGCCACAATAATGTGGAATACGGACCACTTGTTTAGGGTCAGCAGTAGAGATGAGTGCCACCTTAAGTTTCAGCATGAAGGCAATTTGACTTCTTATTGCTTGTCAAAATTGTAAATTAAAAAAAATATTCGCTGAAACATTTACATTTACAGCCGTTTGTCAGTCGACTGTTGAAACAAGCATGTTGGTCATGGGTGACTGGCCATACTTTACCACACTGGTCAGTGCCACTTGGTGAAGGTGGGATCGAGGACTGGTTCAGATACCAGGACAAGAATCACGGGTCGGGTCACCAGGTTATTATGACGTCAATATCAATCACTCTGCTTGTTCACCCAGGAAGACCTCACTCAGCTCGAAGGCTCTTTTCGCAGGAGGATCTAGCCACGCGTTCACAGCTCGGCACGATGATTACACGTATCCCAATACAGTAACTCGCTGTGCGCTTTTTATTTATTTATCTCGCATACGTGAACCGTGATGCCAGGCGAAGCAGGGCAATGGGTGCCAAAAACCGCATCAGATATCACTCGCTGCTGATGTTGGCCGTGGGCAGGAATTAAACTCGGTTCACTCGGTTCACATCACAGTGCACGGACGACTGCGTCCATCATTGCTCTTTGTCCGACCAAATATATCAACTTAAAATCAAATACGTTTTTCCCGGATCTTTCCCCTCGTTCGCTGAAGTTAGTTGTACACTCGCTCTCATGTGCCCCGCGATCCTGTTCCATTGTTATACAACCGCATGAGTACAGAGAGTTATTTTCTCGTTGCTTCTTTTGTACTTCTATATGGGGAAGGCATTGGCCTGACAGTGCCTCGGATGTGGGAGGTGAAATGCCGAAAACGAGCAGGAACACTCGACATGGCTATCCCGAAAGAAGAGCTATGGAGAGTGATTCTCCATAGCTGTGACAAACCGATGTAATTAAATGGACAAAGGCTACTAAATAAAAGCCAAAAGTAAACCTTTTTTCGGTTTAAAGGAAAAATTCGTTCACAGTTTTATTTTTATTTTTTAAACCAAAACGAGCCCAAACTTTTTCGAAGCATTTCACAGTTTAACAACGTCCGGCTGTGTTTGCGCAAGCGAGGTCACGGTGCCCACTCCTCGGCATCGCGTCATCACGCAGTAACGGGTACGCGGCAAACACCCTAAGCTGTACAGCGAGCCTGCCCGCTATATGAACAAGTAGTTCCTTATGCGGTTTGAGTTGTCCCAAATGTATTTTAAAATTTCAAGCTAAAAATCGTCCCATTTGATGTGTCTCATTCGTACTACATGTACAGCCTGTTTTGTCCATCGAATGAATTTATACAGTCTGGCCTGTAGTGTGAGCATGGTGTGTATTTTTGAGTCTACAATGTACCATCAGCTTGCATTCCCTCTTGTTTGTACTACAGCATGTATATTCCAACGCTTAGGTCACTTTACAAATTTGGCAAATCTGAACTCTTCATTCTGTTGGTGCAGACAGAGAGAAGGAGAGTGAGACACAGCGTGGAATGGACCCTACCAGAATCAAGGATGAGGTGGACAGGGCGATCGTAGGCGGTGAGGAATTCTGCCGGGGTGAGGAGGTCGTGGCAGCGGAGAAGGTGCGCCAGCGTGTCCTGCGCTAGCAGAAGATTCGGGTGCCTCTCCCGCACGCTCTCCAGTGCCTGCCGTATCTTCACCTGGCACGCACACCGACACCAGAGAGAAAGTTCACCGGCCGTACGACCTTAAAACGACTTCAAGGACAAGCGCCGTTAGCGAGTGGCGACTACGGAGGCCAGCGTGGCGCGCGAGGCGATGAGTGCCCAGCACCACTCCTGGACCAAAACTGGTTCGATATTCGCCACTGCTGTTGGTCGTAAACAAGAACCGATATCGGGTCGCCGGGTTCGTAGCTGAGCTAACACACTCCACTGGCATGTGCGTATGCACGTCAGCACACACGTGCCAATAGAGACTGGAGTCAGTAAAAGAGTCTGTGCACTCTCAATATGTAATAATGAATATGATGGATGAGTGAATAAGTGACTGAGCGGATGTGCGCGTGTGTAGCTGAACGTCAGTCGCACTCCAGTCATAACGGAGGATGGAGGAGCGACGCTCACAATAGCAAACGAAGTACCAGGTGGCTAAAAAAAGCAACAAGTTGGCACATTGGGGAGCACAGGTGGCGCATCTCAGTCATTTTTATTAGTCAACCAATAGCATCTGGGTCTCTCACATCATCTGCCAGCGATGCATCTACCCGTCATGTTCTCTTAGAATGCACATAGCCTGGCACATGCACTGAGGTAATGTCACCATGACTTACTTGCAAAAGAAGGCTGTTGTTGTTTATGCATAAGTGTATAGGTTGGAGTGTGTGTTCAGTGTGTGGGGTGAGCGTGAGATGAGCGGTATAGTGCAGCGGCTGGCGCAATGTGCTCCGAACTCGGCGACCTCAATTCTATTCCCGTGCACGACAAACACCTGAACTGGCACTGGGCCTCCCCTAGGTCGACTCAGCGTAATATTAGTACATGATAAATTGTGCAAGTATCGTCACTGGGAGATACAAAGGCAGTTGGGCGTGGTGCTGGCCACCCAACCCCTCCTGTGTTACGCTGTTCTTTACAGTTGCTCTCGAACAGCACTTAACCCTAGAGTTTGCTAAGACGAAACGGCGGATATTCGTGTTTGTGGTAAACGTGTTGATGAATACACACCAAGGATTTGAGGTGTAGCTCCGATTAGACACAACGAACATCAACAACAGGGTTGGTACTCTTGTTATCATTGAAATTGGAGGGAAAAACATACTGCATTCAAACCATTTTACTCATAAACTGCATGAATAATAATAATAATA
>JAZEWT010000003.1:23203903-23221315 GCA_036362905.1 Mordacia mordax | reverse complement strand
TAATTCTCGATGTCTGGTTTATCATCATTGCATTCAAAGTCAGCCCCAGCTGCTTCGATGGGAATTGCAGTGGAGAACCACTTCTGTTAGTGGCCCCGGGGCCCACATTCTTAAGCGTATGGGACCAGTCCCTCTGTAGCATAATTACTACTGATTTCCCACAAAGCAGTACCCATTTTAGCAACCCCGAGGGAAGAGGAGCTGAATTGACCCCTTACTGGCATTTAAATTCCGAACCATCTGATTGCAAGCCACGTGCTCAAGCAAAGGCTCCAGCCTGCTAGGTTATAAAGCAGAGTTAATAAACTACGATTAATGCCAATACAAGTTCAACTCCCAGTCAGAAAGTCGACCTAGCCCATCTTGCCACCGGGGGTGGATAACATCTGAACTTCTTTGCAGAAAGTCAACGTTACATCGGTGTGTCGTCCTGCTCAAACAAACTTTCTATTGGTCGTTATTCATACGGAGAAGAAATTTCACATTTCCATAGTAGTGCCAGATCGTCCATAGAACAGCCACTGTTGGGTTTTAGCAGAGTGGCAGTGAACACGAACACCGCACCAACATAGCGGTGTAGTCTCTTCGGCAGGGGAATCAAAGGTAACCCGCAGAGCAACCACCCCACGCTTCATAGTCCTGCCACCTGGGATCCTAGTGCAATAGCACCGCCTGCACACCCGATAACTATGCCACGGTACAAAAGTTTCTCGATCTTGGGTCAAATGGCTACGATCGCAGGGTGGCTGAGTTCACGGCGCCAGGCAGCCAGCCGCCTCGCCCCACCGGTGAAACTGCGTGCCGTCTGGGCTACGGTATCCGCGTTTGCCAACGATGCCAACGGGACCTCCGTAACCGCATCCCTTCACACCGACCGCACACACGCATGTGGCCTCGCACATCCTCGCGATCACGCACGGGATGGCGGACGGGCCAAATGCGTGCCACGCTATTGAGTTTTTTTCTCGGGCAGAGCTGGTCTTGGTGATTCTGTAGCCCAGGAGAAATTCAATGATGCCCCCCTCCCCATCTCAAACTGATTGAAAATCACTGAAGCTTCCCAATGAATGCTGCAGCTAGTGGACTTCAATATTAATCTTAGATGCAAGAGATTTATTCTAACAGAACACTAAGCAGTAAAACAAGCATTATTGTGTACAAGATTAATCAACTGTGAAACTATTGTGAAATTGTGTGCAAAATAATAGGCCATCGAGGCCCTATAATTGCCTTGGTTGTCACATGGTTAAGAGTGGTCTCAGGGCCGATGTTCTCTACGATGCATGTCACACAAAAGAAATAGAAATATGTAGACATTTTTGTTTATCAATTTCACTCTCAGTGGTGTCATCCAGTTTGGCTCGTATTGATGATTTTAACTTGTACGAGCAATGTAATAATACGTTCCTTATTTTGTCACAAACATCAGCACCCCTCCCCACCACCATCACTGCCATGTGCTGGGCTACATCCAATTTGTGAAGCTTTAAAACTGTTTTTAATATTTATATAATCTTGAAACTGTAATTACTTGTTTGCTAGTTTATGCTCACTCGAGATTTGTGGATTTCACCAGCTCCTGCTGGCAATATCGCCTTAATTTAACCTTTTATTAAACTTTGTTTTTTATATTCGTGTAGTTGAAATTACTTATGTGTAGCCAGGTCACTCTAGCTAAAGCAGCACTGCTTTACGTGGCATCTCAACCGGTGGTTATTTATTTTCATCTGCCAGTTAAGTAGAGGATGGTGGTCGAATTATATAAACTTCAGAATGAGCATCACAGACCGATGATGCTCATATTAAAAATGTGTTTCTCGATGCCTCCCCGTGGGTGGTGGTACACGAGGACGAATACCCAAGAAAATTAAAACCTCAACACATTTGTCCACACCACTGCATATCCCAAAAAAAAAGCCAAACATATCGAGAAATCGGCAACGTTTTGGGTCTTGGCCCTTCTTTGTGCATTTTCAATCATTAACGATCAGAACAAAAACTAAAAACCTTCATGCATTTCGTAAACACCACTGCACGTTCCCATAGATGGTCAAACATATACAAAAATCGGCGACGTTCTGAGTAATGGCTCTTCTCCATGTATATAGTCACTCATATTAATGATTGTTACAAATGGTAATTGCTCCCGCGTGTGGCGTTTAAGCGCAAAGAGTGGCCAATCGGCCAAACGCACACAGCAGCAGCCCCCTCGATCCATTCCACGCCTCCCCGCACAATCGTTATCCTCAACAGATGTGGCCAAGTATTTCCGTGGGAGCTCAGCCTCTTGCGCCACGTGTCTAAAATTACAAGCGCAGTAGATTTTTGTTATTTTTAAGGAGTTGATTTATCACCGCCTTTTCTGAATGAAATCCCGACGAAACGTCTCACGAGTAGCGATACGGGCAAGCACGCCACTGGAGTTGGTGACACATGCGTTGAAAGTTGGAACGTGTGTCTCCTCCTGCACCCTCACCACCCCATTTGCTCAAAGGAGGGTGAAGCGGTGGTTCTGTCCACCGGAGGACAAGGAGGCGGTGGTAAACATTCAATATTGCTGTAGTAGGACACGTCTACGTGGCACTTCCTAGGAAAGTGGTGACCATTTTATCGATCTTGGAGGTATGGTAAGGTTGTTAATAATGATTTTGTGCATTTAAAAATACCTTTTCAAAAGGGAACTCAAGGCCCTCTGCAAAGGAACATCATGACAATAAAAGAAGTAGAGTAAAATGTAATGTTTACGATAACTCTAAAAAAGGCTTTCGTGATTTTATAGATAATGTTGATGTTTATGGACCTAATTAACTCCCATCCCAAACCGGAATTTTAAGTTTTGGAGACATCATATGCTAATTTAAGCATACATTTCAAACTTTTGGACAGTACGATACACATCAAAACGCAAATAAAACGACCCGAGTGTTCCCAGTAATGGCACTAAGTTTAGAAGTTACATTTTTAAATCAGTGCTTTCCATGCTCATTTGTCAAGTCTGCACATTGTTTTGCAGTTTTACGTTTAAACTCAACTCGGAGCGTTTGCTCTACAACATCATACATTTCTGCTGTGGTGGTGGTGGCAAAGTGTTAAAAGCAGAAGTATGCCGTCTAATACGCAGGGCAGAATTCCGACCCTGTCGACAGAATGCACCGCGTCTGCGGGGAGGAGTTGGAACGCCCGCGCCAGTCTTGACAACGCCCGGCCAAAATCAGAGGCACAGTGGCAGAGCACGCGACCCACCGTCGGGAAGTCACGAGTTTGAAATATCGGTCAAGGATCAACTCCACCTATCATCCCCATAAGGTCGATAAAACAGAAATCACTATGTCATACACGGCGATGGACTGGCGTCCCATCGTCGGTATATCCTTGCCTTGCGCCCTGTGTCTGCCGGGATAGGCTCCGGCTTTACCGTGACCCTGTATAGGACTAAGCGGTTTCAGACAATGAGATGAGATGAGACTATGTCATACAGTGTTAAATACCTTTAACATTGTACAAATAAAGTGCTTGTTATAAATTGTGATTTTAAACGATTATTGAATAATCTGGTCCTCCTACCACCATATAAATGTGGAATTTCCATCATTGGCAAGTGGCTTTCCGGTACTGAGTACTTGCAGTGACAAACGCTGCTTGGGTCTATCAGCGGTGGCATTGCTGCTAATGGGGCAGTAATTAACATGACGATGAGCGGAGTCAGAACCCTGCAAGTAGAATTTGAACCAGACAGAATTTAGGCTTTGGATAGGGTTAGGTGTATCAGCTGGCTGTATTGTACACTCCAACATCACCCAGTCCTTTTGAAGAGGTTCTACACCAGTGTTTTTCAACCTCTCTTCGATGGCAGCACACCCAGCCAAGACCACTGGCCCTAGTGTCCTCCCTTTGCTCACTTCCCAGGCTCCGTGCTTCCCCGCTGCCCGATCGCCCACCCAAGGTTACATGGCCATAAATCCCCATGCCCCAAGCGAACGCGGTGTTAGCCATTGTTTCATGTTGTGCTCGAGTGCGTTCTTTCACCACAACGTGACGCTGATATTCTTAATCGATAGTCGCTGACTACTGAGTCACAATTCGGCCCCCTGCCAACACACGAGCGTGGGCTCTTACAGCGGCAGACTGAGACGGAGACTCACGACTCTGCAATGGGAAACTGTACCCACAAGCTACACTGTCCAGCACACGCCTCTCGGCCACAGCTGCGCTAATATTATTAGCTAGAGGCGAGAGACATTGTGGCGACCAATGTCACGGGCCGATGATGACTTTCATGAGAAGATGGTAATGAGTCGCCAAATTATTTAACTGCAAAAAATAATGCACAAGTCAAAAATCTCGTGGCTTTTCGCTACCCACGTTATAAAAGCAGGCGCCAAGATTTCCATGTAACGTCTGGCCCAAAAGTGTGATTAGTTCACCCCCTCATGCAAGGGGCACGAAGGGTCATTCTGTTATATTTGCTTTGAATACCCCCTACAAAACCTACCAGTGTGAATTGTATAATGGCTCGAAATTAATTTGTCTTTTTTTTATTTGTGTTAACAATCGTAGAAATATCTATCTGATGGATTTGTTGTTCATACAGATGAACAGGCATAATCTTAGCAACATCACCTACTGTCTGCTAAATCTTCATAAATACACATCAAAATTCAGGGAAAAGACTTTTGTGGCAACTTCTCCTCGCTTTTTGAACAATATACCATGAGCTTGAGGCTACAGTCACTACCATCGTTAAGCTACCTTAAATATCAATTCGAATTAAAATGTTCAGCGTAGCTAGAATTGCAAAAATTTATGGGAATTTTTGAAGGCTTGCATATTATCTTTCCCTTCATTAAGCAAAATGCTTCTTCAATGTATTCACATGCCACTCTCATACTATTACACTGCTTTGGCTCATACATTTATTGGGATCATTGGTCATTTTTGTGCCATGCAATTTTGCGTGTTATTATTTACTTTATGGTTAGGGTTTTATCTTTGCACGAACAGTTGCTGTGTGTGTTTATTTACCCTTAGATTTTATGCGTTGTCGCGTTGGTCAGTTCGAACGTTTGTTGTGCTGCAGGAATCGCGCATCCAGAGCTTGCAAGCTCAATGGGTACTTTCTGCTGCAATAACAAACATCTATCTCATTGGCTCAGTGTTTGCACGTGTATGATCGCTTGTGAACGGCTACTTTAATGTCATGGTTTATTAATTTTCTACACAGAGAAGGGAGTTTGTGATACACAATATAGCATTTGTTATTTTTGTCGATACAAGATTGTCACAGATGGTGGAAATCATAAGTTGAGGCATTCATCCAGCAGTGGATAGATCACAGCTGATGACGGTGATGACCTGAGGTTTAATTTATCACTCTAGAGTTGCTCCTTGGTATTATGATGAAATAACAACCAACGTGTTATGTGCTCTTTTGGGAGAGGACATTTCGTCTTTTTGAGATTTGCTTTGAAAGTCACAAAAGCCAGGGTGACTGATTGAGGAAAACATATATTTAGAGTCGTGTGCTTTACATACTGGAGTCTGCATAATCTGCAGCGTTCGCATTTTTTTCATGTCCAGACGGTTTTCAAAATATATTTTCGGAAGACATGCTCACTGCTTCCTGTCAAAGCCATGCTAACTCATTCATTATCAATACCCCTCGGGTGAAAAGCGCCTACAAGTGCAAGTATAATTATTATTATTGTTACCTGATTCAGCCTGTACAGGGTCGCGGGGGGGCCAAAGCTTATAACGGCCAACAGAGGGCGCAAGGCGGAGGAATACCCAGGATTTAACGCCAGTACATTGCACAGCACCCTTTTGGGGCAATTTACTCAGCAGGCCAATTAACCTAGGCAGCAGCGTGTCTTTGGATGTTGACAGGAAACCAGAGTACTCGGCAAAAATTCACGCGGACACCGGGGGAGAGAGAACTCGCAAACTCCACACAAAAAGGCATCCAAGCCGGGATTCGAACCTGGAACCTTCTTGCGGTGAGGTGACAGCGCTACCGACTGTGCCGCCCAGCCACGTTAACTGTACCGATGTATACCCCTGGGTGTCATTTGTGCTCAGTACTAACATCATTAAGCTTCACCAAAGCCCCCCAAAAAATATAAAACCGCAGGCAAAAGGACAAGGCACGGGTCTATGGCCTCCAAAATGTCAATGCGTGATTGTGAAAATGGAATATTTTGTTGATGACACAGGTGTTTTCATTTCAGACGTTGGAAAACCTACCCTCCATCATCACGTTCGTTTACCGTCCTGCAACAACAGCTGTGCATATACGGCTAAGCAGAATATAAATACACAAACTATATATACACACATACTCATATATATATATTGCACTTTAAGTCATGGCTATTGAGAGGAAAATTAAACTTGTGCCAAAAAACTCATCAGAAGCCACGAGCAGCGTTGTGGTACAGCCCTATAAACTTTTCTAAAACTTACACAAAGTACCCAATATTCCGCATGCTGATGTCAAGAATAATTTTGACACGAAACGGTCTGGGCGATCGTGGGAATTGTACCAGTCACTGAGCCTTTAGCCATATTTCATGAGGACGTTTGAAAGACTTCCCCGAACATGTTCAGTTTCCCAAGCAGTTGCCTCAAGACTCCGAACTCCTTCAAAATATACCTTTGAACCTTCTCCAACATCTTCTACACTTTAATTTTTCGTTTTCCCGCTCCCTGTTCCCGTCGTGTAATTATAACGTTGTGTTTTTTAGCACTGAAGTTCGCTTTTCTTCCCCACGCTCCCCCCTCGGCCTTGCAAAACCTTAGGGGAATGGAGCAAGTGCAGTCCCAGCTTGAGTACGTGAGTGATGGCCTCTGATGCCAAATCCACGGTGGATTGCGTTGTTCCCCCATCCCCCTCCAGACGCGTGACTGGAAGATTCAGCACCTACGCACAAGGAAAAATTTAATAAAATTAGCAATTTATAACGTGCACAACATTCAATGTCGAAGGTGTTTGTTTGAAGAGAGAATGAGCAACCATGCAGTTAGCTGGCCCCAACATTTTACAAACACTACGTCCGATATATTATCGAATCACACTGCACCGAGTGCTCGACTTTAGTTCACCTAAAGCCCAAGTGAAGATCAGCTACCAATTACCACGGTGTTGCACAAACACTGAGCAATGTAAGATGAGTCCAGTGAGTGGTGCACTGCAGCTCCACTCTCCACTTACACACAAGCTAAAGATCCCCGGTGTAGCCCTAACAGACTGTTGGGGCAAGTTCTGTTGGAGAGCATCTATAAAGGCTGGCACGGCACACAAACAGCAATGTTTACACATTGCATCAGGTACTCATTTGAGGCCGAGAGAGTGAGGGGATGGCTGGGACCAGTTAAAATAACCATCACTCGTGGTGGCCAAGAGCTGGCATCCCACTCGTAGCACGGGATTCACAGCACAGTGCACACACACACACACGTGTACAAAGCACACAGTGTACGATTAAAGCAGGTACATGTTCGGACCTTTGTTAATCCACCACTGGATGAATGCCTCCTCACACACATTATGTATTGTGGGGGGGGGGGGTTACAATATTATTTCACTAGACATCGGTGCAAGTGAGCTTGGTTGTCACGCATCCAAGGGTTATCCAGGCTCAAAGCTTGCTTCGCCGGCACGAGCTATCAGTCGGGATGCATTCTGGAAGATTTAGTCATGGGCTAATGCAGGTATGCCGAGAGACTTCTGAGTTTTATTGTGAACGCCGTATCCTGACACGAGGTCTCCTACTGGAAACATTTTCTTTTCCATTCGATGATTTTTGAAAAAAATAAAGTGATTTTTAGGAACGTACATAAAAGTACGTTCATTGTTGAAGTGTTTTTCTTTCATTTATTACACACTATAAATAAAGTGGACAGTGGAACACACTGCTGAACCTCACTGGTGTCATGAGTAGGTTCATACTTTCCTACATCACTGCTACTTCAATTTCTCTGTACGCCGAATGTCCCTTTGTTAATTTTATCATTCACTAATAAGCCAGAAATGGGTGCTCGCCTGTGAACTGGCGATGTGGAGGCGAGAGTTATCGGATCACACGGATTTGTGAAACTCCCGAAAGACACTGGGCTGCACGGTGGCCAATAAGACGGTAGCGCAGCAAGTGGGTTCACAAATTCATCTGTGCGGATTTTTGTGCGCTATTAGAAGTGCATTTATTATTATTATTGCCTCAAACATGTGAGCTATCTAGGGCGGTGCGGTGGCCCAGTGGTTAGCGCTGACGCCTCACAGCAAGAAGGTCCCGGGTTCGAATCTCTCGGCTCGGGTGCCTTTCTGTGTGGAGTTTGTATGCTCTCCCCGTGTCCGCGTGGGTTTTCGCCAGGTACTCCGGTTTCCTCCCACAGTCCAAAAGCATGCTCCTGGATAGGTTGATTGGCTCGCAGACTAAAATTGTCCCGCAATGCCCGGCGATGGACTGGCGTCCCGTCGTCGGGTGTATTCCTGCCTTACGCCCTGTGTTTCCGGGATAGGCTCCGGCTCACCGTGACCCTATATAGGATTAAGCGGTTTCAGATAATGAGAGAGAGATGTGAGCTATCTATGGGTATTCCAATTTTCTCTCACGAGCAAACATTCTTCTAATTAGAAAATGGCAAAACATCCTAATGTGGGACACAACGGAAAAGAGTTATTTAAACCTGAGTGAGGCTGCTCAAGATAAATAATGGCAGAAAATGTGACATGTGCCACAAACCGTGAATTTACTCGGCCTCGATTTTCGACGCGCTTCCAGTGCTTTAACGGTTAAAGCAACACACTCGCAATCCACGTCGGTCGCCGGTTCAATCTCCCGCCGTGGAAGTTGGCACAGTGAAGGTTTCTTAAATGCCATACCCCCTCTGATTTAAAGAGGTTGGCATCGGGAAGAGTATCCGGCTATAAAATTAATTCCCAATATCCCCACCATTGGGATGCAACCAACGCAGGTCAACCTGGATATAACAGCCCCCCCCCCTCCCCCCAAGTCATCCTAACCACTTCTGTCCACCCAGCCAATATGAACGTGTTCACCGGTCATTTTATCAGCAGGTCACATGCGGTAGTCGGGTGTAAGTACGACCACCTGTCTGACCAGATTGGAAGAGCATCCCCAAAATATCCTGAAATAGGGGCACTCTAGCGAATATGTTTCTACTAAAAGTGGTATGAACGAGCAAGTGCCGAGATGTGCCTTCATCTTTAAATATTTGGGGGGGGGGGGGTTTAACTCCTTCCCCTGCCCATACCTGCCAGAGCCACTGCTGAAACAGCCTGTTGGGGATATCATGTGACACCACGACAATCTTCACTCCTTGCAGCAATGCCCTGCGTGAAAAGTGAGCGGGGATTTCACAAAAAGCCGAGCGAGCAGAGCCATCAGTGGAGCCGGCAGAGAACGTGTCCCTATGCTCCAAAATAAGTATTTGGCAGAGTTAACCTGCATTGAAAATGTCATTTTAGACTTATTAAAACGAAATGGTAAAGCATCATTATAGTGACACATTTAAAATTCGTTTTTAATTCACTTAACATTCTAACCACATTCTTCGTTCAGGTTTCCAAACAGCACAGTAACGTTACTAGTCAACGTGAGGGGGGCAACTTGACCCGTTCAGAGAACGAACCCGAGCGGTACGCCGCGGACACAAGACCACAGATGGCCCAGCAACTATGACTGCATCAATGCCCCCGCGCCCCCTACCTCTCCTCCCTCTGCTCCATGTCCCTGAGGTCCCTGAGGATGGCGTAGATGGACTCGCTCCCACACTGCACAAAGACAAAGGTCCCCGTATAGGATTAACAGACTGTAGGTTAAAGTGTCGTTCGTGAGCACCTCTGAAGGTCGACACAGCACACGAAGAGATAGGTAGCCAATCCCAGGCTCGGCCGCCTTTGTTTCCGTAGTTGCAATATTTACACAGTGAACGAGGTACTCATGTGAGGCTGAGTCGACCTAGAGGAGGTCCAGGACCGGTTTGTAAAATCGTAACTGTGTTGGCCATGAACGGGTGTCAAACTCTTGTCGCCAGGCTTGTACAGCGTGCTAACCACTGAGCCACCGTTCCCCACACTGCACATACACACACACACACACACGAGGATTAACAGCCGTTATCCAAGCTTACCTGGCATGGCCATTTATCCCTCAAATCCCTTTCGGCCACATATCTCTACACTACACTATATACTACACACAACATACATTACACCCACTACACACAAATCCCCTTCCTCCACCAATCTCCATCCTGGACATTTTTTTTTCACGTCATCCTTCACCACCTCCACCTGCATCAGTTTGGGTCTCCCTCTGTTAATATTCTCCACCTCCTCCATCACAAAGCAGACCTCTTAACCCAATCATCCTCCGCCTTCAGCTCCACTCGCCCAAACTGCCGCAGCCTGTTTCTCATCACCCACATCACCCATCAACTCCACACCGATACACTCTCTCGACGCCACACTCGTCCTCCTCTCGCTCAGGGACACTATTCACAACCACCCCATCCTTCTCATCTCCGTTCTCATGAACATTGTGAGTCATGCTCCACTTTGACTGGCCACGTCTCGCTCACGTACAACGCGCGGCTGCTCACACAGCGCACGCTGCACCGCTCCAAAGGCGGAGGACGGTTAGAAAAGAAATCAGACGTGAAACCAAGCAGCAAGGTGAGCAGAGGACCAGGCCTCTCGTGGCACCATCACACCCGGCGTTGTCCTGTCCTTTGGCCGTTTGTCAAATGCTCCACGAGCAGCGATTCCCTCCATACTTTGGGCGACAGGGTGTCTATAGCAGTAACATCTGCGCCTCACAGAAATAAAAGTCCTGCCTGAGGTGGATCGATTCCCATCTTGGGCGCCTGTGTGGAGTTTGTGTGTTCTCTCCCCCTCTTCCGCGTGGGTTTCCTCCAGGTTCTCCGGTGTCCTCCCACAAATAAGAAAATACACTTATTAACTAATCGGTCGATACCATCAAAATATACTCTGCGGTTTTCTTGCGCCTCTATGACTGTGCCTCATCCATGACCAAGCGTGGAATTTGCACGGCGCCTTCCAAATTGTGTCGTGATTGTTACTGTGAGATCATTGAGAGCAGAGTGGCCAGCTGGCCGCCCCACTGCCAATGTATAGAGCTGTGCGGAGGCACGTTGTATGTGTGAGGGCAGAGCGATTAATCCCAAAGGTGATTCGATTACAATGTTACCATGTATGGTCCTGCTTCGAAAAACAATGACCACATTTACCGCTGCGTAGGGTTATTGCAGTTCTGCTCTACGTCTCCCCCACGCGTTTTTGGGTCGTACAGTGCGATGTTTGGCAAGGTGTCTGACGTTTCGCTGCAAGCGCGGTGGGATTCTTCAGGGACGGACACGAGCGGCTCATGTTCTAGCTGTTGAACCAGCAACACCGGCGTCAAGCAACGCTACATATCCTTGGGAGAAAGTGAGCTGCTCTACTACGTTCATAAAGCAGCTCCGAGCACGCTGAGCAAACGTCAGACAACTCGCGGTAGAACTCTGAACAACACCGGTGAGTAATCGTATTTTGTAACGGTGCAGAGTCCTTCCGAGGGTTGACTCTCGGAAGGACTCTGCACCGTTACAAGGGTTGACTCTCGGAAGGACTCTGCACCGTTACAAGGGTTGACTCTCGGAAGGACTCTGCACCGTTACAAACCACTACCCCATCATTGCGCTATAGCAACAGTGTTAGAAGGCACGGTAACGACAACACAGTAACAACTGCCCTACACATTCCCAACCCTAACTTTAAAGTATTTAATGCAGCACTCAAATCTCGCGATGGAAAACAACACTTGTGGGACACCCAGCATGCATTTGCATCTGCAGGACAAGAACTGTAAAAACAAATTTTAGACTAACAACTAAAATCATAAAAAATATGGACGAGTCATTGTGGAGGGTAAAAATTGCCACACTGTGTACTTTCTCCCTGGTACGGGGGTGGAGATCGCGTTACGTTTCCCTCTAATGTCAGGGATGAGGAACAGAGGGCCCATTAGCGTTGCGCCAAATCGCTGCCCCCCCCCGCCCCACCACGAGCGTTCGCCGAAGACACGCGGTCAGGACATGTGCTTTCTGGCGGCGTGGCGAGCTGACCTCGACGGTGTGGACGACGGCCGTCGGGTAGATGAGAAGAAGCCCGTACACGGCCTCGCCCTGGTGCTGCTTGTACAGCCGTGCAAACAGCCGCTCGTAATACTCTGGGGGCACAGACAAGCGCAACACACGGGAGGACGCTGCCCGCTGCAGGACGCGGAGAGAAGCTGGTTCGCTTCCAACGCCCCGTAACTGTCATCCAGTTCCACGGCGCGATAAGCTTGCGGAGGGGCAGGGGAGCTGGAGCGGTGCGCAGGTGGTGGCGGTAAGTGAAACGTTTTAGCCTGGCCGAATCGCCCATTTGTGTCCATGGATTCCACTGCTCTCGACGATTCTTTCTGCAGAGTTCGACATACGACTGTGGGACGCATACGGGTATAGATATTTAGCGTGCTGCAATCGCCGTATGCACATGTAGAATCCACATAACAATCATCATGGCAATAGAATCAAACTGAGCGTACGCACGG
The DNA here is from genome assembly GCA_036362905.1 of Mordacia mordax. Taxonomy (NCBI): domain Eukaryota; kingdom Metazoa; phylum Chordata; class Hyperoartia; order Petromyzontiformes; family Petromyzontidae; genus Mordacia; species Mordacia mordax. Next base: position 23,208,701 of record JAZEWT010000003.1, on the reverse strand, counting down.
TCGTAGTACTCAGTGGGATGTGAAATGCTCAGGGACAGGAGCGCATCACTGTAGAACCCAACTCTACAATTTCACGCACAGTCCTCCACTCCTTCCGGGAGACGCAGGAGAGTCGGGGGCACGAGCAGCTACCCTGCCGTGGGCGAGTGTACGAACGCGTAATGTGGTCATACACTCGGCCGCGCTCATCGACCGTGCAACAAAGCTTCAGTGCATGTGCAGATCGAGTGACTCAACTGCACAAAACCTTTGACCAGTTCACCCCGAAAGCGCTTTATCTCACCAGACTTCGGATTTGCGAGCAGCTACGCTAAATACAAACGTTGAGGTTATGTTATGAACCAATGGCAGTGCGTGAAACTCCATTGCTGTATTTTTCTATATTCCGCTTTTCTATTATTTATTTTTGATTATAGTGCACTTGTCTTGCCAACAGCCCTGAGCGGGGCCAGGGCGCTGCTGAGCTCACCATCGAGTCTGATTAAGGGCTCACTCATCATCAATGTGCCACGCAATCTCAGAGTGGGATGTGGTCACATTGACCCCAGCTCCAGAGGTTGGTTTTACACAGACGCTGGCTGCTATGGAACCCGTTGATTACTCTACCCTCTACGATCCCCACCTTCTCCAAGCTACGCTGACCAGCATGTTGATATATGGTTAACTAACGCACACGATTGTGCACGGCATGATAAAGGTCCTCATTCGGCATTGAACTAACAAATGGGCAGGATGTACGCACTTCCGCAAGTACATACCAGTACGTACGTAGTGTGCCAACAAAACGCTTGAAAGTTAAATATCCTTATCTAAACAGTAAAGATTCTGTCAGAGATACTGTTCTGTTTTAGAAACTTAAAAACTCCCATCAACAACAAAACTACATATGCTGTACAACACCACGAACGACCAAAATCAAAGTGTAAAACACAGCTGTTTTTTTTACCAATGAAATCCATTTTTTTTTTTGGGTCAGGTAACGTAGAAAATTATAAATTATAAAATTATATTCTACGTGACCTGACCCAAAAAAATGGATTTCATTGATAATATTGGTCACGAAAGCGTTCGAATTAAAGTGGGTTTTTTGACCGTTAAATGTTGTAAATCGGTACAGGACATGTGCTTTCTCGCCACTTCAAACTTAAGATGTCCTTAACAGACGCTATGCGGTGATGCTTTGTAAACAATGGCGTTACATTTCATTCTGTATCAGTGTTGAGCGTCGTTCGAGATTAACTTGCACTTTAGTTGAAGACCATTTAAATCTAAAGTAGATTCCATTTTTCAAGGTATTCCTTCCTTTCAGAAACATATTAATACACATATTTGTCTCATGCGTTTTATTGGAACAACTTAATGCCTGAACCATAAAATTCTTGGGAACATCTACACGACTATTTAAGGACATAAATATTGCATCCTCATTACTTTGAAACTTGATACCAGCCAGATGCTTCTCAAGTGGTCTGAAATGATGGAATCACTAAGAAACAATTCAGGACTGTAACAGTAATTATTTGGTGACCGTCTGATCAAACCGGGCTCAAGTGGCTATATATGTGACCAGAAATCCTGGGAGGAGAGGAACACTGGAGGCAGTGAATATTGGTGGATCACACACAAATGCGCGGTGGCGCAGTGGTTAGCGCTGACGCCTCACAGCAAGAAGGTCCCGGGTTCGAGTCTCTCGGCTCCGGTGCCTTTCTGTGTGGAGTTTGCATGCTCTCCCCGTGTCCGCGTGGGTTTTCGCCGGGTACTCCGGTTTCCTCCCACAGTCCAAAAGCATGCTCCTGGATAGGTTGATTGGCTCGCAGACTAAAATTGTCCCGCAATGCCCGGCGATGGACCGGCGTCCCGTCGTCGGGTGTATTCCTGCCTTACGCCCTATGTTTCCGGGATAGGCTCCGGCTTCACCGTGACCCTATATAGGATTAAGCGGTTTCAGATAATGAGATGAGATGAGACACACAAATGCTGCAAAACTTACTTCCTGTGGGCGTCGAAGAGGTGCATTAACCTAGCTTACCAAAAAAATGCTGTGCAGCAGCGTGCGAACTAATATCATCGCTCCCTTAGGCATAGGATAGAGAATTGCCCCCTCACACGTGTCTCTGGGTGCTCTGGATTCCTCCCAATTGTATAAAGTGTGGTTTCCCGACCCTACTGGTGGAATGTGGAGTTTCCAACACTCTCTCAGCCATCAACAGTGCTGCCTCTTCACTGCTCGTGTGCGCAAAAATAACATTTGAATCTGAGCTCTAAGTCGTAACAGATAATTATAAACATGGGGAGCCAACAGCTGTCGATCCAAGACGAAAGGCTGTGAATTATCATTATTTAATGCTTTATAAGTACAAGTGTGGCTTCCACAATGGACTGTCAAAATAATTAGCATGCAAACTCGCACTGCCTATCTGGACACTGGTCTTAAAATGTCATTAACACACCACCTTAATGAACCCCAGCATAAGCAAGGAATTAATATTAATAACAGTCTGCATTGTAGGATGGCACACAGCACACTCACTATCAAGGCCAATACTTAATAATCATGTAATGGGGCATTCGAATTAAACATTTTATTGGGTTTGTAAGTTGAAATTTAACCATAAAACCCTTTACTGGCAATTTGCAAAGGCATTGTTTCCAAAGTCTAACTTCATATTTCATCAGAACTCTGGTGGATAGCTGCCAGTTTATTAATACAATGTTTTGTACAAACATTTTTCTGCATTCCTATTTTACAAAATTTTATTTTATGAAGGGACTGTACTGTATTTTTATACAACGTATGGGTATTTTCTTCTACACTGCCAAATATTTTCACAGAAGACCTCCCATTTGAAAATGATTTACCACCATCGTGATTACTGTGTTAATAACAAATTCCTTTAAACTATAATACAAAAAAATAAGTAATAATCCTCCTCTTCAGGCAATGCCCTTTTGCAGGTCAGCCCCAAGTCACTGTGCGTTTAAGGCAGTTTAATAATGATGATAGAGTACAGGACGATTCAGATGTGTTTCTTTAACAAATTCTGCGAATTCATTCTCCAAAGTTTTTGTTCAAATTTTCCAGCATTTGTTTTTGTGTTAAACCCTCAATGGTTACCGTGTTCTCTGTATTATAAAACCAGGTAAGAATTTAAGACTACATTCAAGTAGGATAAGGTACTACTATCATATTTTCAACGTTATAAGATGCACTTGTTTTTCTCCAGTTTCTTATCGAAAAAGTTGCGGGTGACTTCTATGGCTCAGTATTTGTACTTTTGACGAGCGTTATTGACATTACCACTGGTTACAGGGTGCTTTTAAATTCTCGTAGTGTTATTATCCAGAGATTATGGTAATTGTTGTCATGTGACAATACAATCCTGCATAAAGTGTCATGTTGTGCATTTGCATGTTGTGATAGTAAGGCTTTACTGGCCTGCTGTGTATTGGTGCTGTCGCCGCTAAGTTCTCCTGCACGATATCCATGCCGCAGCCTTTGCCCACCCCCACCCCGAGGTTCAGAACTGCCAGTTTTACCGGCCACTTGTTGCCCACCGTGAGCAGGGTGGCTGCACGTACCTGCCAGCTCGCGTTTGTCCGCCAGGTCTGGGTGCAGCTGCCCCACGTATATCAAGCGGTGCAGCAGCGACTTCTGCCAAAATAAATAGCGGGAAGCAAAAGAATCCCCCGACGATTAAAGCACGGAGACACAGACAACGCGTTGGAAAAATTAACGTGGCTGATGCAATTACTTTGACATTTTAATTGCACATCTGTTTCAATCAATGGCCATTAAAGTTTTTAAATGTGATTCCAAAAGCCACTTATTACGCTGATGGGGAATTGTTAGCCACAGTTTATCGCTTTTAAGAAAAAGCGTTGCGGTATAATTCGTTATATTTTTGCTCCTGTGAACAAAGTTAGATGAAAGCATGGAGAGTGAAAGTATTTCACTAACTCATTGCGGAAGAATGACACAATTCATAAAGCGCCATGCATAGTCTACGCCTGGTCATGGACGAGACAAGGATATAGAGGCGTAGCGAGGAAACTGCAGGGAGGGGGACAGTCAGCCAGGCAGTCAGCCAGCGCCAACCCACCAGACACTACTTCCTGTATATTATGTTATCGGCCGAATAATTAATGAGTGTCCTTTTTATTTGTGGACGTAAGCCGGAAAACCCAGATGAAACCCACGGCAGAACAGGGGGGAGAACACACAAATTCCACACAGAAAGGCGCCCAAGGCAGAAATCAAACAGCCTCAAGCAGAACTTTATTTCTGTGAGGCGCAGATGTTACCACGGCACCACCCTGCCGCCCAGAATGTACTATCACACGTGAATATACTAGAGTGTACGTGTGCAGTAAAGCCTTAATTACTTTTATACGAGCGCTTTGCCACATTGGAAAGTTTGTCCGTTTTCATTAATGAGTGTTTGGATTTGCTTTGTGTGGGAGGACTATCCAGAGATAAAGAGAAATATGCCCCATATCACCTTTAACAGACTGTTGTAGCAAGTTCCGTTAGCAAGTACCTATTAAGACCAGTACAGCATATGTGGGTGTAAGTGGCCAACACCATGCTCGGCCGCCTTTGTCTCCCCAATGCTGATGTTTGCACACTAAGCCAGGTACTCATTTAAGTCTGAGTCGACCTAGGGTAGGCCAAGGACCAGTTTAGGCATTCACCAGTTATTGGTCATGAGTGGGAAGCGAACTCGAGTCGCTGAGTTCAAAGGGTACATACACACGCATACGAGAGGCTAACACAGATTCAAAATCCTATTGCTGTACG
>JAZEWT010000003.1:23171163-23186991 GCA_036362905.1 Mordacia mordax | reverse complement strand
AATCCCCGGTCACCCTTACCTGACCCCTTGTCACCCCGGGTGCCCCTTCGTACACACCTAGCCTGTCACGGCGCGAGGCTTGGCACCGCATACGTTTCTACTGTTGCATCAGAGGCAGAGTGAGCTAAAACATTCATCATCAACCCCACTACCACTACCCGATAAATCATCTGGAGGGTACCGGGGGGCCGAAGCCTATCCCAGCAGACGCAGGGCGAAAGGCAGGGTTATAACCACGATCGAACGCCAGTCCATCGCATGCCGATTGGCCTGGACAAGCAGCGTATGTTCGGACTATGGGAGTGAGCAGGAGTAGCTGGAGAAACCCACGCGGACCCCGGGGAGAACATAACAACTCCACACAGAAAGGCTCCCAGAGCTGGCGGAAATCGAACTGGGGGATTTATTTGTGCGGCAGGAGCGCTGCTACCCGTTAACGCCACTGTGCCGCGCGACACGAAGCAAGAGAGCCGATACCGCTAAAGTTTACACAATGTGCAATCCGACACCGACCTCTGCTGGACGATCTGGGCAGAGGCGCCCTCGAGTCCATTTTGTGACCGTTGTAAACACGTGAGGCTCCCGCGCATTCCCGCGACAAACCCAGCCAATTTGAACGCGCCTCGCAGTATAACCGCGGCAATCGATAAACTACAACGCAGGCAACGCCTGTGAAATTGTTATTATTTAATCAAACCCCGCTGGCGCGAAAGCTAAGGTATCGCAACGAAACAATTTCACAGTCGTACACACGCCGGGCAGACGCCGATGTTCGCTAGGCCCAAGCCTACGGTCTCGCCTGGACTGCCCGCCGTGGACGGGGCCGCCTGACTCGGCCGCCGAGGTGACAAGTGGCCGCCGCGGGAATGTGGAAAGAGGGCGGCGGAGGCGGCAGCGGCGACAGCGACATCAGCCCTCGTTCCGACGACTCTCGTCCCCGTCCCGACGATTCTCACAAACGAAAAACCGATGGCGACGCGGGGCCTCCCGGGGCCAAGAGGATACCACGGGCGACCGAGGCCGGTGGAGGAGGTGGACACGGAGGACGAGCGGGCGACAGTGAAATCCCATTGTCTCTGTCCACCCGATCTCAAGATCACGGAGGTGGTTTCCCGTTCTACCGCCAGCCCGTGGAGGTCGGATGCTTTTCGCTGGATGCCGAGCGGCGCTTCCACGCCGACGCAAGGCAGCTGCGCTACTATGCTCCACCAAGAGGGGAAGATTGTGCTGGAGGAGGAGGTGGTGGTGGTGACCGTGGCCGCGTTCTGGATGGTGTTCGTGGAGCGGCCTCTGACCAGAGGGACGCTGGCCGTGATGGCGCCGGAGATGGTGGTGGAGATGCAGGTGGACCCGGAAAAGGTGATGGACATAGCGGCGAACCTGGCAGTGCAGCCAGCAGTGGTGAAGCAGGTGATGGAGGCTGCGGAGGACGCGCTATTACTCTTGGCGCTGGTGCTAGTCGCGGAGATGGTGCTCGAGGAAGTGGATTTGGCGTTGCCGCTACTTCTGTTGGCGGTGGCGGTAAGTGTGGTGCTGGCAGCGCTGGCGGTGTTGTGCGGGTGGAATTTAACCTGCGGGACGGATACCCCGAGCGCCATGTCCAGCGCGATGACAGCGTCAAGGAGAAATTGGACCACGTCCTGCGCTGGATCCTGCCGAACCGATACAAGTTCGCCCTGGCCGGGGAGACCTTGCGGGACAGTGCGGCCAGCCCCAGGTGAGAGAAGACATGGGGGTCGTGTCATTGGCACCCTCACCACGACTCATCACGTCTCGTGGGAAGTCGCCGTACGGACCTCAGTAAATATACGTTCCTAGAATTGCTCTCCATAGCTTCTTCTTTCAGGATGAGTTTTTATTTAAGCTGAAAGGAACCGTCCAGCGATGTAGCTCTGTTTTAACAGTTGTCCAGTGGGCAGGGGTGAGCAAGTTACAAGCATCTCAAGGGATAATTAACCCAGCCAGCTGCGTGCCTTTGGACTGCAGGAGGAAAACGGAGTACCCGGCTAAAACCCACGGGGAAAACACAGAAGCTCCGCACAGAAAGGAACCCGAGCCGGGAATAGAACCTGGGTGCTTATTGCTGCGAGGCGGCAGCGCTACTCACTGCGCCACCTCGCCTTTCATAATGTAGTAAATAAACCGATAGAACCTGGATATCTGTGTCGAGTTGTTGTCGACGTTTCGCCTCATGTTGGAGGAATAGTCAGAAGGAGAGAACAGGAGCTCGACACGGCCGTTCGGAAAGAAAAGTTACGGAGAGCAATTCTCATACATTGAGCCGTGAAAACCGGCATCGTTACAATATACACCCTGAAGGTCGTCTGAAATGTAATATTACAATTTGCAAAAGCTACACGTGGAAAATTCACGTATGATCCTTCATACCATAAACTGAGTCAATTGTTCAGTAAATACAATTGTAGCAGTGATCTCATCTCATCTCATTATCTGAAACCGCTTAATCCTATATAGGGTCACGGTGAGCCGGAGCCTATCCCGGAAACACAGGGCGTAAGGCAGGAATACACCCGACGACGGGACGCCAGGCAATGATTTGTTAGGCTTTTGAATCCTAAAAATTCATTGTATCATAATAATTGCATTTATAGAGCGCTTTTCACCCGAGGGTCATAGAACAGATTGTGACCATCGTAAAATTGGCAACTCTTGTCAAGCACTCAAAGATGCTTCTACCTGACAGCACTGGGGAAGGGTGACTTTAGAAGCCAGGGTGAGGTGTTATTGATGCTTCAGTTAATCATTATAATTATATATTCTGACAATTTTAGAACCGCGTGTGCACGAATTAGTTTTTGGATGTATGCAGCTATGGTAGCACAATTTTACATGAGAGAAGAATGTAAACAATAGTCGTAAATCAAATCGTGGCAATTGAGTTCCTGCACATGAGGTGTGGAATTATTATACACTTTGGATACGCTTTGTAATAAACTGTTAATACAAACTTTCAATATGAAAACAAACGTTTTGGGCCATCGGCCTGTGGGATTCTTGAAGCAGTGCTTTCCTGCTAGCATTGGTTCAATGTTTTAACGACATTTCCCAGTGTGGTTTTCCCCAGCGTTTGACAATATTTTCTCTGCTGCATTTTACACAACAGGTGAACTGTTTAACCAGTGCTGGCTGGAAAATGTACTTTAATCACTTACCTACTACCAAGACAGCTTACGCAATAATATTTATAACAGCTGTCTGGCAGTGGCAGGTGTATTTACATGAAATTGATGCCGGTCTTGTGGCAAAGTAAGCCTCAAATATAAAAGTAGGTAAACACTAAAAAAACCATAGGTAAGGATGGGTGAAGAGGGGAAGACATTTTTGCGTGAAGCAAAGTAATCAATTAACCAATTAAACACGAACCTTATCGGTGACCATAACCCTCATTAATGTATTTGGTTATCTGCGGTCTTATTTTAGAGACGATGGGGCTGTCTTGCACCAGCTTCACGATTTCCTTGTGGCTCGTTTTGAGATAAATTTTCACCACATCTTAATCCAACGCACCTTTGCTCTTCCTTTGTTTCTTGTTTGTTTCTTGTTCCGTATGCTCATTGTGAGGAACCCCCTCCCCCCCTGTGGTATTGTCTCCCGATCGATTCTGAAGGTGTGTCCCGATCACCGAAGTTGCGTCTTGGATCTGCTTTTATCAATGTGACCTCTTGTCCCAATCCTTCTATGATAACTTTAGTTCCAACTGCAAATGGCTCAGGAAATCAGATATGGTTCCTTTGATCGGTCGACCGTTGGATAAATATGGTAATTCTAGAGCTAATATATGGCGTGCAAACGGATGTTACAGTGAGTTTGTTAACCAAAAACTCACTTTGACATCACCAGCAGGCCTCTATATTTGTTTTATGCAATCATCATCCAAAATCGTGTCAAGTCAAAAAATCGCTGGGTGTTTACATATTTGTCTGAATCATATGCCTGTTTTGTAATAATAATGAAGAGCATCCTTGTCACACCAATGCTAGATGATGGTCTCCCTTAATCATTTCAGTCATGGGGGCTGTTTGATCACACTAGGATACAGTGGTCAGTACAAGCTGGTGAAGGGGATGGCCAGGACTGGTTCAAATATCACTCGCACCGATGTTAGCCGTGGCCACGAATCAACCTCAGGATGGTGGGTTTATTGCACAGCGTGAAAACTGCTGCATGAGCGCTGCACTCCGTTGTTTTGTAACCCTGTTCATTTTCATTGTGGTCACCCGAACGCTGGCATACGGCAGCCTGCACACGGACGTGGTGACCTGGAGGGGCCACCTCACCAAGGTGGCGTGCACGCCGTACGAGAGGCGCGAGGGCTGGCTCATGGCCGTTTCACTGCTGGCCGGCACACGCTACGTGAGCGAGGTGGAGACGGAGGAGGCGCGGCGACAGCGAGAGACGCAGGATGCGCGCCAGCGCGAGATGGCCTACTGGGGATACAAGTTCGAGCAGTACCTCTGTGCCGGTGAGCTCCGGTACTGCCAGTTTATTTTTTACAATACTTTACTCATTTGCATCCCTGCCTTTTGCACTCTGTCTGCCAGGATAGGCTCTGGCTCACCGCGACGCTCTGCAGGATTGAGGGGGAACTGAGAATGAATGGATGTAAACGCATCGCAACCATTTGGCACTCCGCTTTGAGATTGAATGCCTCCTCACACAGTGTTAATAATGGAGGTTGTTTGACCACAATGCACCTTGCCGGTCAAGTGTAGTTTGTTAAAGGAAGGTCCCAAGTCCGATGACGGTGGTATATCCATATACACGCTGGATATGGTATCTTCCTTATTTATGCCACCCCCTCAATTTATTACAATTGTATTATTGGCAGCATCTGTTTTAGACGAACTGGCCATGGGAATATGTTGCTGCATCCACGCAGAGTCATCCATTAATGCGTCTGTTCTTTGCATGTCATCCTCACTGTCAACTGTGAAGGCCTGGCTCATTTCAAAATTTCTAAATCTAAATGGCGACAAAACAGAAGTTTTACTTGTCGGAATCCCACACCAATTGTCCAAGGCTAAACCTATCCAATTGATGCTTGACCACCAGACCACTGAAGTTGCTAAGGCAGTCCGAAGTCTAAGTGTGACTCTTGATTACTCACACACATCACAAAGTGACTGCTGATGCTGAGAAGCATCAGCCGGTGATGAATCGATTACTGCAATGCACTGCTCTCTGACACCCCTGCTTACCTGATCAATTGTCTCCAACGTGTGCAGAATGCGTCTGCTAGAGTTCTCACTCGCACAACCGTCAACGATTACATCCACAGTAGTGAAGTCTCTCCACTGGTTACCTGTTAAATACAGGATTGAATTCAAGATCCTCCTTCTGACCGACAATGCTCTCACTGGTGCTGCTCCGACATACATCCGTGACCTACTTTAGGCACCCTCCTCAACACGACAACTTCGATCCTCCAATACGGACTTGCTGCATGTGCCCAGATCGCACCTCTATTTGATGGGTGACAGCCTTCTTGCTCGCTGCTCCCAGACACTGGAATGCCCTTCCATTGGAGATTCGATCAGCCTGAGTCCTTGGGCATCTTCAAATCTCGTCTCAAGACTCACTTGTTTCATAAGGCTTTCTAGTCCTCCGGCTAGGACTATTGATACAGCTCAGTGTTGTCGTGTCCGGATGATGGCTCTCCTCCGACCTGTGCCTGCTCGGGAACATTTATTCCTTCCTTATTTGTTGCAGAATTATTTTTTTATTGCTTATTTTTTTTAATTGCTTATTTTTTTTGGCCTTCTATAATATTTTGCTACTTTTGACTTTTGGTTGGGCTGTCCTGATGTTGTTAACATGTCATTCTCTCTACGACTAGGATTTGTAAAAAAAACTAAATCTAAAAAAAGTTTTTTGTTGAATTATCGGTCTTATCTCTTTGTTTCATGTCTCGTTTTCTCCGCAGCTCTGTGCGGCACTTTTTGACTGTCGGGTGATAGGTGCTTCATCAATTATTATTTATTGTTATTATTATAGAATGGTCCCTTGAAGAGTTGTTTCACAGGACTTCCTTTGGAAAATCGCTAAAGTGTCTTTTACGATCATAACACAGTAGCTATAGGTTGTCTGCATTCCCACACACTGCTAGGAGATTGCCTAAAGGCAGTCAGACTATTCTATCATGTAATTCTTGCAGCCTAGTGTGAAACCATATTTAATATAGGTTTTTGTGCGGTTATTTGTAACTCAGCTGAGACCATTAACTAATTACACACGATAATTGCTCTCAAGAGCTGCTGTTTCAGGATAGCCGTGTCAAGCATTCCTCGTCTCCTTCGCTACTCTGAAAGAACAGCTATTGAGAGCAATTCTTATTTATCAGTGTGTTGAAAACACGTCAATTACTTCATACGGTCACAGTTAAGGCATGTGCTGCTAAAGCGTGTTTTTGAACCCAGGATCTCGCTAAATGCTGGCTCAGCATTCCAATCTCCAAGCCCCCCAGCCACCTCAATCGCATCTTCCTTTAATGAGGTATCGGTTTCCTCGCTCATTGCTTCTTTAGAAACCCCAGGAGGGATTCCCGACCCCAGTGGCGTCGTCAACACAAACGAGGCATTCTGCACCGTGGTCCGGACCCGGTTGAAGAGTCACTCCCTGGTGTTCGCCGGGGAGGTCGACTGTCTCTCCTGCCACAATGCTGAGACGGACAAGCATCGCGAGGCCGAGCCGGCGACGACGGCAACGCCGGCGACACCAGCCCGTCGGCCCTCCGGGCAGAGGCCTCCGCAGCATCAGCAGCCGCATTCCTCCAACTACGTGGAGCTGAAGACCAGCCGCGAGTTGTACACTCCCAACCAGCGGCGCAACCTGCATAGGTCGGTTGTCAACACTTTGGGTTCTGAGAATTGCTCTCAATAGACGTGTCGAGTGATCCTCGTCTCTCGACACGACTATCCTGAAAGAGCAGCACTTGAGAGCCGCTCTCATATAATACTTCAAACCTTGAAAAGCTACATGTTTGCTCTGGCTTCTGTCGAGAGTAAAGTGATTTTGTAAGCTGGCAGGGCGTTGCCCTTGCTGGAGTATTTTGCTCTCAATCACATCTTTGCAAGTTCAAATCCAGGTCAATGACCCACCCGGGACATCATCCCTCCTGTATACTTCAAAGTGAGTACCAGTCTGGCAAATTTGTTATTATCCTGTGGAAATCTTCGTGCTGTCATGAGACTGTGTCATTCTCACCGCTGAATCGGAGCAATACACAGATGCAAACAACCCCCATTGTTAATTTAGTACAGGCGATCATCAATTTTGCCCATACACGATGGCACAGTGAGTAGCACTGCTGCCTTGCAGCAAGAAAGTCCCGGGTTCGGTTCCAGAATTTGGTGCTTTTCTGTGTCGAATTTGCGTGTCCTCTCCCTGTGTCCATGTGGCTTTTTGTCGGGTATTCAGGTTACCTCCCACCATCTGAAGACACGCTGCTGTCTAGGTTAATTGGCTTGCTGAGTAAATTGCTCAAAAAAAGTGCCTTGTGACATAATGGTGTTACATCCTGAATATAGCCCTGCCTTGTGCCCTCTTTTCGGTTGGGATAGGCTCCCGCCCCCCACTACCATATACAGGATTAATCGGGTATTGATAATGAATGATACTGAACTAAACTTTAGCTCATATCATAATTTAAGGCCCCCCTCACCTCGGGAGACCGCTAGCCCAGTGACAGCAAGGTGGGGTAAGAGGAATGTTAAGCTTCCTACGATTTTCACAAATTACTGCTTTAGATGCACTGCTGCCCTACATATGAACGCGTTAGTGCCACGATTGACTTTGTTTCTGAATTTATGAATTTAAAGTCACATCGCCTCCCCAGGGTTTCTGTCAATGTGCGCAAGCGTTTCCGCCCGTGGGGCCGCCTAACCTGGCTTGTGTGTGGTCATTTGATTGACTTCCTAGCAACGGCGTCCGCAAGGAGCTCTGTCTAGGGAATCTTTTGGGATTACCAAGCGACTGCCATGTACGCAATGTTTACACATGGGTCCCTTTGCATCGGCTGCGTGTGGACTGGACTCATCAACATTGACTCGCAGGGCATTCGTCACAAAACGCAATGACAATACCAACCTACTTATGAGCGCGGTAGTGTATGTTACTGTTCCGTTTATGAACACTGCTGATTGATCGTTGTAGGATGTATGTTTTATGTACACTATTAATGATTACAATTTGTGATGTGGAAATTATGGGAAGCTTAATTGTCAGCAGCACACTACAGCAACATATTTTGAAAGGTTCTCACATGTACAGTTACATTCAATTATCTGAACGAGAGGTTTACTCTCGTTTTATTTATTTTTGTAAATAAGCAAAAAACACCCATGTAAACTGTATAGCAGCTGGAGATGCGAGTCTCATTAAGACACAATGAATCTAAATTGTATTCGTTGAAGTATTTTATTTAAAAAACCCACATCAAGCACCCATGTAAATGCAGGCCCAGTGTCTCTTTTCGTCCAATTTTGGCAAAACTTTGCCAAATTGGCATAGTTGCGAAATTGGGAAAGTTTTGCTCTTTTGGCAAAACTTTGCCAAAATAGCTTCCTTAAACGAGAGTGAGAAATTACCATTGCAGTGCATTTTGGCCCCTTTTTAATGAATTAGAAAATCTGACTCTTTAACGGTGCGTTTAGGTTTAAGCTGATCAAGTGGTGGGCCCAGTCGTTCCTTGTGGGCGTGCCAAAAATAGTGGCCGGCTTCCGTGATGACGAGGGCGTTGTGCGGAGACTGCAGACCTTCGAGACCCTGCACATCCCCAAGATGGTCGCGGTGAGCCACTTCATGTGCTCGCAACCTAAACATTCATCATCCCTCTGCTGCTGTTGCCGTTGTAAGCGGCCACTGTCCAGGTTGACTCAGGTTGGCCGGTCACCCTCCGATGGTGGTGGTATTAGAGCAGAATTTTATAGCTAGATGCCCTTCCTGATGCCAACTTCCTTTAGTCGGAGGGTCTGCGGATCGTTATTTGTCTGGAACGTCCCACCAGATCTGTTCACCAAAGGCTACCCTACTAGGAGGGCTAGACTCCAGGTGGCATAGTGTAATTTTGATTGAAATACGCAAACACATCCACCACAATAACATTTACGATCCATTCTAATATGAAATATTAAACTTGATAGGTTGAAAGATAAGTGGGAGGGCATTGCCTTGTGGTCGAGAATGGCAATTGTAACTTATTCCTAGCCATGGACTGCAATTGAGAGCCAATTTTGAAAGGAGAGAAAGTTTTGGAGGACGCCAGAAGGAAAATTTCATGTTTCTCCTCGCTGAATATACTGTAGATATCGTAAGTGCAGCTAATAAAGGGCCAGACTCTGGGCCCAGTGATTAATAGGCCTTTCACAAACGCATGCTTGTGGGCTGCGTGGGTGCAAATGTGTAGACCTTGGCCCGTTGTGATTGTGCATTGCTTCACACGTGTCCCCATATGTTTGTGTTGCAGGATGACCATGAGGCATGGAATGGCTCTGTTTGTCTCAATTTTATGGAGGCATTTCTAACCTTCATGAAGAAGGTTGTGACAAAGGATGACCCAAAGTGAGTGTGGGGGTTATTTTTCCATATTTTCTGTGGTGGCCAGTGCAAGCCAGTTAAGGCGGTGAGTATAGGCAGTAATGTTTAGTAGAGTACAACAAAGTTGCAAATTTATTTCCTCAGCAGTGGCGCTATACTAAAACCACAAATTTGCGGGCAGTGTTTTCCTCAATAGTGTCTTTCATAAAATATCCACATTTTCATTACATTGCTGGCTCGCAGGACGGTGTACCTGTTCTCCTGGGAGCCGGGTCACGATGTCACGTACAGCGTTCAGCCGAACTCGGAGCTCGCGTTCCTGCCTGACTGGTACGTCAGCGAGATGGTGAAATCACCGTGACTCACGGAGAGAGAAAGAGAGAGCGTTCCCATCCTCTCACCCGCCCGTCCGACTGGCGCCGGCGGGGACCGGCCTTCGTCCTTGGAGCCACGAGTGAAGAGCGACTGAACGAACAGGCCTCCGACCGGGGATGGTGTTTCCACCTTTCCCTGCTGTAACACATGTTGGCGAAGTATGTCCATCCCTCCACTCCCCGGCATATAGCCCCGCCTGTCCCCCACCCATTCCACCACCACCATCCGACTTAATGTAGGCACCTGGGCAGACGCTTGTAATTAAAGAAGTGCAAATTGCAATTGGTTGTTATGAGGGTGGCATAATTACTCATCACAAACTAACGGACTATCAAATGGGAGATTGAAGGAATGGTGCTTGGAGCGAACAATGAGTTTGGTCAGAAGCACATTTTGTGCGAGGTATTTCACGCCGGTACTTTCTGTCTGCTTTCCCATATGCAGAGTCCCACCAATGACAGCCATTAACGGGAATGAAAATTCGGGCAAATGCGCAGGACGTTAACCGAAAGTGAATTCAGCTGTTAACGGAACAAGCACTGAACTGAAATGAAAAAAAAACATCAATCCTTGGCATCAATTCTTGGCAGCTTTTATTGCAGAAGCATTCGGGAGCTCCCACTAACAGCAGGGTGACGATTGGTGGAGTACAGTCGTTCATCCTGGACTTCCTCAGTAGAGAGACACGAATGTCGTGGCCTCATATAGCAAGAGTCGTTTACAAACAGCAGCGATTATTATGATGCTGTCCCATTAATGTGCACACGCTCATGGTGCGTGGGCTGGTTTACAAGCATTCCCTCATTGCTGCGAATGGACATTAGCCCGAAGGGAGTTTTGGCAGCCACAGTGAGATGCGCTGCACGAGTTGTCGAACCGTACCCATGTCGCGAACCTTTAACATTTTCTGTGTTCAGTTTTTGTCACTAAGCCGGGTTCACGTGGGCAACGAGCGCAACATGGTGGCGCTCTTTTTCGTTGGTTGCCCTGAACTGCCGGTATAAAGTCTTCATTTACATGGCAGGGGTCGACCAGCACTCAGCTCATCACTTTTGACAGCCCGCTTTCATGGTACTCGTTTTATCGATATTGGAGGATTGATAGACCAGGTCTACCTTCAACCGAGAATTCAACAAATGACTTCTGATGGCAGCATCACCCGGCCAATTGAGATTCAACCGTTCTGCAGTAGTTGTGAGTAGAAACGATAGCATGGGCTGATCACCCCTCTTGTGTTTGCCCCAGCTTCTTATTAGATGACTTGGTAATGTGGCATCAGCACGAGCGATGTCCCTAGTGAAGCCAAGCGGGTTGCAACCGAGTACACAGAAATACGTGTGTGTGTGTATGTGTGTATATAACATGAATCGGGCTCTAACAACACCAGGATACCTTGTTTTCAGGTAAGATCGAGGTTGTCGAATAGCTCTGCTGCCGATAATAATCCAGAGCCTGGTGGTAATACGTAATAATACGGGTGCCCTATCTGACTAGTGGTAAAGCAGTAGACGTTTGTGTAGCTAAATTATCTCTTAGTGATCGTCGGTCATTCTTACCGTAGTTAGTAAATCGGCCCAGTATCAATTGTGAACGAGCAGTGTAGGAACTGGAGTGCCGCAAGCATGATCACTGCATGATAAAATAATGCTCTCGATCGCTGTGACAAAGTGAACCAGTGAGTTTGGAGGCTTCAAGAACTCTTGACTTCCTGAGCTAGTTTCTCGTTCGGGATTTTACACCTGCTCAGAGGTGAAACCCATAATCATTTGTAAAACCTGACACCGCCATCCTTCCCCATAGATGTTTCCATTTGGGCCCATAGGTGGTTAAACCACTGTTGTCTGAAAGGATCATTTAACATTATCAGCGCGTATCACCAGCTGACAAATGTTGTGTTAGGTGAGACAGGGATGGAGTGGACATAATATAAAACATTATTTCTGTCTCCACCCATTTCCTATTGCGGTATTGGTGTTGTGTCATGGGACAAAGTGCCTGACTCTGACTGAGCAGTGCATCGCCCCTTGCTAAAAATCTATCCACAGAAGAAGGTGATAGCACAGAGATCCCTTTCAAGTTACCTATTTTATCCGCGATGATTAATGCTGCATTTACCCATGCTCCCCGTTTTACAGCGATGTTTGTAGCGTGGCTCATGAACAGAATTCATTTTTTTTTAAACAGAATTTGAATTTTTTTTGCCCAAATGAGGGACAAGCCCAATAAAAAAGTATATTTTGATTCAGTCGTTGGGTAATCCTGCTGAGACGAGTTCAACCACGGCCAGCTGAAACTAATAAGTGAAGGGAGGAGCTGGGCAATATTGAGGTCTGTTCTCTGACTTCTGAGTTACCTGACCATCTCGATAGTGGGAGATCTTAACCGTCTGAAATTCGTTGTTCAGAATATGTGATTCACAACACCGGTCTCAGAGTACAACAATCTCGTTAACGTCTAAGGTCACGCAGTCACTCAAACCGAATATCATTGGGAGACGTTTTCGAATTGAATAGCTCTCAAGGGCTGCTATTTTGGAATAGCGGCGTTGTATTCCCGTCCTCTCCTTTACGTCTTCCCGTGCAACATGGGAGGCAAAACGGAAGAAGAGAAGAAGAGTCCAAAAGAAATTAGCAGAATGCTCGACGTGGCTATCCCAAAAAGAACTATTGAGAGAAACCTCATCGAGCCGTGAAACCTTACATAAATACCTTTTAAACTCTTTTAACTCCTTTGTCAACCTGTGGTTCTCCGTCCAACAAGTTTAGTATTTATCCGTATAAACCACACCTAAACAAAAAAACATAAAAAGGCCGCTCCGATAATAGCTGTGCCTACCGTTTAGAATCGTAGCCAAATGGGACATTTCCTGCTACGAAGGTGTGAACATGATGCGTTTTCTGCGGAGGTAAGCCTAATATGGCTTTTACGAGTCACATTAAATGTTGATGATGTTAATCGATCTCTAAAACTGCTGTGCTTTCTTTTGTTCTTTCTATGCGTAAATTGTATAAACACAAATATTTATGACAAACTTACATGTAACGTATTAGAATGTAACGTTTTACGTTGTACGATCACCGCAAAATGCTAGAATTTGATTTTACGTTTTTATACAGTGTGTTAACATGTATTCTAAACAAATAGAACAACCAAGAGGAAATTGTTTCATAAATGTGACTAAATTGTATATTTGTGTACCGTGTAAAATATTGCAAATAAATCACGTTTTTTTTTAGAGCGACAGAATCTCAAATCGTTCTTTGATTGACTTTGAAACCAACAGCACCTACATCTGCATTTCAGGAGAGGTTGAGCACCTAAGCTAAGCAGTAGAGCTTTAATTATGCAACTTACACCCCTGCAGCAACGATTCAATGATTTTTTTTTACAATTAGTGATATTTGATGACAAAATTGTTTATTTAACCATCGTGGTGAGCCTCTTATTATTTATCAGACCCCCTTATCCAGAATGACTTCCATCATTACAGAAGTGTACCGAGGAAATCACAGAGAGCCGGCCGCTAGTGGCTTTGTGAGTTATGCCTTCCATTCATTACCAATACCCGCTTAATCCTGTACAGGGTCGCCCGGAGCCTATCCTGGCCGACGGAGGGCACAAGGTGGGGGAACACCCAGGATATGACGCCAGTACATCGCAAGGCACACTTTTGAGACAATTTACTCAGCAGGCCATTAACCTAGGCAGCAGCGAGTCTTTGAACGGTGGGAGGAAACCGGAGTACCCGGCAAAAATGCAAGCTCCACAGAGAAAGGCACCCGAGCCAGGAATCGAACCTGGGAGCTTCTTGCTGTGAGGCGACAGTGCTACCCACTGCGCCACCGTGCCGCTGTGCCACCCCTTTGTACGTTATATGAAACCTCTCAGGTATATTCTTGTTTATAATGGAGCGAGTGTTTGTATGTCTACTGACGGTACCGGATTCGAATGACTATCTTATTTTTGTTTCATTTCCAACTTATTGATGATTCTTCTGAAACGTTAACACATTTTCAGGTTTAAATTTCCACCTTTGCTCAACCATCAACACAATTTAAACACTCTTCCGCTTTTATCCCGATATCGAAGAACGTGTTAAATGCATGGTACAAGGTCACCCACATGGTGGGCATGGTGGGTACTTTGCATTTGATGCGATTTTCATGAGCTTGAAAAGTATAATTTGATGTATAAACACATTTTTGTACCTCTGTCAAATTGTCATTCCGCATTTTAATAAAATATCCCCACAGGAGGGTCCTGTATTACAATGTTTTGCCACTTACTGTTCACGGTTTGTAAAAATGTAGCCGATTACCTGGAGAATACCCATGCATATCAGGAAAGAATACTCAAAATCTACGCACAGGTGCAATTTCTAAACAGCAGTCCTATGGAGGGCGGCGCGGTGGCCCAGTGGTTAGCGCTGTCGCCTCACAACAAGAAGGTCCCGGGTTCGAATCTCTCGGCTCGGGTGCCTTTCTGTGTGGAGTTTGCATGCTCTCCCCGTGTCCGCGTGGGTTTTCGCCGGGCACTCCGGTTTCCTCCCACAGTCCAAAAAGCATGCTGCTACATAGGTTGATTGGCTCGCAGGGTAAATTGCCCCGCAGTGCCCGGCGATGGACTGGCGTCCCATCGTCGGTATATCCTTGCCTTGCGCCCTGTGTCTGCCGGGATAGGCTCCGGCTTCACCGTGACCCTGTATAGGACTAAGCGGTTTCAGACAATGAGATGAGATGAGAATCCCGCAAACAGCTTGCTGTAATAGACAACAAGCTACTACTCAGAAAACAGCCCGGATTTTGATGAACATTGTACTGATGTAGGCGTTCACGGCTCAATGCATGAAAATTGTATTCTAAAACTGTTCTTTCGGGATAGCCATGTCGAGCGCCCCGCCCCTCTCCTTCGCAACGTTTGCCTCCCACGTTGCAGGCGTTTTGAGACTGAGTGAAGCTTCGTGGGATGTACAGTGTGTTTGAGAAGGTCAAATTTTTGAATGATGTTGGTATTTGAAACAATGTTATTTTCTATTTAAAACATTTCCCCATACCCTTAAAGCACCTTCCAAGGATAGCCGGTGTCCTCTTTTCAAAGGGCGTTGATGAGGAGGTGGGGAGAGCTCTAGCCCCTCGTTGACAGTTATCCCAGCAGCAGGCTGGCCAGTAATTGATGAGTGAATGCGCCTTAATTAGGAGCGGGTCGCAGATGCCGCTGCATGTGACAACAGCTCCTTCACCTCCTCTCGCCTGATCGCCGCTGTGATTTGGACTCCCCGTCGAGATGACTCATGGAGGTGACTCGCCCCTTCATTTCAGCTGGAGCTGACTGGGTCTGAGCATCAGAAAGTATTACTCAATCACTTTCCCCCTTCAACACCACCACCGCGGCAGGAGTGGGCGCTGGGAAGCGGCGGATTGGGTGGCAATGGAAAGTATTCCGTGAGAAATTAAACCCAGACTCAGCCTGTCACCACCAGTCATCACGCAGTGGGGCGTGCCTGCCGTGTCGTGTATTAATAATTTACAGAGGTCACCGTTTTGACCCTTTGGTGCGGCAGTTGAAAGGCTCCGCAAGTTTCATGCATCACACATCCTATGTCCGTCCACCACCCAGCAGTGTAAAGGGGAGGAGTCAGTCGATGGGCAGCTTGAGTCCAGTGGGGTAAAAAGTGAGTATCTCCCACCTCTTCCAAGATCGTCTAGCGCAGGGGTCGGCAACCCACGGCTCCGGAGCCGCATGCGGCTCTTTAATCCTTATACTGCGGCTCCGAATGACTTGGGAAAATAAATTACTAAAAAAAAACTAAGTATTTAATTGAAGTGTATTTTATTTGTGTTAGTTCTTTTTCATTATTTTAGTTCTAAATTGGAAGATTATTGTGATCTTGAAATATTA
>JAZEWT010000003.1:23097660-23155998 GCA_036362905.1 Mordacia mordax | reverse complement strand
CCCTCACCCCCATGTCTTGCCCTGTCTGTCTGCCCGCCGTGTCTCACTCTGGACAGATTAACACTCACCGGTGTGCAGGCCCAATCCGACTCGGAGCTGGCATCGTCAGATTTGACGTATCGTTTTAGCGTCGTTTTTTTTTTACATCGAGGACCATGAGAAACGTAATTTCGTTCTTCTATATGCTGTGATTGAATACGGATGGGAAGGCAAATAAATATATCTTGTCACTTTGAGGATATGCGACAATCAATATCACAGGGGTGCGTGTAAAACATCAGAGCTTCCGCCACTTTGAAATATATTTTCAACATCACAAGACCACACTCCCCATGGGCATACAGGAGGTCCCGCTCGCTATCTCTACTGGGAGAAGGTTGTACAGCGAAACACTGTGGATTCCAGCTGTTCCCTCTGTATGGGATAGTGTTTCTCTCTCACACACATGGATTGTCTTGAGGCGCTCCGGTTTCCTCACGCAAATTAACACCAATTATTGGCCGATAAAACCTAAATATAGAGAACCGCAAAGCTTAGGCAATTTTTGGCTCGGGATAACTGCGTGGCTCTTTTCCTGATTGTCTGTGGTTCCTGAACACACCTCAGAGTCCTGGGCGAATACCATTGCGTTCAATAAGTCTCATCTCATTATCTGAAACCGCTTAATCCTATATAGGGTCATGGTGAGCCGGAGCCTATCCCGGAAACACAGGGCGTAAGGCAGGAATGCACCCGACGACGGGACGCCAGTCCATCGCCGGGCATTGCGGGACAATTTTAGTCTCCGAGCCAATCAACCTATCCAGGAGCATGCTTTTGGACTGTGGGAGGAAACCGGAGTGCCCGGCGAAAACCCACGCGGACACGGGGAGAGCATGCAAACTCCACACAGAAAGGCACCCGAGCCGAGAGATTCGAACCCGGGACCTTCTTGCTGTGAGGCGTCAGCGCTAACCACTGGGCCACCGCGCCGCCCGCGTTCAATAAGTTCATAGTATTATTAACAGTTTTCCGTGCAATGTCAGACGAAGGCCTCCCCACACAATCACCGTCTCACGATGCCACGAGCCATTTGACTCCTGCACGCGAGCTGATCTCATAGCTTCATCTCCACGGTGATCATCCATCCTCCCACGTTTCCTCCTGACACTCCCTCACCATGTTCGCCCGTCGCCCGTCGTCCCTCCGAGCCCGCCTCTGTTCGTTGTTATTTTTTTCGAAACGTACAGGAGAGCCTCGCTGGCCACGTCTCTCCCGTTTGCGGATTCTCTCACTAAACGGGTCGCGGACTCGTTTCGGCTCGCGCATTTGGAAAGCCCGATTTTCAGGAATGGTGGTGGTCGGCGATGGTTTCCTGTACATGGAAAATATTGAAGGAAAACATAGATTTAACGGACTAACAGGGGAAAAAGGGTGTCCAATCATCCGTTAAATCCGAAATTTTGCACAATGATCTTATATACGGAGTAAGTCTTATAACAACCTATATATTATGGATTCAATTAAACACATTAACACATGTAACTAATAGCAGCAACAAAAATAGTAAAATAAAATAAAAATATTATTTTCCATTATATTAAATGCAGGCCGCTGTCTCGAAAGTAGCGGACAGCGGTCCGTTGCTTCCGAAGTCCCTTGAGTTCAGAGGTCCGTTAAATCGAGATTTTACTCTATAAAAAAAAAAACCACAGCGCTTTCCCCAGCCAAATTGTCAAAAGTCTACACATGGTGTTCTTTGTGCGCAGGCGTGCTGTGGCTGGCCATCACGTCCGAGGTCCTGTACATAGGCCTGCTAGCTATCGGCTTCCTGCTCATGTGTCTGGAGCTGTGCCAGCGGAGGAACATCGTGGGGGCCCTGCGACTGAACGCGTTCGCGTCCGTGTTCACGGTGCTGGCCGGTGGGAGCGCGCGCGCTCACCCGCAGGGCGAGGGAAGGGGGGCAATGGGGCAGAGAGAGGAGAGAGGCACGGCCATGGGACCGGGAGGAGATGGGGGGCGAGAGAGAGAGATTATGAGATGGAGAGAAAGATCGAGATTCAGATGACGAGAGAGGGAGATAGCGATGTGAGATGACTTCATTGGGACCAGAGAGTCGGTGTTTTTAACGGCTTTTTTTTTTCAAAACAGACATAGAGACCCAAAGATTTACGTGCACACCAGAGACTAGCAGAGAAACACAGACTTGCATAGAGGGGCAGAGAGAATGCCTTTCCACGCAATGCCACGTTTTATATCAGAAATACTTTGACGATGATGGTGAAATTGATGTTGATGACGAAGATGCCAATGGCAATTTTTTAAAATATAACTCCAGGCTTAGATGTATCAACTGCAAGCTCTCCCATTCCCAGCCCTCTGTAATGTAATTGGGGAAATTAAGCCTCATTGAATGTTAAAGAGGCCTTGAGGTCAGGTGTCCGCAACATAAATAATGCACTTGGCGACGCGCAATAGTCAATAATTGAAGCAAGGTCATCGATTTGTTTCTTTAATTGGAGCGAACGAGACCTCAGTTACGGGCCGCATGAGTTTGGGCTGCTGATTATTTTGATTGAAACAAATCTGAACCGCAATCTGATTCACATCGCTAATTAAAGCCACAAAGGTCAACAAACCGAGGATCATTACTAAGTTTGTATAAATCTCTCGTTGTGATGACAGTGCAATTGGAATACTAGCCACACAATCTCGGTTCGATTTATTGAGATTTGTACTGGATCGAGATTGAGGATTAGATCTGGTATCCTCGAGTATGGGCTGCTAGGTTTCTCCGGGTTCTCGTTTCCTCGCTTAGGAGGACAACTCATTTAGTGGAACCTGTGCGAAGGATGTCGTTAGACATCACTCGTCAGTGTTGGACCGCTTGTTGTTCGGTGCGATGTCCAACGTTTGGCTCCATGTGCTGGCAGCTTGTTCAAAAAGGTCATCATCGCTGCTCATTGGTGATAGCCGCGTTGAACGTCCCTTCTGCAATACAATTGCTAAGCCCCTCCTAAACGGCGACTCCGCTGGCGGGGGTGGGGGTGGTGTGTCTATACCGTGCTAATATCTGCGCCTCCTCACAGAATGAATTAATTGGCCGATAACATCAGAATATAACGCCGTGTCTGGCAAATGTTGGTGCCGGCTGAATGCATGGCTGCCTTTCCCTCGCCGCTCTTGTTTTAATGATGTAAGTCGCCCTGGATAAGGGTGTCTGCTAAATAAAAATTAATAATAATAACAACAGAGACAACCTGAGGTGGTTCGTTTTCTGCCTCGGGTACCTTTTTTGTGTAAGTTGGTGCGTTCTCCCCCTGTTCTGCGTGAGTTTAATCCGGGTTCTCCAGTTTCCTCCCACGAGAAAAAAACACAGTCTTTAATTAATTGGCCGAGACCCTTATAATGTTGAGGGACGCAGTGTCTGGTGGTTTGAGGCCGGCTGCCCTCATGGCTGCCTCTCCCTCACCTGTCCTTCCGAGATGTCGCTTTCTTTGGGACGTCTTGGTGAAAGGCGCGATATAAATGTAATATATTTATTTACTGTCATTCGAAGGCTTTCGTGACCAATGTTATCGATCAATTCCCTTTTTTGGGTTAGGTCAAGTAACAAAAATGTTTGTCGTAAACCCTCCACGACCCGACAACAGCCAACTAGTAACGTTTGTCAACGTAAATAAAACGTGCCAATTTTTCACTATCTCAACACACCGGTGTGTTGTAGAGCAAACTCACAGCGTTTATAAATGAAATGCGACGTTTCGCTGATAATTGCATTTAGTATCATCAGACAACCCGTACCTGCTTGAGACGAGTTCGCTTCAGATGCTGTGAGTTTGCTCTCCAACACACCAGTGTGCTGAGATAGTGAAGAATTGGCACGTTTTATTTACGTTGACAAACGCTTCTAATTGGCTGTTGTCAGATGGTGGAGGGTTTACGACAAACCTTTTTTACGTGACCTACCGATCTCATCTCATCTCATTGTCAGAAACCGCTGTGAGCCGGAGCCTATCCCGGCAGACACAGGACGCAAGGCAGGGATATTCCCACGATAGGACGCCAGTCCATCATCGGGCACCGCGGGCAATTTAGTCTGTAAGTCAATTAACCTATGCAGCAGCATGTTTTTTGGACTGTGGGAGGAAACCGGAGTGCCTGGTGAAAACCCACGCGGACACGGGCAGAACATGCAAACTCCACACAGAAAGACACCCTAGCCGAGATTCGAACCCGGGGCCTTTTGCTGTAAGGCGACAGTGCTACCCATTGGGCCACCATGCCGCCCAAAAAATTAAATTCATCGATATTTATTTACGTTCATTTTCGCGTTTATTTATTTTCTGGCCAAGGAAAACCGATCTTTATAAACTGATCGCACCTAAATTGCTCTTGCCACCCCCGGGCGCGGGATTAACTGAACGCACAAAGTGTGTTGGTCGATGAAACAAAAAAAAAGAGTTCGGCCGGACATGGAACTCAAACCGCTCGACTCGACCGATCGCGCTCCGCTGTAATCGTGCGGTGCGCACACGCGACTCACACGGCACTGGTTCATTCAATCGTCATCAGTGCCCACTTAATCCTGTGTAGGGTCACGGGGTGGCCCTCTCCTGGCAGACACAGGGTGCAGTGCCGGGCTGCACCTGGCACTGAATGACAGGGCACTGGGGGCAATTTAGCCAGTAGGCAAATTAACCTACGCAGTCGCAGCATGTCTTTGGATGGTAGGAGGAAATTGATGTACCGGGTGAAAATGCACACCAGCGTGGGAAGAGTATGCAAACTGCTCATAGAAAGGCGCCCATGTCGGGAATCGAACCTACTGTGAGGCGGCAGTGATACTCATTGCGCCACCTTGCCGCACCTGGACGGCAGTCATTCATTCTTCCTCAGTTTTATCAATTCGAACGTTTGCTGTTTCGCAAGAATCCCGCATCCATAGCTGGCAAGCTCACTGGGTACTTTCTACTGTAATAATAAACATCTGTCTATATCCAATGTGTTAAGGTGCTAAGGGGTAAGTGGGATGTCAGTCCATTGTCTCGAAATCCTGCCCATCAAAGACCTGCAGCCTGTGTCCATTGGGCCTAAATAGGTGCTTACTAACAGCACTTGCCTGTGTAGGCTATACGGGAAATCTGTCTATTGTGTGTATGATGCAGGCTTGCTGGGCATGGTGGGCCACATGATGTACACAACCGTCTTTCAAGTGACTGCACACTTGGGGCCTGAAGACTGGAGGCCTCAGAGCTGGGACTACGGCTGGTCCTTCTGGTGCGTATGAGCGCTTAGTGGACTCACCGGACTATATATCAACATTCAGTGCGCCCACGACATCATCCATAAATCCGATTTGTCATTGGCCACTTTTCCTGGTGAGGGTCGTGACGACAGCATGCCGACTAAGGCAGATCAGACCTTCCTTTCCTCAAACAAAGAAGTTCAGCTCCTCCTATGAGATTCCCATGGGTTCCTAGCTGAGACACAATCCCATCAGCGTGTCCCAGAGACAGACTCCCGCTCCACCTAGTGGGTTCCCGGGCATTCCCAGGCAACTATTCGCTACTTTAATTCTAAGGCTTTCGTGACCAATGTTATCAATGAAATCCATTTTTTTGGGTCAGGTCATGTAAAAAGTTATAGATTATAAAATAGTGTCATTTAACCCTCCACCACCCGACACGGCCAATCAGCAAGGGGTTGTCACGTTGAACAGAAGACGCGCCAATTCCTTTACTATCTCAGCACACCGGTGTGTTGAAAAGCGACCCCACAATATTTTACAAAAAATGTATTGTACGACGTTTCGCTGACAACAACGTTCAGCATCATCAGGCACCCGCGCCAACAACTGGGCGAGCAACTATTCGCTGTCGAACCATGTCTGCCAGAAGATGCCATCTGTCACTGGAAGACTACCAAAATAATATAGCTACTCCTGTAACGAGCAATGACTTGTCCACTCCCTGTCTGTCCGTTCCTCGATCACTTGCTCGCTAACCGGGCAGTCTGGCCTGGATCTCCTTCACCTGCTGCATGGCCTCCTCCGTGACGACGCTCAACACATACACCAAGACCGTGCTCGAGTTCCGCCACCGACGCAAGGTCTTCCAGCAGAACCTGCGTGAGAGGGACGTCTTCATGGACCCCGAGGCTCTGCTTGGTCTGTGGCCTGGCACGGCCAAGCACTGCAGTCCTGGTGAGGGGGAGGCAGTCGGGATTTGGCAGAGAGCCGCGCGGCAGTTAAAAATAATAATTGCACTGCGAGAGCGCTTTTCACCCGAGGGTAACAAAGCGCTGCACAGAGCTGTGGATAGAGTGGCATGTCAACAACAACAACGTATGAACGGCATGTCAACATTTTTTTTTTTTCAAAAATATGAGCTGTGGTTGTTGAAAGTAATGACCATCCACAACTTATGACGCACTGTGCACTTTCATTCACTCTCGACGAGAAAGGAGAATGATTCGCAGGCATGAGAAACCGCAGAGAGACAGTAGAATGGGAAGACATCCACTTTTATAAACCGGTGCCAACATTTGCCAGATGCCGCATCCTCGATACAGTGTCATGCATTTTGTTATCGGCCAAATAGTGGGGGGTTTAAGCTATGGGAAAAAAACAGAACAACTTAACCCACACAGAAAGGCACCTGACACCAGGAATCGAACCTGGATCTTTTTGTTGTGAAGCGGCAGTGTTACTCACTGTGCCAAACTGCCACACTAATTGTCATAATTTATGTTTTAGCAATAATAATAATTATTACCGTGAAAACCTACATCATTACAATAATAACCACTATCATTATCGGTTATCCAGATGAAGGAGACTTGGAGCTGGGCATCAGATCCGCGGCGGCCGCTCTCACCGAACATTGCGGCGACTCCAAGATGTCCGGTCATCCCAATCGCGGACCGCCCGGCCTGTGGCCCGGCAGCGTCGACGCACTCCGAGGGGCCGCCGAGGCCGTCATGCTGGCTCACGGACTCCAGGCCTCTGATGACGGTGGCGGCGGCGGCGGCACGGTCCGTGAGCAACACGCTCCCCGTGAGCAACACGCTCCCCGTGTCCCGGCGAGCCGGAACGCGCGGGAGACGTTTTCGGGCTGCGACCGGCAAGCGCTGAGGGGTGCCGCTGAGGCGCTGGTGATGGCCCACGGCTCGGTGGAGAGCGAGCGGGGCCTGCACGGCATGTTCGTGAACCCTCGCCAAACGTCCATCGAGGACAAGTGCTACTGAGCGCTGCTCAACGCTCGAGTGCGGGAGTTGGCGCACACGCGAGAAGCCCGGCCTGAGCGCATCTTCCCTGCAAGCAGTGGCACTTAACGTAACGACGAGCTGGGGAGAATTGTCGAACACGTTTGAGTTTCACGTTTTTTGGTGCGAGTTTTTTCTTTTCTCCACTACTTTGTTTCAATTGCATAGTTGGTAACACTTCACGGAATGAGGAGTCCGATAGGAGCTCTCTCAGAGCGGTGTAACCATTGATGTTTGAGAATGGCTCCTGTAAGGAAGAGTTTGTTGGAGGGCTTCGGTTTGCCTCGCGCTCTACAATGAAACGAATACAATAATTTTTGCATCCATCCATTGCCATGCCGCTTATCGGGGTTCAGGTCGCGGAGGCAACAAGCTTAGCAGAGCAGCCCAGACGTCCTTTTACAGAGCAACTTCCTCCAGCTCTTGTAGTGGAATTCCAAGGCGTTCCCAGGCCAGCTGAGAGATTTAATCCCCACAACGGGACCTGGGTCTACCCCAGGGTCTCCTCCCAGTTGGCCGTTCTCGGTACACCTCCAGAGGGGGGCGCCCAGGAGTCATCCTTATCAGATGCCCGAGACACCTTAATTTTTTGCAATTCAAGCTCTGGGCGGCGCGGTGGCCCAGTGGTTAGCGCTATCGCCTCACAGCAAGAAGGTCCCGTGTTCGAATCTCTCGGCTCGGGTGCCTTTCTGTGTGGAGTTTGCATGCTCTCCCCGTGTCCGCGTGGGTTTTCGCCGGGTACTCCGGTTTCCTCCCACAGTCCAAAAGCATGCTCCTGGATAGGTTGATTGGCTCGCAGACTAAAATTGTCCCGCAATGCCCGGCGATGGACTGGCGTCCCGTCGTCGGGTGTATTCCTGCCTTACGCCCTGTGTTTCCGGGATAGGCTCCGGCTCACCGTGACCCTATGTAGGATTAAGCGGTTTCAGATAATGAGATGAGATGAATTCAAGCTCTTTCCACGCAATGCGAAGGCGCATCTCTATGTCTACAGTGGTGCGTGGCGAAAGTTTGAAGCAAAATGCTGAATACGCAGCCCAAATCAGGAACCTCACTCGGATCCTCCTAAGAATGATAATGCCTATTTTTTTTTTCCAGGAAAGCATGATTGGATCTCAAGACTCATTTTTGTAAATGTGTTGACGGTTTGCCAATTTTATTTGAAAGTATTTTGCTATTCCTTATACTTGTGTTCCTCTTCTAAAAAACACACAATGTGTATGTTATTTTATACAAGTATGTGTGTGTGAACTTTAAAAAGCAATGGCAAATTTTGGATCTTAGAAACTTGCAATGATTTTATGTCTACAAAATAAAGTGAACTGCAATTCAGAAGAGATGTGGATGCTGATAATTGTAGTGGTAAGACAATGTCCGAAGTGGCAAGGGAGACTTGGTTAAGAAGTGTTTGCTGGGTTTCCAATTTACTTCGTATTCGAATTGTCCTGCCCGAGGCGGTTTAATTCCCACCTCCGGTGCCTTTTTTAGTTTGGAGTTTGTGTGTTCTCTCCCCGTGTTCTGCGTCGGCTTCCTCTGGCTTCTCCGTTTTCCTCCCACAACTAAAACACGATTATTAATTAATGGCCGATAACATCATTAATATATAGGACGCAGTGGCTTTCAAATGTTGGCGCCAGCTAACCGGTTGACTGCCTTCCCCCTCTCCCCACTTCTCTGTGGCTTCTTAGTGCTTCTGAGTCGTTCTCTCTTCCAATTAACTGCTTCGAAATTCATCGACTGTGTGTCACGGGTTATAAATAGTGTTTAATATTATCAACTACATTACTACAATATTATCATCGTTATCCAAGGCTGATTGTGCACCACAATGCACACAAGCCGTTTAGATTTTTGTTCACATAATTTATGGCTGACTGGTACCAAACTTATATATGAACGTGTTTCAAAACGTGGCTATTTGCAACCAATTATTATTTTATGTTATTATTTTATATTATGAAGTTGTATTTTTTATAGCAATTATATATTTTTTCATGTTAATAGTTTTTTTCTTTTCACAAACCGCTGATCACATGTTGGGAACCTCTTGGCTAATCGCCATAGCCACTCAGTGAACACCCCGATAATTAATACAACTATAATAACCGTGTGTAGTTATTATTTTCCACCTAGTTTCTTATACAGAGGCTTTCAAGGAAAACTTGTATAGCTGATTCTGACTTAATACCTAAACCATCGACTAAAGCTGCAAGTAATAAGATTACAATATATATGGGCTGAATGTTTTTATTTATTTAAAATGGGTAAAACAATAACAACAGTAATTTTATTATAGTACTCTCATCTCATTGTTAGAAACCGCTTAATCATGTACAGGGTCGCGGTGAGCCAAAGCCTATCCCGGCAGACACAGGGCGCAAGGCAGTGATATATCCACAATGGGACGCCAGTCCATCATCGGGCACTGCGGGCAATTTAGTCTGCAAGCCAATTAACCTATACAGCAGCATGTTCTTTGGACTGTGGGAGGAAACCGGAGTGCCCGGCAAAAACCCATGTGGACACGAGGAGAACATGCAAACTCCACACACAAAGCCACCCGAGCCGAGATTCGAACCCGGTACCTTCTTGCTGTGAGGCTAAAGCGCTACCCATTGGGCCACCGTGCCGCCCTATAGCATAGTACTGCATAATTGATTTTATAGTTTAGTGTCGTTTTAGGATTTGCAATTTACACGCACACACCGCAATTAATTTGTTGTGGCATAATATAATTGTTGAAGACAAAAGACCGAGCGCACCCGAGAGAATACTTAACGTCCATCGTGGAGATTGAGTGGCAGGTTGGCGCAGTGCCAACACCTGTGCTCGAGATGATGCCATGTGCACCTCGGGCCCCTTTCTATGTGGAGTTTGGGTTTTCTCCCTCTGCTCTGCGTGGGCTGCCTCCGAGTTCTTAAGCTTCCTCCCACTATTAAATAAATTCATTAATGAACCGGCCTATAACATCATCATTTATAGGAGACTGTGTCCGGTGAATGTTAGTGGCTGCCTTTCCCCTGCCTCATCACAGTTCCCTCACATAAATGATACGTATTATTATACATAATCTCAATACTTCAGGGATGATGACAGCCTGGGGAAGGCTTTCATCCAGCGGGGGTTTTGTCATGGCTGATGAGGATGGTTGACGAGCAGATTTTATTTTATAGTAGATTGATATTTTTTGGGGCTTGGTTAACCGAGGGAAAGTCCAAACCAAACTAGATAAGGTGGTGCATGTATACACAAATGCATCATTATTGCTTCCAAAAGGCTGCTTTTTCGGAATAGCCACGTCGATCACTCCTCCTCTCCTTCGCGACGTTTTCACCTCCCACGTTGGAAGCATCCTCAGGTGTTAGCAGTTTAACACCGAGTCAATCTAGGGGATGCCCAGGAGATGTTCATAAAATAGGAATAGAACCCAGGCAAGTCAGGTTCACAGCTCTGTCTTATAGAACCACTGTCACTCACTGCTCTACCACACATAAACACATTATGTGTAAATGCAAAATTATGCAATATGAATAAAATCCCATTATTAGCATTGATACTGAAATTATGTTAAGAATGTCCTGTTTGTGTGCCTATGTGCTCATGATCTTAAAAGGGAATTGCCTTGATTACTGTGTTTGTAAGACCCCCAGGTATTATTCACCAGAAAGCGAGAATAGTTGAATTGCATATACATATCAATTGGCTCTCTTTAATCAAATGCACAGAATAATATTATGATTTGAGAGAATACCTGTTTTAACTATGGTGACCTGATTTTGATTTCTGGTCACGGTAACGTCAGCAGTGAGCAATATGTGGGCTTAACCCACACTAATAATCGTAGTCAATTGTAGTCAAACAAGCCCCTAACTATGACTTAACATTTTTTTTATCTATTGATAAGTCTCTAACTGCCATTGCCTTGGGAAGCTTTCACAGTTGGGCGGTGGCGACTTCTATGCGCGTGTTATGTTTAAATCCTGACACATGCCTGTTATCAAGCACTCTGGAGTCGAGGGTTGGTGAATCACGTAGATGTTTAGTCAATCAGTATCTCACCTCATCTCATTATCTGAAACCGCTTAATCCTATATAGGGTCACGGTGAGCCGGAGCCTATCCCGGAAACATAGGGCGTAAGGCAGGAATACACCCGACGACGGGACGCCGGTCCATCGCCGGGCAATCAGTATGAGCACCCGTTAAATCCTATACTAGGTCGCGATGTGCCGGAGCCTTGTTGAATGTATATTCAGCCTTGTTTCATTTTTGCACCGGGGACCATGACAAACGTAATTTCGTTCCTCTAAATACTATTATTGCATGCGAATAAGATGACAATAAAATGTATCTATCTATACCTAGGATGTGACGCCAGTACATTGCAGGGCCCTTTTTGGGGCAATTACTCAACAGGCCAATTAACCTAGGCAGCAGCGTGTCTTTGAACGGTGGGAGGAAACAGGAGTACCCGATGAAACTCCACGCGGACATGGGGAGAGAGCACGCAAACTCTACACAGAAAGCCACCTGAGCGGGGAACCGAACCGGAGCCTTCTTGTTGTGAGGCAGTAGCGCTGCTCACTGCGCCACCGCGCGATGTTCTCATCTCATCTCATTGTCTGAAACCGCTTAGTCCTATACAGGGTCACGGTGAAGCCGGAGCCTATCCCGGCAGACACAGGGCGCAAGGCAAGGATATACCGACGATGGGACGCCAGTCCATCGCCGGGCACTGCGGGGCAATTTAGCCTGCGAGCCAATTAACCTATGTAGCAGCATGCTTTTTGGACTGTGGGAGGAAACCGGAGTGCCAGGCGAAAACCCACGCGGACACTGGGAGAGCATGCAAACTCCACACAGAAAGGCACCCGAACCGAGAGATTCGAACCCGGGACCTTCTTGCTGTGAGGCGACAGCGCTAACCACTGGGCCACCGCGCCGCCCCCGCGCGATGTTGTGAATCGCTATTCCCATTGGCGTTGAGGTGCTGTAGCTTTGCTTACCAAGAGATGGCGGTACAGAAATTGGACTAAAATCCACCTGTTTGTTACCTTCTCGACAGTGATTGTTTTCCCCTCGTGCACGTGGGTTTTCTCTGGGTTTCCTTCCACATGTATGAACACTCTTTCGTTTACAAAGATAATCTTAAAATTAAAACCCAATATAACGGGACCCTGCTGGACTCGGTGTGGCTTTCCCGGATGAATAAGTAATTATTATTTTAATATTTATTACATTGACAAAAAAGATTAAAATTACATATTATAATTCTCTCAACCCTGAAAGATCACCTACCTTC
The DNA here is from genome assembly GCA_036362905.1 of Mordacia mordax. NCBI lineage: Eukaryota > Metazoa > Chordata > Hyperoartia > Petromyzontiformes > Petromyzontidae > Mordacia > Mordacia mordax. Next base: position 23,143,452 of record JAZEWT010000003.1, on the reverse strand, counting down.
ACCTGCATGTCATTCATGCATGTGACATGTCTGCACAGAATCATCTATAGAGTCCCCGATTCACACTTCTGTAAATTACTGTTGACTGGCACTTTATTGTCACCCCAAATCCCTCACCGCTAAAACTCCAGATTATCCAAAAATGATGCTGCCACCAGACGTCCAACTCGCACCCCCAAACGAGATGTCGTAAATCTTCAAATCTATCCCGTGGCTCCCAGTTGAATCAGAAATCAATTAAAAGGTCGCCCTTACTGTGCTTAAGATTTGAAGTGACCTGATTCCACCCTATCTCTCTCCCCTGTGTTGTCTCTCTACCTCCTAACTCGCACTCTCCACTCCGGCAATTTAAAATCCCAGAACAAAACTCACAGCTAACAACCTGCAGGATGTCACTACTCTCGCTGTTGCCCATTTCACTGGCAAGGATGACCAAACACACGAAATTGCGTGTATTTAATCAACATGTACATCAAGCAATTGGGCACAATCTCCGCATATAAATTGTTTTTAAGAGTGGGAATTAAAACATACAATTGAATCTAATGTACCATACTAATTTCCACGAACCAAATCAAGATACATTTTAATTAAACCCCATGCGAGTCACAGCACCTCCCTGTTCGATCGACACGTCGGGTAGCGTTCTTGTCTAATAAAAGCCTCTAAATCAGTGGTGGAAATCCCACGTTCTCATGGTTGTGTCAGTCCCTCCATACTATAAGCAGTCAACTTTTCATACTCATTTGACAACGATGACCAGTGAGTTTTGTTAATTTAAGCTGGCAGGAACCGTCGAGCTATGTCGTTCTTTTGAACAGTTGTCCAACAGGAAGGAGTAAACAAGTTACAGCATCTCACGGTACCAGGGATAATTTAGTCAGGACAGTTAACTTTGCAGTATGTCTTTCGACTGTAGGAAGAAAAAAAAAGTACCCAAACAAACCCCACATGGACATGGGGAGAACATGCAGAGTTCACACAGGTACCCGTGTCGGGAATCAAACCTAGGGCCTTCTCGCTGTGAGGCAGCACGCTGCTCACCACGCCACCGTGCCACCCTCTGATAAAGGGAAGGAGGTAGGTTTTCGCAATTACTTTACGAAGCGTTTTGGCGTCGTTCGGAAAGACGTGCTTGTGAGGCACGCAGAGCAAAACGTCAGACATCACGCGGAACGACACGCGGTATAACCTGAAAACACATCAGAGAGCTGTGATCATGAAGGATGATGAGCATCATGGAAATGGTGAATTGAGATGACCTCCAAACCAAGATTTGAACTCATAAACCTTTAGGTTGCTAGCCAGATGCTCCGACCCATTTGGCATTCTGGTCGGATTAGGTAACCAAATGAGACAGTTAATTTAATTGTATGATAATTTCAGCAGAGACTCATTAAAACGTGCACACACACCAAACCCCAAAGAGAAAACTCGATCTGGAAGCTGCTTAGGGACGCTGTCCTGTACAATGGGTTTTATATAAATCTCATTAACGACTTTGCGAGCAGTAAATTACTTCTCTATAAAGATGTGTGTCCCCTGTTTTATACCCATTAATCTCCGTGTCCTGCTGCTGCTGCCGTTTTATCCATCGCTAGTGCTGTCCATAATGTACTCTGTTTTTTAAAGACTGTCCCGCTCAATCGGGATGCTTGACCAATTCTGGATGAGCACTGTATGTGGCTTCATGTGGCAAAATTCTGGAGTACCCGCAAAAGACTCACTGTGCATTTCAGAGGGTAACACTAAAATATCTGCACATTCGGATTTAATAAGCAATTTCTGTCTTTCAATCCTCTGGCAATCCTACAGCCCAAGGCTGGTATTGCTTGGTATTCCCAGGCAATCTCCTTTTCAAATATCAACCAGGCTCAAAGTCTGCGTAGCTTAAAAGATTTGAAGACATGAAATACCTCCATATGTGTGGAGTAAACTGTTGTAGTGGTAAATGTAAAAATAGACACATTTATCACCCACTGCTATGGATCAAGGGGGGGGAGCGATGGCACAGTGGCTCGCACACTTGTGCTATGAATCTAGCGACATCAGTTTGATTCTCGACAATGGCTAACATAAGTGACGCGTTATATCTAAACCGGTCCAGAGCTCTCCCCCTCTTCACGAATTGAATTGCGCCAATCACTGTACGGCTAAATAACTCCCATGATTGACAACATAGTAAACCACTGCAGTCTGCGCTCCTCCTGGAGGAGGAATGTCAAAACGCAACGAACTCTATTTCTAAAACCCGCTTGTCGGGGCCAGCAAACTTCGACATTTAACTCTTGAACATATTGCCATGTGCCCTTTAATGAGCAAGACTTGGGCAGACCTTCATCGTATATAGTAGTCAGATTAACAAAGGGCAGTACTTATTTTCAATAACAGTTGGCGGCGCGGTGGCCCAGTGGTTAGCGCTGACGCCTCACAGCAAGAAGGTCCCGGGTTCGAGTCTCTCGGCTCCGGTGCCTTTCCGTGTGGAGTTTGCATGCTCTCCCCGTGTCCGCGTGGGTTTTCGCCGGGTACTCCGGTTTCCTCCCACAGTCCAAAAGCATGCTCCTGGATAGGTTGATTGGCTCGCAGACTAAAATTGTCCCGCAATGCCCGGCGATGGACCGGCGTCCCATCGTCGGGTGTATTCCTGCCTTACGCCCTATGTTTCCGGGATAGGCTCCGGCTTCACCGTGACCCTATATAGGATTAAGCGGTTTCAGATAATGAGATGAGATGAGAGACATGAGTTTTCATCATTTTTTGCGGGCGGCACGGTGGCCCAGTGGGTACCGATGTCGCCTCACAGCAAGAAGGTCCAGAGTTCGAATCTCAGCTCGCGTGCCTTTCTGTGTGGAGTTTGCATGTTCTCCCCGTGTCCGCGTGGGTTTTCGCTGGGCACTCCGGTTTCCTCCCACAGTCCAAAAAAATATGCTGCTGCATAGGTTTATTTGCTTGCAGACTAAATTGCCCTCGGTGCCTGGTGATGAGCTAGCGTCCCATCGTGGATATATCCCTGCCTTGCGCCCTGTGTCTGTCGGGATAGGCTCCGGCTCACCGCGGCCCTGTACAGGATTAATCGGTTCTGACAATGAGATGAGGTCATTCTTTGCTCCTGTGTACAATTTAAAACTGTTCATTGTTTTCATTTATCACATATATAACTGCAGTGAGCTATAGTGACCGATTCATATCAGTCCTTACTCATTCTCCAGCACAGTGGTTTCTAAAAGTACGTCCAGTCCCGGGCCGCCTTGCGAATTCAAAGTTAAATGTCTTATGATTTACTGGAATGAAAACTGTGGTCAGTAGAATTTGTTGAGTCGTGAGCATGAACGTTTATTTTGAACTGGGTTGAAGTGATAAACGATTGAAAACTAGTGCCTTAACCTTCTGGTTTGGGTACTCCAGTTTCCTCCGACAGTCCAAAGCTATTATGGCCAGGTTAATTGACCTGCTGACTAAATTGCCCTGTGTCTGTCGGGATAGGTTCCGCGCCCCTCCCCCTATCCCCCCTGTACATGCTAAGCGGGTACTGAGAACAAACCATCACCATAATCTGATATAGGTTTTCACGGCTCCATAATAATATTTGCACCTTTAAAGCGTCTTTCATCCGAGGGTCACAAAGCGCTGCACAGAGTTGTGGCGAGAACGGCATGTCAGCAACAACAACGACATATGAACAGCTTTCCGAAGCTGCTCTTTCGGGACAGCCGTGTCGCTGAGCATTCTCACACTCTCCTTCCGCGACGTGTCGCATCACATTGATTATCATTGATCTCATCTCATTGTGAGAAACCGCTTAGTCCTGTACAGGGTCGCGGTGAGCCGGAGCCTATCCCGGCAGATACAGGACGCAAGACATGGATATACCCACGATGGGACGCCAGTCCATCACCGGGCACTGGGGGCAATTTAGTCTGCGAGCCAATTAACCTGTGCAGCAGCATGTTTTTGGACTGTGGGAGGAAACTGGAGTGCCCGGCGAAAACCCAAGCGGACACGGGGAGAGAACTCGCAAACTCCACACAGAAAGGCACCCGAGCCGAGATCCTAACCCGGGCCCTTCTTGCTGGGAGGCGACAGCGCTAGCACTGGGCCACCGTGCCGCCCTTATCATTGATCATTACCATTAATTACCAGCAGCGTCTACTCTTTTATGTCGTTATTCATGTTGGTGAGAAGGCTCATTGCCCGAAACGTCGCCCTTTATAAAGCCACAGTGTCATTTATTGGCAATGTTTGGAGTTTATTTTTACCACACACACACACACACACAAAAACGGTATTGGTGTTGAATTGCTCTTCATATGTCACTGTTGTTGCTGACATGCCGTTGTCTCCGCATCTCTGCGCAGCGCTTTGTGACCCTCGGGTGAGAGACGCCCCAGAATTGCAATTATAATAATCATCAACTCTTATACAAGCTGGGAATTTCAATAGAATCCACCTCCATTGCCCGCCAATGTAAACTATGAATTACAATATCCCCCTCGACTACGGCACTGCGCATGCGTAGCGATGTGCGTTGCCTAGCAACAGCTGTTGGGCGCCCTCTGCCTTCCCGAATGACTTCGAACAAAGGTGCTTATTTCGCTTAGAAATTAAATGTTCTCAGTTGATTAAGCCGCGCGGAACGTAAGCAATTGATTGATTATCGTTCACCTGCTAGAGCGTTGTGTGTTATTGTGTGTGTGTGTGCGTGTACGGTATTTTTGTGAACGCGATTGATGAACACCGATTGCCCGGCGAGCGGCAATAACATTAGGCCGCGCTGGTGATAGTCACTGTGGTTAAACTATATAGTTGTATTCGTTATGATTTGAGAGTCCCAGACGTCTATAGCTGTATATTATTTGAGAGTCCAACAGGCCTATAGTCGTTTATTGCATTGGAGGCTGCCGTGTCGCTTTTCAAGGAAGGCTCTTTTTTCGTATGACTTTTTATTAGTTCGATGGACTGGACACTCGTCGTGGAAATGTGGAATGGTCAGCACCGGCTCGCGGCTGCCGTGTTTAATAATAATAATAAATTGCACTTTTAGAGCGCTTTTCACCCGAGGGTCACCAAGTGCTACACAAGCGCTTAATGCGCTCGCCGCCGGAAGCTGCCACAAGCATGGACGTGTTTTTTGACGTGGTACATTGTAGGCTTTGTGGCACAGTGGTATGAGAGCGGTGGATGAGTGTGTGACACCATGGCTTCGACTGCGGGCTTGTGACGGCTTACAGCGGTAACACCACGGCGAGGATCAGCGCCCACTCCGCGATAGATCAGCCAGCGAGCACGGATGAGCCGAGACTTCTTGATTTTGATGCTTTATTGGAACCAGCAGACACGGGCCGGAGTGTAGCGACATACGACGAGCAGCCTACATCTTGACGTCCTTCTCGTTCCCCCAGGAGACTGTCATTTGCCCCTCCAACCGGTCCTCATATATCCCCGCGACTCCTTCTAGCGCCTTCTAAATGACATCACCTTTATATTGTACCACATCACGAGTCACCACATCACGAGACATCGCGAGACGAAAACAGAAAGCCGACGCCCCCCCCCCGCCGTCTATATTCCTTAACTCTACAAGTGCAATTGTCTCTCGAAAGAATAGCAAGTCCGTCTGCCCAGTTGCTTTAGCGGCGCGGCAGTTGAGTATTTAGACGCCGATGATTGCTTCGAAAAGCCGCTCTTTCGGGATAGCCGCGTCCCATCGCTCCTCTCTTAGATCGACGCGGCTATCCCGAAAGAGCGGCTCTTAGAAGCAATCATGCATCGAGCCGTGAAAACCTATGTTTAGTATATTTAGAAGCTAATTCATGTGTAATTTAACTGGTGGTTAAGTGACAACAGGTGTATAATTGGATATTTTAGACTTTTGGGATATGCTGTGATATGCTGTATTCCCTTTTCTGCCACAAGTTAAGCCATGTCAAGTGACACGTGGCAAACTTATACTATCGCAGTATACATTGGTGGTAAGTTAAATGGCTGGTTGTAATGACTGAAACTAGTCCTAGGAATGTTGATTTTGTACTCTTAGCTCGAGGATGCCAGCGGGAATGAACTACCTTTCTCGTTTAAGCGGAGAGGCAATTTAATTAATGGGGGCACAGCAGCCTCTTGTTTAAAAAGTGTGACATTTGAACGACTCTATAGCATGTGTCTAATCCTTGGGTTAGTGTGGAAATTGAACTGTCTCTGTCAGGTTTTGTGCCTACATAAGCCTATTGCGGCAGTGCTGACATTTCGGACTGATGATTTTGTCGACTATCTCATTGTCTTAGTAAAAAGGTCGCGTTAAATAACGCGCTTGTTATTAACACCGCATTAATATCCCCAGCGGTCGTAAATATAATCTATTTACTTTGACCGTTGTATTCTATTTGAACTAAAGCCAGTAGCGAGCAAATAGTAACAGCACCGGCTGCTGCCGAAAGTGTTGGCATTCAAAAGACATGCGTCTACTGCTGTTCCTCAAGGGCATCAAGGAGTGGTGAGGGATAGTGAGGAGGCGGAGGACAATGAGGAACAAGAAACAGCTGCCATCGTTCAACCGAGAGACGAGGTGCTCTTTATGCCAGATAATGGCTGTATTGGGGATTGATGAGAACTGTATTATTGTCACCTGAAATGCGTTTTAACTCTTGTGTGTAAATAGTCGTCACTCAACCTTGGACAATTGATTGAGTAGAAACGTGTAGATTAACTTTTTGCATTGCATTTGTGCTCCAGACTCAAGACAATGTGTTTGGAATACTTGCAGAATAATGTGTTAACTAATGACCCATAGCAAATTAACGCAGATTGATGTCATATCCATATAAAGGGTGCTGCACCGTCCCACGTAGCCTGCTATAGATTTTATTTTCTGGGCATTGTCAATCGTGGGTGGCTCTCTGAATTCGGTACTAGGACCTGAGCGTGGCTCGCTCAGTGCACTGACCACTGACCCATCCGTGCTGAGAGTAATTGGATTAAAGTTTTACTCTGTAATGGGAAAGCTAGGGTTTACAAATTCCAGTGAAACAGGCAATTTGGCGCACTCATAATTACAAGTGGTTTGTGTGATGGGCCGTGAATATTATTTAAACGCATGTAGTTAAGTGCTGTTTTGTCCATGTATAATGTGATACGGAAAATGTATTAATAAGAAGTGGTCTGAGAACAACTTTTGGAAGCAATTCTCATAAATTGAGTGGTGGAAACATGTCAGTACAAAAAGTAGTAAATTATGCTCAAGAGATATCATTAGTTTGAGGCGTTTTGTTATTTATTACTTGGAGTAAAGTTTCATTATTTTTCTTGTTGACTTTTATTCAGTCCACAATTCCTTATTTTTATAATGATGCATTGTAATATGTTTGGATGTAGACACTATACATTATAAATTTAATTCCTGTATACTACAGTTAATTGATAATGTTGAGGTTTATTATTCAAAAGATATTTATTGTAAAGTAATGGGCCTGTTTAAATAGAGATTTTCTTGTTAGTCTGATAGCAACAGTGCTAATAGTATTTGCAGTTGACAGGAATACATTGTTGCCTGTCAGGTCTGAATTGCCTGTGCAATTACGTGTAATCAATTTTATAAGCCTGTTTCACTCAGCCAGCTACTGCGCCTGAACGCATGAGGCTCTTTAACTGACAGCAAAGACACAATCGACTCCACCTTCCTAAGATTACAGGCCAGATTCAATTGTTGATGAAATTGCCAGTGATGGGAGACACTTCCAGATTTTCTCCACATCTCAGACGAAAAGGTATATACACCAGCATGTGTCTGGATCTATAGACGGTAATCGTGTGAAGTTCTTCAGGTAGCTCTTGGTATTTTCCCGACAAGTTACGTCTTGTTTAACATTGTAACGGCTAGAAATGGTACCAGATATTATGATCTTTGTAAACATTACCATGGTACTAATCTATGCAGATAGACACCATGGTACTAATCTATGCAGATAGACACCATGGTACTAATCTATGCAACATAGACACCTTTCACAAGGTGTCTATTATGGTGTTTTACGATCTTAACACCTGTATAATTGCCAGAAATGGTAAAAACCTTTTCTATTCTTTACAGAGTGTATGATGCGCTTCACTTACAGGGTTACTGTGAGTGGCGATTGGCCAGAGGAGACGGTGTTGATTTTTCTGCAAGGAACGACGAGCTTCTCATAGACTTGCAAAAGCAGAACAGGTGATAATACTTCATTACACTCTAACATATGTGTGGAACGTTTTAGTGTATCAGTATAATTCGTATGATTAAATCACAAAACATGTTGCTGCTCATTACAAGTTAAGCAATATGCAATCAAGTAATTATTTTATTTATATCCTAATTTTATTGGAGTGGGGGTTTGGCCTAATTTCCTTCATTCAAATGGTGGATAAGCAAGCTGTACAATGAACATGATGATGTAAGTTAAATTACTGGCCATGGATAACATCAATGGCCAGTGATATATGAAACGTTTGGGCCACTCTTCACCAACACACACTCACCAGTGTGAAGTATGGTCAGCAACCCTTGTGGCTGACACCGCTTAGGGAAGGATTCATCCAGCAGCAGAAAAACAGAGTGCTCTAAATTCTGTCTTATAATCAACATAAAAAAAGAATCACATATCCTTTGTATTAATCCACGCCATAGACGATTATGAAATTTGATTTTCCTTTAATGAAATGCATACACTTAAAGTTGACTTATTGTATTGAGTTAGGTGGCAATGTGATTAGTAAAATGAATGCCGATTCAGAGGTTTGGAGTACAACATCTATTTTGGGGCTGTTAAAAAGCTTACCACTTTCAAGAGTTAACGGTCAGTGGCCATCTATTGAGAGATTGGTCCCCACTAAAAAATATATGGAATTTCCACCACTCAGAGCTGCTGACACCAGTGTTAATGGCTGTCGTTGTATTATTGCTCATTTAAGCAGTGAGATATGTTGTGAATCTCACGTGAAATTTCAAATAACAAATGTGAAATAGTCTAAATGAAAGGTGCTTTCTTGTACATTATAATCAACGACTGAAAACATATGGGAATTCATGGTAATGAAATATGTAAATTGAGCAATAAGAAGGATATTGGGCACCTTTTGGGCATTTACCCGACATACTTGCTTCATGAAGGTAATATTGCCCATTTGAGCAGCTGGCAACATAAACAGCTGCACGTTGTGTCGAATAACAGTCTGCCTAACACCTATCGGTGCATGCAAGCTGTTTCTGTTCATGCTGCAATGATTGAATGTGTCCCGTCTCAGTGAACACTTAATACTTTTTCAAATATGTTTTTGTAATCCGGCTCGGTGTCGATGTTTAGTCTGTTAATAATTGCTGGGGTAATCACGTTTTCTGGGTTATTGTGGGAGTCCCAGAAATAGTTTCCAGGTCACGCATTAGCTCCATTTAGTTATTTTCAGTGGAAGGGTATGTTGATTGGTCAACGTGGTCGTGTTAATCTTTAACACAGTTGCATTGCCTGACCAAATAGGTTGGACTGCACTGAAAAAGCCACACTGGCACTGTGCTAATTTCCCAACAGTTCACCTCTGCAGTCAAGGTGACTTTTTAGATCCTACATCGAGGTATAACATTTTCCCTGATGTTTGATGATTCATTATGTTGCTAGCGTTTACATATCAAAACAAAATTATGTTGCTTTAATCGGGTACCTGGTGCAGTGTGTAAACATTAACAATATGAAGACAAATGCAGGCGGCCATGGGTCAGGCCACACTAGCTCCTCGCGTGCCTAGACAGCCTTCATAGGTGCTCGCTAACAGCACTTTCCCCAGTAAGCTATACGGGGTCATTTGTGTGTGCCGCGTTGAATCGCTGCCAAGGCTGCTGAGAAAGCTGCGAGTCAAGGACCCGCGACAGATTGAGTTGGAGAGGCTAGAGCAAGGGTTCTCCATTTACCTCAACGGGGCTAACGCGGATGGAAAACGGGTGACGCGGAAGGCCCTGCTCCCTCCCAGGAACGTCTGGACAGCAGGTAACATTGACAGTCATATTGTCAACACGTACACCCACAACTTTTTATTGCCAATATAATGGTGGAGGGGGGCCACGTCATACGGGTAGCGACGGTTATTTGATCATGGTTCACCTCGCTTACTCTTGCAGATTGAATGTCTCATCTCATCTCATTATCTGAAACTGCTTAATCCTATATAGGGTCACGGTGAGCCGGAGCCTATCCCGGAAACACAGGGCGTAAGGCAGGAATACACCCGACGACGGGACGCCAGTCCATCGCCGGGCATTGCGGGACAATTTTAGTCTCCGAGCCTATCAACCTATCCAGGAGCATGCTTTTGGACTGTGGGAGGAAACCGGAGTACCCGGCGAAAACCCACGCGGACACGGGGAGAGCATGCAAACTCCACACAGAAAGGCATCCGAGCCGAGAGATTCGAACCCGGGACCTTCTTGCTGTGAGGCGTCAGCGCTAACCACTGGGCCACCGCGCCGCCCCAGATTGAATGTGGGTAGGATATACATTGAGAGTATAGAGGCGCATAGAAGTATTGTTAAGTGATACATTTGATGCACCGTAATCTGCTGCCACAATGTAGACCTGCAACAACATTTCCAAGCACTTCCGAGATGATCAGATGAGACATATTACTACGTGATTTGGTCTAAAACAAATGGTCCAAACATCCATGTTAAGCATGCGGTCTGTGATTATTCACCACAAAGTGATTCTATGAATTTTTACAATTTGGATCACAATTAAACTTGATCAATTATTTATTTGTCTCCTCTGTGTAGTCCCCCCCCCCTTATCTCAATTTTACAGTTTTGTTGATTCTTTTAACCTGAATCGAATATTGCCATATAATTATTAAGCAATTTTCCTGAAATTGTGTGGAACCTTAAGAACCACTGCTGTAAGTGATGATTGCATACATATTGAGTGTCGTAGAAAAGGGAGGCAGTGTCTAATGTAATCAGTGCTTTATTATGACTAATACGGTGGCGAATGATATCTGAACAGGTCCGAAACCTTTTCACCGCCTCGCACTGACCAGCATGTTTAAAAATGGTCTAACAATTGCCATCACCATGCGTGGGAAGGCTTTGAACAAGTGGTGTTTGACAAAAGTGTTAGTAGTTTGGAGACTTACGTGCTCATACAGGTCACTCAGGGTCAAAACAAATGATGCTGGAAAGCCAGCAGCTGTCGCTGGCCTCCTTGATTAACGACAATCCGTTTTATGTACGAGCAGGTCCGTCAAGGCAGGGTGGTGATGTGCAAGAGGGAAATACGGGAAGGTCTCGCACTGCTCCCGGAAAATGTCAACGCAAAGGATGGCAGCAGGTTAAACACACAGAGTGTGAGATGGCTCGAGGGTTCCACCCTTGTGTAATTGATGAGGCTGTAGATGCATTATAGCTTCTCTTGTTGGAAAATGATCCGTGTACGTTGCGTACATGCCTGCGTGCTTGTGAGTGTACGTGTTGGTCTGTATGACGAAGCATGCTTGTGTGTGGAAGGCGTTGTGATGCGATGGTTAACATTTAAATAATATTTATGGTCACGGATATGATTAGTTAGTAGTTATTTCAAAGACTGTTCTCAGGTCTCTGGAACATCTCAGCCATAAGTAGATCGTGTGGTATGTAGCCATCAGCACTGTTGACACGACAATTGGGTTTGGCTCTGACCACGCCACCCTCAAGCGTTCCGTTCGCGCCTTAATAGGTGCTCACGAACAACACTTGCCCTATCATCAAGCTTAAGGATGTACAGGCAATATTTGTCATTTTATGTGTATGGGATACGGTGGTGGAGTGGTTTCCATGCTCACTGTATTCGCTGTGATTTGCGTTCCATGCAGTCATTGAAAACGTAAGTAGCACATGGTACGTATACCTGTACAGGCCACTTACAGATCATTTCGACCATCTCGAGCCGATTACTGCTTTGGTGTATTAACGTCAGAGCCAAAGTGGTGACAGCAGCGTCGCATGGTGCTGGTCACACCACCGCTATTGCATCCTTCATAGGTGCTCGCTAACAGCACTTCACTATAGTCTATGTTATTGTTATTGATTTAACGTTTATATGTCGTTGTTGTTGTTAACATGCTGTTCTCTCCAGAGCCCTTTGTGACCCTGGGGTGAAAAGTGCTCTAGAAGTGCAATTATTATGTAATATATAAGGTTAATTGGGAGATCGTGTGTGTGTGTGTGTGGTGTGAGCAGAGTTCTGTTCAGCTCAAGACGGATGAGGGACACTGGGTGAGATTGGCTGGTCCAGTAGAATACTCGGAGGACTTTGACCTAGACGCCGACACTGACACTATACTGGACGCAGAAGAAGCAGCTGGCAAAGGCAGCCTAGAGGTAAACTATCTTCCACGTGCAAGAGGGAATTAAACAGTTAAACACTGTGACCCTAGGGTGAAAGGCGCTTTAGAAATGCAAATATTATCACAGTGATGAAGTGGTATTGAAGGCATTTCAATGGAATGCTGTTTTCATGGCTCAATTCCTAACTATTATTGTGTATCAATGCATCATAAATGTATAAAATGGTTGCAATTTGGAGTTAAGTGAAGGGTCAACTTGTTTTTTTTTACATTGTGGTGAATGCTACTGAGCTACAGGGATGTGCAACTAGTATGCACAACATCTTCAAATGCAAGACGTCAATTATTACACATGCTTTTGGTGTGTGTATTTCAGCGTGATAATCTGCAGTGAGGGGTCAATGCATCGTTACACCTCTGGAACTAATCTGATGAAATGACGTTGTGCTCTGTTTTCATTACTGTAATAGGAATCGTTTGCTTGAGTTACGATCTTCATAGATATGTATGACTACCTCTTGAATACATAAAATTGAGCATAGTCCAAATACAGGCTGATTTACTTCAACACTAGCTTGTCCATTGTCCAAGAAGGGGCACCATTGATAATCACTAATTTTAGCTGCAATGCATTTGTATAGTTGATATAGACTTCTGTTTAGGTTTGCAACATCATACATTGAAATTGGAATGTTTTTTAATCAAATTTTTTTTTTATAAAGAGACATTATACAAACATTAAATAACCGTGGTTGGTATGTGCCTTGGCTCGAATATTGGTTTGTGCAACACATATTTTTAACGTCTTTAAATAAAATTAAAATATGTTTGGTCTTGAAATGTCCAGCACATATCCGACAGCCCAAGTCACACACCCTAGGAGAGCATCTACAAGATTGGCGTTATTATTTTTTTAGTTGTTTTATCGTTACAAAATTACGGTCTCTTTCAGAATGCATTGGAGTCAACTGCCACAGGAGCAAAATTTGCACACAAATGTGAGCCACAAAATAAGCTCCTACTCACTCTGACGGACGTCAAGGTATTTACAAACAGCACACATTGTATGCAAGCAAAAGATAGATAGATAGATGTTTATTATTACGGTGAGGTTCTGAATGCAGAATTCCTGTGACAACAGAAAAAAAATACGCTTTTAGCTCACCCTAGAGCTTTTCATAAGGCCTATAAACAGTGAAAACTGGCTGAATGGCACAGTTTTTATGCAGCTGAACTGTCTTTCTCACTAATAGATATTGTAGGTAAGGTTAGATGATGGACCTTGTTTAACATGTGCGTTTATGCGTAGCGGTGACAGTCTTTAATTTACTATGGGAATTGAGCATAGTGTTGGTAACTTACGTGTGATTCCTGAGCTGAGCACAAATAAGGTGTCACCCGAATCTGCTATGGCCTGTACTCCACATTGTTTCAACTTAAAATATGTGTGTGTGCGCGTATTTATGGGCAGTGTGGGAAGCGGTGGCTCAGCGGTTAACACACTGGGCTACAAACATGGCGACCCAAGTTCAAATCCCGCTCATGGACACCAACACCAGTCACGATTTTCTGAACTGGTCCCACGCCTCCCCTCGGTCGACTCAGCCTCATATGAATACCTAGTGCAGTGTGTAGGAAGACAAAGGTTGTCGGGGCACTGGGCACCCATCTCCTCGTGTGCAGTATCAACCTTCGTAGGTGCTCGTTAATGGCACTTGACCCTACAGTCTGTTCAGGCTATATGGTGGATATTTGTCTTCATGGGCAGTGATGGCACAGAACCCAGTTAATTGTGGGAATTCAGTACTCTGCTGGTAAATTAAGTTTGAATTCCTTGCCAAGCACAACTCAAGTCGTGACTATAGCTGGTATTTGCCTGTACTTATGGTTGAATCTAACGTGGGTACAATATCAGTAAAAATAAAAAAATCAGCTTTGGCATGGCAGGAAAAATCAACATAGTGAAGACAATTGGAAGCCAGGCATTTGTTTTCCTGACAACACTCTCCTCGTGTGTCATGGCAACGTTAGTATTTCTAGTAAAGGGTGCTTGCCCCAAAAAACATAGGAGGTTAAATCACGGTTTGGTTTTCTATGCAGGCTCTGCGAAAAAGTTTGGAATTCAGCCTGAGCACAAACATCTCAAGCCACAAGCTCAAAGAGGGAGTCACTGCCATGGACTCGGATAAGAATTCTTCAGAGGATTCCATCGAGGAAGACCTCGATGGTGGCAGTTCACCGGGGAGTCCTGGCGAGCCGCAAGCTGCGACAGCGCTTTGCCGGTCCTCTCAACACAAGGGCACAGCGGCCAAACCGCCGGCAGCTGGCGTTAGCTCTGGGGAGCTTATTGTGCTGGAGTTTGCACCAGCTGGTGCGTGTGCACACGCTGACAGCGTTACACGGCCGAATTTTAATGTTCTATTTTTTGTTATATTGAACTAAGACAACAACACTTGGCATCATTTTAATTTTCATATTTTTAGCGTATTTTCACTTTGTAATTTAATCAGATTGTTGCTTGGCTCGTTACTTTGGTTTAGATAATAAACTTAGATTTTATATCCATCAGGCAGGCGCATGCATGATCCGTTATGCAGGTAAAAGTGTTTAAGCGTGCAGCAGTGCTCATTTGATTTTTTCAGCTCTGAGCCAGTCGTGAAAATTACATAATTACTTGTTGCAGAGCTGAACTAGCCCAAATAAAAAGCACTGTTGACTTCTCACAGTGGTAAATACTTTCTTGGTCTGGAAGGCCGACCTGCCATTTGTAAATGAACACACATTCTTCCATTTGTGAGTCATGATCTTTACAACACCATCTATCAGTATGTGTGTGTGGGCGTTTGTGATCAAGACACCAACACATGAGTAGCAACCTGCCTGAACCCTTATACCCTCTCCCCACCCTCTATCTTTCCTCCTCTCCTCTGTGGACAGAATGATTAGTTAATGTTTACTACCCACGGAAATGATATATGCATTCAAGACATTGTATTAACCAGTGTTGTTAATCGATGCCATGTCATTGCAATGCTCAGGCTTTCTTTGGTAAACAGTACGAAGTGTTATGTACATAGGTGTCTCAGCTTTGTTTCTTGGGATGGCTGAAATATGTATTTAATTTAGGTGTATTAATGAGGAAAAGCTTACATATTATTTTCCGCATTGTATAAATTTGTTACTATTAAACAGTGCTTGAGGAATGGTTCCACTGAGTTGATCTTTAAATGCCAAGTTGCTCTAAATTTTGAATTGTTTAAAAGATTAAGTTTAACGAATAGTAGCGTGCTCCATTATATGTTTCTACTGACATCACTAGAGGAACATCATTGTTCATTTTAATGTTATAAATGCAGTGACACCGCCACAGTGCTAGGGAGGGCCTCACTGTGATTTGAAAGTCTTTTTGCTCAATTACTATTCAAACTTGTGTTAGCCAAAGACATACAGACAAGATCTATGTTTTTGAATCATTCCATCTTCCTTTAACAGAGAAAGAAACCCCACATTCATGATTAGTGTAGTCTCAGCTTTATATTGAAATCGATCCGCTTGGTTTCTCCCAAATAACGTGCTCGTAGTGGCAGAATAATAGAGCACTTTAATTATGCAACCTCCTCTTGGCCGCATGTGTTTTGGTGACGGCCTTATTGAAATGCCTTTTAGGGGCTCGGAGGGAACGCGTGCTTTCTGCCAAGAGGAAAGCTGATGCCAGCTCCGTGGTACCCACCAAGGCAATGTTGGCGCGGAGTGGTCTGGCCGCCCGTGCGGTCATTGTCAACCCGGCGTCGATGCCCCAAGACGACCAGACCATCGACCTTCAGAGTGGTAGTGCAGCGGCTCTCCTTACAACGCCGGGGTGTGGGCTGGGGCAGTGAAAGGCATCCCTTGTTCAATGTGGCACACAAAAGGGTTTCTACTTTCTGAATTAAAATTTGCTTTTGGTTGGGCCAGGAGCTGGATAATACAATCGCTATTGGCTGTATTTAATAAGGTACTGTATTTGTTTGTCTTGTCCAATAGATACTTTGTAAAAGGAATTGTGAGGTTTTTGTGTATCTTACTACGTGGAGAACCATTGTCTGAAAAGGTTGTTTATTTTAGCATCTGTTATGACTCCCACATCATTTATTTTAAACAGAACGGGCCAGCTTAGTTACGTCTGATGATTTTACTTTATAGGTCCTCTCAATTATAGACTTGGAATTATGTAGCACCTTAGGTGCCCTAGAGGCTGGCCATTCAAAAGCAATTAAAATATGACTTTGGCTTTTAAAACATACTTCGAAATACATTTAGTTTGCTAATGTACATATATAATTGCATTTATTTAAAAGCAAATAAGTAAATGTATAGTCAGATTTGATTGACACAAAGAGCAGTGTTGGTGTTTTATTTTTTCGTGCCAGGTTCATCAAAGAGATTGGAGCGGCCCCTTTCAGCAAGCAGGCGTGAAGTCTCCCAGGAGGTAGACCTCACCAGCAGGGCACAGGCTGTGGCTCAAGCTGTGCAGGCAGAAAACCGATCTATGGTGGCTTCTACTGTCACCAGACAACCGGTGCAGGTACCGCCCCAAGCTGTGTGTTGTTGTTTTCTTTGGTGGCATTATAGAAAGGTAGGATGAGGAACAGAAGTTAAAATTTGGTCTCAGAATATGCCAAGGAAATGTTACTTGTGTAATTGGGAAGGGACTGCACAAGCAGACTCTTAACAGTTCTGTGGTACTTTATAAATAACTTTGGAATTTAATACAAGGAATGAAATTACAAAATGTGGTGACATCAACTTTATGACTTCTTAACCTTGTTATAGAGGACTATAAGTGACATCAGAAGGCAGAAAGTTCCAATTCAAGTTGTCATCAACTCGGCCCTTCATCTATTTGCAATCTATAAAATAACCACCATTTTACAGGATGTTACCAGTTGTGCTATAAATAAAACTTAGCCCTGTCATAGGAATGTGAAATTTTAACCAGCAGCTTTGGGCGACCAATGGAAATTATTACAGTCCCAAAGTTATCTTAGTGTGGATACACTTACACTTTTGATATTAACATTTTTGTGTCAGTGTGTCATGCATTTAATTACCATATTACACATTACACTATTGTACACTTCAATTATAAACTGTACGATAATATGCAAAAGCAGGTGCACAGTGAAATTGAGCTCCCTAGGCACAAGAAACTTGGAGCAGTTACTTTCCAACTAAACACATACCAGAGGCACAGATACGTTAATGATCGTAGGCGGCATAGTGAGCAATACTCAAAGATTGCATTCTTATTCGTAGAGAGGAGGTATACTGCCAAATTGTCATCTGGGGAGGCCTTTTATTGTTGATGTAAGAGACAATGTTCAGCCCTTGTTAAGGTCGTAATGAAAAGTTTTTGTGGTTAAGTGAGCAGAGAGAAGCAGGGAACAAACGCTACAATTGTGTAGATTCGTGCACTGCCATTCCGATTGTTGCATTAAGTTATTGTTTGATTTGTGCTTTATTTTAGTTGCGTCGTAAGCATGTTTCCTTGAATATTTTGTCGTACTTCAGTGATGTTTTATTTTTTGTAACATTTTATGCTGAATACCACCCACTGATGCATTACGTTTGCAGGCCGTGATTTTTTCCAACGCTTTCTTTTTTAGGCTTCATCATCACCGAGTGAAAATTACAGTTTCAGTAAGGCCATGGAAAACATCCAGCAAATGGATGTATGGTAAGGACAGAGAAGCTATTGCTTTATAACCATTTATGTAATAAATAAAACTAATTGCAATTTGGAACATGCATGTATTCAATTCCTAAGGTAATCATTCGAATAGAAAATGACTCAGAGACGTGAGTTAACCTACGGAGGGGGTAGGGTCAAGCCACCCCCCAAATACTGCATCCAATGCGTTAGGATGGTTATTGGACAATTAAATAATGAATGTGGTTTAGTTGTTGGGTTACCTAGGGGAAACACACGTGTAACAGGGGGAGAACACAAACTAAAAGGTGCCCGAGGTGGGAACCGAACCATCCCGGGCATAACAATATAATAACAATAACGAGTATATTTTTCTACGATTCTGTAAATGAGCTACAGCGACAATTCAGTTTCACTTCCCACACTTGTAAAATGTTGTTGATACGATTATTTAATCTACATTTGTAGATTTTGCATGCAAGATTCACGCCATTCCTGCAACCACTTAAGGTGCTACAATTCACCAGTGTAAAAAAAACAAGTGATTTATGAAATGAACCGCAGTGAAGTAAATAATATTACCACCTTATTCTGTTTTCAACAGTCACGGGGGAGCTATTTGACACACATTTGACAACTAAATTATCTCACCCGCACATTTTTTTCACTATTGTCGTTGTTATTGATGTGCCGTTCTCTCCGCAGCTCTGTGCAGCGCTTTGTGACCCTCGGGTGAAAGCGCTCTATAAATGCAATTATTATTATTATTAATGTTTTTATTTTTACAATTCTGTAACGTATGCCTTTATGGTCTGATTTTCATAATCATGTTCGGTTAACATGACCGAATGATGATTGCTTTTCAAAGCTGTTCTCTCTGGATGTGAAAGTGTTAAAATTTGCATAGCCAAATGTTGTTGCTATGATAATAAGAATAATTGCATTTTTAAAGCACCTTTCACCCGAGTGTCAAGAGAGCTGCACAGAGCTATGGAGAGAACAGCATCGTCAACAACATCAGAATAGATAAAATAAGTAAAATAATAACTATAAATCAATGAAGCACATCAAATAAAAACATAAAATAACTGTTAAAAAAACAAGTATAACATACTAAAGTTGCACTCGGCTAATATGTTTTACCCAAAAACTGCCATTTTAATGTCGAGTTATATAACATTGTAATTTTAATGAAGCATTATGATGCGTATTGTGCTGGGAATGTATATGCTTCATGCACTTAATCCATGCATTTTGTTTGGCCTTATTAATCATAGACCATTATCAAAAGTGACTCATCCCCAGCATTGTATTGTGGTGCAGTCATGGGTTTTCTGCAGTATGAACCCCGTGGTTCTGAGTTAAATTCCCGGCCATGGCTGACCAAAGTGGGGAGTGACATCTGAACGAGGCCTGCCTCTCCTTTTAGAAAACAGTCCTGATGTGAAGTATGGTGAAACAACCCCCATTATTGACATAGACTTTGACCCAGCAATAGCTTGAAGAGTGCTATACATTATTATGTTCTTACTATGGTGATACATGTTACACATTGTGCAATATGAATGGCATGATGTACTGCTGTTTATGTACTGTTACATCCTGTGTGTCACCCTTCGTGCCCAGGCAGCAGAAAAAGTTACTGCAAGCCCTTGGAAAACTTGAGCTGTCAACGTCAGTACCATCAAATGATGTCGGAACTCCGAAGAGCAACACTGACGGCACTCTGAGCCCCCGGATCTCGGCCTTGCAAGTCGACCTGGAGCGTCTTGGAACATCCGAGACGTATGCCAGAAGCAGCGGAGCTCGAAAGACCGATCAGGACGCACAAGAAAAATCTAGTAACGCAAGCCGCGACTGTCAGCAGTTGTTGAGGAAGGCTTCCGTCTCGGATGAGGAGCTGTCCATGAAAGATCAGTTGGAAAAGGGCGACGGGAGGAGGATTGTTAGTTCCGAGGAGCCCCAAGAAGTGCCAGCTTGGCTGGAGGGAGCGGGCAAACGGGAGAAAATGGAGAAGAAAAAGCTGTCAAAAACCAAATGGAAGCCACCTTGGCTGGAAGGCGACGTTGATTTGTGTGAAGACCCCACTGACAGGAATCGGAACAAGGCCACAGCCTCCACGTCTTGCGTAGGTACGCAAGGACGGCAATCTATTGAAATCATTATGTCACTCGAATAAAACCACACAAGGATTGGATATGTACACTTTTTATAATTTGTGCTTATAAAAGAATTGATTTAAGAGGAATAGATCGGTGATGCCAGTGAGCGCACGCTTTTGATCAAGGTTAATATATTTATGAATCAATGCATATAAATGCAATTTATTCACTCCGTCTGTGATGCTAATCATTCAATGCGCTTATTTTTTTATACTATTTAGTTTTGATTCAGGTACGCGTTCAATTTGCTATGAATTATAGGTTTGTTAAGCTGACTTGCTATTAGGGACGCACGCGACTGAAATCAGCCAAATTGATCATAAGGTTATCCATCACCAGCGCAAGAGAACTATATCCAACATGCAAATATTCTCATTTCTCCATGACAGTTACCTGTTAGCTTCCAAAATGGTAATGAAATACTTCTGAAACACACTGCGTGTTGGACAGCGTTAGATAATCTGTCCCTGTGCATTATTTTGCGTCACTTATTTTTAAATGATACGCTCCTTTAGGGGAGGCAGTGCGATCTGCTCGGTCGATCCACAGCTCCAGCAGCAGTGGCGAGGAGCGTGGGACCTGGGATACTCTTCGTGGGGAAGAGTGTGGCAGGGGAGAAATCGATTTGGTCTCATTCCTGGACGCGGGATCCCGGAAGGCAGACAGGCCCCTGAGTGGCCGTCGGAGTGTACTGCAAACCACCAAGTGCACCGAAGTGCCTATGTTCTCAGGTGTGTTCGTATAGGACTGCACTGCGTGCAGAATTGCTTATTTGTGTTAATGTGTTTAACCCAAAATATGCTCTTTCAATGAATTAAGAATGCAGACATGCGAACCTTTTTTGAGCGTGGGCCACATTGGGAAACTCCCGAGTTCTCCATGGTCCGTCACAATTCTGAGCGTGCTGTGATGATAGCCCGTTGGCAGCAAACGACTTGCCGAGTTGTTTACCACGCATTCGTTTACCTTTGATGCTCATGGGCCAATCAAACCCATGCCATCCTTAACGGCCTTTTTAACAAAAATAAATAACTGCCAAGATATGTATCTTTTCTAAGTGCATCGTATTTTTTCAACAGTGTCAGAGTGTCATTGCCTTAAAACGTTGAAAACATTGTGGTTACCAAAATCTTTGTCTGGGCATTCCACTTGAAGGTATTTAATAAAACTAGCTATGTGTTGCCAACGAATACTGCATGTGCAGGCCTGCACAGACATGTGGTATGTGTTGGGTTCAATGAGCATTATGGAGTGCAGATTTTATATCGTGTGTCTTGTAATATTTTATTTACCTAGCATAGCATTACAGTACCAAACTGTTATAGTCCAGTATTGTGTGTTTTAACGTTCACTGAACGATCAAGTCTGTATTTGTGAAGAGAATGCTGGAACAGATTCTCTTAAAGCTAAACAGCAGTAGGGCACTATCAGCATATTAATTCCTACATCTTATTTTTGCTGCTAATTGCAATTTTCTTTTTAGCTTTGTGAATTTTAAACGATTTTTTAAAGCACTTTGCAATTACTCGTCAAGAAGGAAACTTCATACGTTTGAGGTTATTGCTGACGTCACTTGTGTAAAACAACACCCACAGTACTTGTAAGTGGTAGCCAGGTGTCGTCCTTCGAGCTCGAAATCGTGGCGATCGCTCACCGAGAGAAAGGAGGTCATGGCGACCGGTGCTCACATCCACCTCATCGCCCGCACTTCGCCCACCGGCGGCCATGCAGGGCAAGAGAGCGGCGGGGACACACGAGCGTGGTGGGCTCGTGAGCAGGACCGCTCGCTCCTCGATTCTTGGGACTCGCTACTTAAGTTCGATCGCACGCAGAAGGGCCGTCTGCCCAGCCTGGACCTGCTCGACATGGAGGCGGCTGGACCTGCGTCGCCGTGCGCCACCCGGTAAACCACCACAGACTTCGGCTCCATTTGCCACCTGCCGCCGTCTGCCAGTCCACCGCGGCTGAGCTCTCGTAGGCTGGGCAACACATTGACTGCATTGTTGATGGCACCACAGGGACAGGCGATGACATTTAAATATTTTGTCTGAAGGGGGTTTAATCGATTGGTCGCTGCAGTCTTTTTTTATGATAACGGTACAAGCATCGAATGTTAGCAATGTAACGTGCTGGTCTTTCTCAATGCTGCTGTACGAAGGCCTCTCCACAGCGTGTGGGTCGTGGGGGATGTTTCACAATGCTGCACTCTCGGTGATGGTGCCAGGTGGGGAAGCATAGACGTTTGAGCGTAGAAGCACAGAACAATAATTTATTTTGGAGCACTACTCTGCTCCTCACAACGTAGACCCCTATCATGCGAGTCAAATCGTGTTCATTTTAGAGCACTTTTCACCCGAGAGTCACAAAGCACTGCGTGGAGCTGCGGAGAGAACGCCACGTCAACAACAACGACAATAGTGACAAAAATGTGCGGGTGAGATAACTTAGGTGTCACAAAGCGCTGCACAGAGCTGCGGATATTGAATCATGTTTCAAACTATTACTTTATAAAGGTGGGTGAAGTGGTAGTGCACTGGTTAGTGCACTGTACTGTGAACTTGGTGACCTGAATTCCATTCCCTGTTACTGCAAATAGCAACGCTGCTGCCA
Organism: Mordacia mordax; assembly: GCA_036362905.1. Lineage (NCBI taxonomy): Eukaryota > Metazoa > Chordata > Hyperoartia > Petromyzontiformes > Petromyzontidae > Mordacia > Mordacia mordax. Next base: position 23,120,661 of record JAZEWT010000003.1, on the reverse strand, counting down.
CACAGCAAGAACGTCCCAGTTCAGTTCCTGGCTCGAGTGCCTTTCTGTGTGGAGTTTGTTAGTTTTCTCTCCCTGTGCCCATGTGGGTTTTTGCCAGGTACTCCGGTTTCCTCTCAATGTCCAAAGACACGTTGCTGCCAAGGTTAATTGGCCTGTTGCGTAAGCTTCCCCCTAGTGCTCTGCAATGTACTGGCATCACATCCTACGTATAGCCTCCCCTTGCGCCCTATGTCTGCCGACATAGGCTCCGGTCTCCTGCAACCCTGTACAGGATTAAGCGGGTATTGATAATGATGATGATGATTTGATTTATTTTTAATTTGTCGTGGCTACCCCTCTCCCCCCATCACTTACCCGCACTGGCCTGGCTGATTAAGAACGACTAAACACAACGTTGAGAGACCGTCGGAGTGAATTGATAACGGACAGTAAATGGTTGTGTATCAGCAACAGCTGGTGCGGCTGGTGTACGCGGTCACAGTAGTCTCTGTGCTGTGCTTTGTGACCCTCTGGTGAACAGCACACTAGAAGTGCAATCATTATTGCACTTCACAGATGTATGTCGGAGCAGCGTCAGTAAGAGGCTTGTAGGTGAGGAGGAGGATCTTGAATTGATTCCTGTATTTAACCGGTAACCAGTGGAGAGAGATCAGTACTGGGGATATGTGATCGTGGATGGGTGTGCGAGTGAGGACTCTATCCTCCGCATTTTGCACACGTTGGAGATGATTGATTAGGAAGGCAGGGGTGCCAGGGAGCAGTGCATTACCGTTATCGGTAAGTAAGCAGATGAAGATGTGTATAAGCTTCTCAGCATCAGAGGGTGACAATGTTGCGCAGTTTGGCTATATTTCTGAGATGGAAATAGGCTTCCTTCAGGCAACTTGTTGATGTGTGCCTCGAAGCTGAGCGAGGAATTAAGAGTCACACCTCGACTTCGGACTGCCTTAGCAACTTCAATGGTCTGGTCGTCAATCATCAATTGGATAGGTTCAGCCTTGGATAATTGGTGTGGGGTTCCCACAAGCAAAACTTTTGTTTTGTCGCCATTTAGTTTTCGGAAATTTGACTTGAGCCAGGCCTTCACAGTTGACAGTGAGGAGGACATGCAGAGACCAGACGTATTAAAAGATGGTTTTGCATGGATATAGATTGGATGTCATCGGCATAGCAATGGTAGCTGAGATTGGGGCTGCGCAGGATATGGCCAAGTGGTTGATTGAAAATGCTGAAGAGGAGTGGGCCGAGAACTGAATCCTGACGAACTCCAGACAAAACAGGATGGATCTCTGAATTTTGTCCTCTGAGGATGACGAACTGCTTCCGGTTGGAGAGATAGGAGCTCCGCCAATGCAGGGTACAGCCAGAGACCCCAATACCCTCCAATCGCTCAAGTAAGATCGGGTGGTCAACGCTATCAAAGGCAGCGCTGAGGTCCAGGAGGACAAGAATACTTGGCAAGCCTTCATCAGCAGCGACGAGTAAAACATTAACTACTTTTACCAGTGCCGTTTAAGTACTGTTGCCGAATCTGGACCCAGATTGGAAGGGATCGAGGAGGTCATTGTTGCTAACGTGTTTCTGGAGTTGTGCGGCTACAGCACATTCAAGGACCTTAGAGAGGAATGGTTGATTTTAGATGGGGCAATAATTATCAGAGATGTTGCTATCGAGGCCAGGCTTTTTAAGGGGGGGGAGGGGGGTAATAAATAGTGGGGTAACGATACCAGAGCCAAATGAATTATTAAAGCGATTAGTGACGAACGTGGCAAGGGATTTGAAATTTGCCCGGATGATTTTTGATGGGAAGGGTTCCTGGAGACAGTTTATAGGTCGAGATCTGGTGACTAAAGAAGAGACCTCGGATTCCGTTAACTATGAAATTTCCAGGAGTTTTGAGGTCAGGGAAGGTGGAGGAATATTTATTGAGGTATTCGTTGGTGGTTGAGGCTGAGTAGAGATATGCAAAAAAGAGAAAAGGTTTTACTATTTCTGGCAATTATGCAGGCGTTAAGATCTTTAAAGACCAAATAGACACCTTTCACAAAGTGCCCAGTTTGCAAAAAGTCACATGTATTTGTGGCAAAATATGCAAACAAAAAGCTTTGAAAATATATGCTTTGTCATTGAGACTAACTGGCCCACACCAGATATGGCTTTCCTTTAGAGCCCGATTCTGAGTGGGTCAGGTGTTGTCAAAAAGTAATTAGCTCAGGACAATGCAATCTCAATGCTTTAGTAGCTCAGACTGAGCTGTTAAACTATGGGCACTTTTGCCAGTATGCATATGTCTCATCTCATCTCATTGTCTGAAACCGCTTAGTCCTATACAGGGTCACGGTAAGCCGGAGCCTATCCCGGCAGACACAGGGCGCAAGGCAAGGATATACCGACGATGGGACGCCAGTCCATCGCCGAGTATGCATATGTAAAATTGTTAAAAAGTTTTACCATTTCTTGAAATTATACAGGTGTTAAGATCTTAAAACACCAAATAGACACCTTTCACCTTTGCAAGCAAGATAGTACAAATAAATCGACTTTCAAATGGAATCATGACTGTATTGAATCACGGTGGGCGTTGGGGTAGGAAGAGTCAGTTGAGGATTTTTTACACGTAAATCATTCAATCCGGAGTATCAAGCTGTGTACCTTGTGCTAGATTGCTTTCTCATATCATCATGCTTCACTCAGAATATTGTGAGTTGGAGGTCGACTCAGCCCATAATTACCCGTCCAGAATGCCTAAACTCAATACTAGGTTGTGAGAAGACAAGTGGGTAGTTTTGTGGAGCGTTCTGGCCCCCGTCACATAAATGTGGACTTTTCACCACTGCAATGAGCACGAGCACTGTCCTACAGTTACTTGAGTATGCCAGTACTCTGATATTTAAAGAGAGACAAGTATAAGCATATGCAAAGTGGGTTGCTGACAGCAATATACATCTACTTAAAAGGTGTCTGTAGGAATGTGGCAGCTGAATTGATGATAGTCGATAGATATTTATTATTAAAACAGAATGCCTAGTGAGATTCCTGCGACTCGATAAAGTTACGAAATGACTAGCGTAACTACACAAAGTGAAAGGACAGATAAACTTACAGCAACAATCTCTGCAAAAATGAAACTCTCACCGCAATCATAAAAGTCATCCGTAACACTTACTGTTGCACAAATAAGCAACATCACATCAACTTGTACAAAGATCAAACCCCGACCATAATCGTGAAATAAACAGTGGTACTCAACATTGAATAGCACACTTGAGTGAACTGGCTCATTGTGGCGTTTCACTGGACTCCCATGGGGAAGATGCAGAGCAAGTGGTTGTGTTTTCCTGCAATTTGAGTTGCATTTTTTCCCCATGCATTTAAGTGAACTTCTCTTAACTTAATTTGAACACACTTGGAAAAAGTAACTATGCATAGCCCACCGCGGAATGCAACAACTGTTTACAAAACACATATTTTATATTTAACATTTAGGGGGATAGTGTGGGTAAGGTATCTTTCTGATGGTGAGCATGTCCCAGGCAACATGCAGGGTAATGGGAAAGCTGCCCACCCACATTTGGACAGGCTGAAACAAAGTCAGCAAGGAATAATACACACACGTTCAACAACAACCGCAATTCGCCACTAAGTGGCGGTGACGTCCCCACGGCATTTGTGCCAGGCCATATGCACTTTGAGGCCAAGTAAAGTGTTGATGGCTCACTGGCAGGAGGTTACGGGACAGATTTCAAGGGTTGTCTGACTTAAATGTCTGGCAGATACACATTGCCACATTGCTTATACTCTGGTCCTTGTTTATTCACAGGCTCGCAGAGGACTCCTTGTTTATCTCCTCGAATACGTGCGATGGCCCTGAGCGTCACACGCTTGCTGCGGCGCCACCCACTGGGCCCCTGCCCAACAATGCGGACGCCCTGCCTTGCTGCGACCCAGCCGAGCCCTTCGAGATTCCCGAGCTGCCCTATGGACGGCGCCTCGTCATCAACATCCGCTCCACGTGGGGCGACAGTCATTACGTGGGCCTCAATGGCTTGGAGGTGTTCACGAGTACGGGGGTGCCGGCTAAAGTGGCGCGCATATGGGCCGAGCCAGCCGATGTCAACGTACTGCCGGGTTATGGGAACGATCCACGAGTTGTCTCAAACCTCCTCGACAACGTGAGCCATTGTTTCTTTTTCATTACGAGTGCATTGAATTTGCTCTTATGAATACACAAGTGCAGTGTCGTAGTTGTCGAGTATGTCGGTGGTGTAACTGCACCATGGCCTGCTGACCACCGGTGGGTTCACACACCTAGTTGGGAAAAGGGGATACATTGGTTAGGCAGGTACCGAGGATTTGCCTGTAAAGTTTCGTTTGACCCCGGCGTGAAAAGCGCTGAAGTGCAATTATTATTACTGAATCTTATTCTAACAGGGTTCGTGTGCCATCTGGTGGTGAATGTTGTATTCGCCACTTAAATGCCATTTGCACAAGATACAGGAATTGTGATTATTAGATGGATGATTTCTAAGCTCCCAAACAATTCTCGTTCATTTCAGTGGCAATTCCTGATTCTCCATGCAATGCCTCATAGGTTGTATACAAAGCATATGTTAGCACTCAATTTATGTTACGTGTATTGCCAACCGTTTATATTGTGTGTAATATTTTAAATGTGTCCTATTTAGGCCATGATGTTTTCACACAGTGGTCTACTGATCTCAGATCACGTCATGGCATCTTTAACGGCTACTGTGAGTCACAAGTGCAGATTGTATGGCTAATACATCCACAGTATTAACCAGAGTAGCTGCCAGACTCTAATCTCGAACCACTGTAGTAAGCGGTGAACAAGCTACCTACCGCTGGGCCATGTGCACGTGCATCATTATTTCCGGACTCTCCTGCTGCGGTGCAGGTAAACCGGTCGCGTGACGACGCTCACATGTGGCTGGCACCGTTCACGGTGGGCGCCGATCACCTGGTGACGCTGGAGCTGACCGAAGCGTGCCACCTTGCCATGCTGCGCGTGTGGAACTACAACAAGTCGCGCGTGCACGCGTCACGCGGGGCCAGGCATCTGCACGTCACACTTGATGGCCGCGAGGTCTTCCGGGGAGAGATCGCGCGGGCGTCCGGAACGCTGACGCGAGGTCCGTGGCGGGGAGGCACGGCGGATGATTGCTGGCGTAGTCAATTAAACGGTCTATAAAGATTTTTCTTGGCTAACAGTTACTAAAGCAAGTGAACTTGAGGGATGATGGCCTGCGTCAAACCTGCCCTGGAATTTGAACTCACGAGCTTCAAAATATATCACATGCTCTTCCACAGCACCACCTAATTAATCGTTCTCATCTCATCTCATTGTCAGAAGCCATTTAGTCCTGTACAGGGTTGCAGTGAGCCGGAGCCTATCCCGGCAGACACAGGGCGCAAGGCAGGGATATATCCATGATGTGACGCCAGCCCATCACCGGGCACTGTGCGGGTAATTTAGTCTGCAAGCCAATTAACCTATGCAGCAGCATGTTTTTGGGCTGTGGGAGGAAACCGGAGTGCCCGGTGAAAACCCACGCGTTATTATTATTATTTAGCAGACGTCCTTATCCAAGGCGACTTACATCATTATAGAGGTGTAGTGAGGAAACCACAGAACGAGGGGAAGGCAGCCATGCATTCAGCTGGCGCCAACATTTGCCAGACACTGCGTATCCCGGCCGATAGCGGGCGCAAGGCAGGGAATACTCAGGATGTGACCCCAGTACATCTCAGGGCAAACTTATCGTTTTTTGGGGGGGCAATTTAATCAGCAGGCCATTTAACCTAGGCAGCAACATGCCTTGGACGGTGGGAGGAAACCGAAGTGCCCGGCGAAAACCCACGCCATTACGGGGAGAACACGCAAACTCCACACAGAAAGGCACCTGAGCCGGGAATCGAACCCAGGTCCTTCTTGCTGTGAGGCGACAGTACTAACCACTTTGCCACCGTCATCACTCAGGGTTATTATTATCGTGATTGTAAAAAATACATGATGGTGATGATAATGATATTTATCTCTAAATTTAAAGTGACAAAGATATCAGCATAGCCAGGAGACCAGGGTTATACACCATAGTGTACACAGCTCCAGAGTGTACTCACGCTTGTACCTGTGTTGTGTGTGCATGCGCGCATGCGTGCACGCTTGCACGTAAAACTTCTAACCGTCCAGACCTGGAGCAGTTTGGCGACACCATCCTCTTCACGATGGACGATGGTATCCTGGAGGCGATGGCAGCTCATGACGTCACCTTCACAGCTACATCGCCTGACGTGATCGACCCGGCTGCCGGCACGAGCAGCGAAGGTCCCAGTGACGAGACCGAGAGGCCCCACACGGCGCACGGGGACAGCCCCATCGACAATCCTGACTCCCCCAGCATTCCTCACCCGAACGTCGTAAGGCCTGCAACCCGAGCTGGACGTGGGCCCCACACTGGCCAGGTCTGACACTAATACAGCCGAAAAATGTCTGGTTGTGTTGGCAGATAAATATATCGATCTCCCTCAGAAAACACACGTCTTTCTCAAAGAGCTTGTATCTGCATTATTGTTGACCAGCCACCACATTGTGAAGTATTGTTTCTTCACTAATTTATTTTTGTTGCTCTAAGCTGAGTTGGGATTATATGTGTATTTTGCCGTATACAGGAGGCAGCCTCTGGCGAGACTTCTCCTCAGCCTTATGGACAATACGTGGGGAAATGTGAGTACTGTATTCCAGCTGAGATGTTGCATCTTCAACAATTTAAAAGTTGTCAGCCCGTGGGGCTGATTCATATTTGGCTCTGTGGTAGTCTTGACTTATGATCACATGTTTTGAATAAATCACATCTAAATAACGACAGCACTCAATGCTTCACTGCCATCTTCTGGCACCTGACAGTCCTAAGAACGATATGTTAACATCTGCTACAAACTGGCGGTCACCCATCAAGCACTAGCCAGGTTCGGACCTGCTTAGTGTGAGATATGATGACATGGAGTACATTCAGGATGCGTTGGTTCTAAGCATAATTGCTATTCAAAAGAATAAAGATGTTGATAAATATCTTTCTCCGAGAATCGACATTGCCACGTACTCATTATAAAAAGAGAACGATAATGGGAAACCGACCACCGTGTGTATGCTCATTAAAATGTTGATGTTGTTAGACCAGGGGTGGGAACCTACAGCTCACGAGCAATATCTGTTCTGTGACTTAATTTCATATGGCACAGAGCCCCATGAGTCTTACCACTTCAAAACAGCCTGAAAGTGATCTATATTACCGCAAGCATTTTCACCATACTAATTGGGTACTCGAAGGAAATATTTTCAATCTGATAATGTGTTTCTAATTTTAATGCACTCGGTTACTTTAACCCACTCAATAGAAACGAATTTATGGACGTTTGTGTCGTTGTGCAGCCTGCCAAATGTATTTGAAAGCCCTATTTCAGTCCCAAACCAATAAAATGTCTTCCCCCCCCCCTCCGCCCCCCACACCGCTTGATGGGCATGCGCTGCACAGGCTTGAAGCTGAGCTTCTCGGCGACGTGGGGTGACCCACACTACCTGGGCCTCACGGGGCTGGAGGTGGTGGGGTCGGATGGGGCGGCCGTAGTGCTCCAGCTGAGCATGCTCGATGCCAAACCGCGTGACCTCAACGACCTGCCCGAGTACATGGACGACAACCGCACTCTTGACAAGTGAGAGGGAACCCCCCTCCAATTTCCCCCCTTGTGCCCTATGGTGGTGATCCCTCCCATCACCGTCTGAAACTGTATGCAATTAGCAGTCTGCTCTCTCAACTACGTCCCCCCGTATGTATCCGTGTGTTTTTTTTTACTTGTTTGTGCATATTTCTGTAAAATCCGCTTATTTGCTGCACTTACATACTGCCATACTATATCCCCGGCCTTCATAAAGCAGCAATGACCAGCGTGGTGAAGCATGGTCAAACAAACTTTATGACCAACGTGGTGTGGGAAAGATGTCTTCATTCATGCATTTATTATCAGTACCCATTTAATCCTGTAGAGGGTCATGGTGAACCAGACTCTTTACAAATGCAAATATTATTGTCTGGGCAGACACAGAGTGTAAGCCAGGGTTATACCTATGATGGGACGCCATTCCATTGCAGGGCATCATGGGTATTTAGTCAGGCCAATTAACTTAGGCAGCATGTCTTCGGACTGTTGACTAAAACTGGAGTACCAGGAAAAAAACAACGCGAACATAGGGAGAACACATATACTCCACACAGCGTATTTGAAAAAAAAAGGCTGTCAGTTAATATGTATGTGCCTCCTTGTGTCACTTTCAACGCATGGCTGCGTGCAGGCTAATCGATGGCGTCAACGTGACGGTCAGCGACGAGCACATGTGGCTTATCCCGTTCTCAACGGTTGAGAGCCACATACTGACCGTCACCCTGCTCAGGAGCGAGCCTCTCACCGGCCTGCGCCTGTGGAACTACAACAAGTCAGCCGAAGACACGTACAGGGGGGTGGGTCTTCCTCTGTGAGCTCTGAGTCATGCAACGCACTCACGAGCGTGCTGGTCGCGTCGCTCGGAGGACTTGCCCTTGTCATGTTTTAAGACATGGAACTGCATGGCTGGGATCTGGCGTGTCAACCCAGACTTTGACCCCCCCATAATTAAACCTGATTGTTGAGTGTAGGGAATTGATGGTTTCAGTTGGGGCACCAGTAACGGCTGAAAGGGTTAAATGGTCTTCCTTTGCTATGGTGACTTATCTGTACTATTTGCAATTAGGATCTTGGGCCGCATCCTAATTAAAAATACAGTTGAATGGAATTGTGGTTGGCGCTAATAGGCCATGGCTCATACAGACAAGTGTTGGCTTTTCTTGTCAGCGCAAATGTGATACTTTCTTTGTGTGATGTTTAATGCTATCACACCATGATCCCTCTAACACTGAACATCTCCGCATGAGTCACAGCATATTTCGCTTTGTGTAGCGTGCTTGGTACCATGCTGTTTTATAAGTGCTGGTTGAGCTCTGAGTACTGCCTGCTGCACGTTGTGTTGCAAGTATTGCATTCAGTGTGCTTTTATGTATGCTCTGTTCTGAGTGCTTTGTACTGTTTGAAGTATTGCATGCTGTGTGATAATTTCCGCGTTTCAAGTGTGGTGTGGTTTGTTAATATTGTTTGCCATCTTCTGAGTCCTGCATGTTGTGTTCTGAGTACTGTGTGCTGTGATGTTTCAAGCGACATGTAACAGCTGTGTTCTTTGTAATGTGTTGTGCTATGCGATACATGTTGTGCATTGTGCTGTGTATTGTGTTGTGTGATATTCTCTGCCGCACGCTGCGTATTATCCCATGCATGCTTTGTGTAATGTAGTGTTCCAAATACTGCTTTCAATACATATTTCGTTTCGTACGTGTCTTGTGTACTGCGTGCATCCTACTGCTTGTTGCGTGCTGTGTGCGTTTGTGCGCTCATACAGAATTTCACACCTTCCAGCAACGTTTGACATGTATGCTGTCTCTGCTTGATGTGTTACCAGGCCAAGACCGTGCACGTGACCCTGGATGGGAAGGCAGTGTCTCCTCCAGAGGGCTTTCTTATTCGCAAAGGACCTGGGAATTGCCACTTTGACTTCATGCAGGAGATCGTATTTGCTGATGAAACCCGCAGATGTGGGAATAAGTCAGGGGTGCTCATGTAAGGAGACGTGTGAAGCTGTGTGACACTGTGTCAGTCTGACACAGACTGACAATACAAACTGACGTTTACCCTAGGCCACAACCACAGTATAGGCCATATAAGAATTTGTTGAGTCATTGAGTGAATCTGATGCTTACACTCATAATATATTTTATGCGTGTGAGAATCGATTGTTTTTGATTCATGAGAACGTTGCTGCATATCACTTGGTACAAAATAAAGCGGATCGCGCCAACATAACAGGACAAGGTAGTACACAGTAGACAACACAACTAAGAAAGCATAACAGTGGGGAAACATAAACGTGACTGACAATACACGAATGTTAGCCATCGTAACGAATCAAACTCATGTCACCACATTACACTCACCATTGCGCCACTGATAATGACGGCGATGATGATGATAATATTACATGTGATATCCTGCAGGAACAGACAAAAAGATAAACATGCGGCCATTCTGGAGAGAGCAAGCATGGACTATGAGGCCCCATTGATGCCCTGTGGCTGTATCCTTTTGACTGTACCAGGAAGGTTGGGGAGGTGACTCTTAACACAACTCTCAATCTGACAATTTAAAATGAAACACTAATGTAGAGTCTTAGTAGACTTAATTCATGACATTGTAACGTAAAACTGGACAAGATATGTAAGAAAATATTTGGCTACATGTAATGGTCAAATATTCATAACTAATCAATATGTATTTGTTAAAACAAATAATGAAAAGCTTTCCTAGATACACTAAGGTCGCCTATTGACTTTACTCGCAACCAATTTCCAAAACATAGTTGACATGCAGCTATCAGAAGTCGATATTTATTTTTGTCTTTCTTGACAGCGGTTTCCAGTTCTCTTTCAGTTCCAGCTGCTGTCCAGCTGGGGTGACCCCTACTACATCGGCCTCAATAGCCTCCAGTTCTACGACGAGGAGGGAGAACCGATCTCCCTTACACCCAAGAGTATCCATTGATTAGCTGAGACGCGAGACACATCTTGGCTTCAGTCTGCAATGTGCACCTCAGCACTGTTATGTATACTGTGTTGCGTACTCTGTTCTGTCTTGTGTAGTGTGTTGTTGGCTGTGCGCTGAATGTCGTGTGTCATATACCGCGTGCTGTGTTGTATTCTCTGTGCTGCATGTTGTGCTCAGTGCTGTGTTGTGCTGTGTACTGCTGGCTGAATATTGTATGCCGAACATTATTCTGTGGACTGCAACCTGTACTACGTGTAGTTTGCTGTGTTTTGTGCTGCACGTTGCATGCTCTGCTACTGTTCTATATACTGCGTGTTGCCTGCTCTACTACTTGATGTGTGCTCTGTGCGTTCTATGCTGTGTTGCCTGTACCTTGTTACATAGAACCCTGCTTCGAAGCATTCGGCCCCTTGATTCACGAGCGTGGCAGACATCGCGGCGTATCCTGACAGCGTAAACGTACTGGACGGAGTGAGCGGGGATGTACGCACGCCCGATAAGCTGCTGGACGGTGTCACAGACGGAGGCGATGGCCGGCAAGCGTGGCTAGCGCCCCTGCTTCCCAACCTGGTAACACGATAAACTCCACACACATGCTATTCCTTACCACACATACCATAAGAAAATGACTTGTAAAGGACATTCTCCAGATAGGGCGGCACGGTGGCCCAGTGGTCCAGTGGGTAGTGCTGTCGCCTCTCAGCAAGAAGGTCCCGGGTTCGAATCTCGGCTCGGATGCCTTTCTGTGTGCAGTTTGCATGTTCTCCCCGTATCTGCGTGGGTTTTCGCCGGGCACTCCGGTTTCCTCCCACAGTCCAAAAAAACATGCTGCTGCATAGCTTAATTGGCTCGCAGACTAAATTGCCCTCAGTGCCCGGTGATGGACTGGCGTCCCATCATGGGTATAGCCCTGCTTTGCGCCCTGTATCTGCCGGGATATGCTCCGGCTCACCGTGACCCTGTACAGGATTAAGCGGTTCTGATAATGAGATGAGATTCTACAGATATTGAGTGTTGCGAAAAACTGAAATATGTTTAACCCGTGTGTGGTTTAACATACCACCGTAATACAGCTCTTGATAGGTGAAATTGCATTGAGTGGATATCATGTGTATTGAGACATACATTTTATTGGGTTATGAAGGTGGTAAAATGCCATTTCAGCAAGTGGGCGAATGCTTGTTTGTAAACTTTGATTCCCACTTATGTAAGTTTCTATGGGTACTTTTGGATCTCTTCCACATGAACTCCTCTCTGAAAAGGTTTGGCACAATAGGTAAATGCAGGATTCAGACCAACATTTTAGGAGTCGGTGAGGTTTATTAGCTGTTTATGACTACATTTCTAAAGCGCTTTTCAGCCACAGGTCGCAGGGCATTGTACAAAATGACTATTTTCAGTAAATTATGTCTAAATATTCCTGCATGTGGTTTGTGTGGCAGGTCAACCGTGTGTACGTGATATTCGACTGCCCAACCACCGTCTCAATGATTAAACTGTGGAACTACAGCAAGACGTCACAGAGGGGCGTCAAGGAGTTTGGGGTAAGAATGCATTCCTGCCTAAAAGTGTCAGTCATCACTGTGACGATTGTGGGTTTGAATTCAGGATTCAACTGCCTGCCATAAAACTGGGTTTTCAAGTATAGCGAGTTGATCGTTTCATTGCGCTTGAGTGGTGATGGTCCACATTGCAATTGCGCTACTACAGCTGCTCGTGGACGACCTACTCGTGTACAACGGAGTGCTGGAGGCCGTGAGCCAGGCAGCGCGGGGGATCCTGCCCACGTGCAGCGCCCCCACGCCGTACCACACCATCCTCTTCACGGACAGAGCAGACGTCCTTCGGCGGGAGCGTCACACTGTGCTCCGGTAAGACGCCCACCTCTCCTCCCCCAACCTTTGCTAGTATTCACGGGCCCCAACTCCCCCCCACCCTGCCAAAATATAATTGTTTAAACACTTAAGTGCTGCAGCCTCAGAAGTAGTTCCGTGATATGATCTTACTTGGACCAATCTCAACCACTGGGTGATGATACACCACTCTACAAGAGTTGTGAAGGAAAACATTTTTCTTCCATAACTATAAAACGATTTTCGAATTTGAACAATTTTGGTTACAAATACAAATCCACAATGTCAGTTTTAGTCCACGTAGCTTAGCTAGAAACTGTGGCCGTTTGTCAGTAATTGGTGGTTTTGGGGCCCCACACAGGAACCGTGCGGATGAGCAGGAAGTAAGCCTTCTCAATGACAACCGCATCCTGCAGAGCAGCAAGAAGAAGGCGTCGGTGGATCAGGGTGAGTAGTTTGACAAGTTGGCCTTCTGGCCAAAGTCCTTGACAGTCTAAAGACAAACGAGTCTCCTTGTGCTTCAGTGCTCACATCGGGTTCTGTTTGTATGTACACATTACATGCTCAAGTCCCCACGTCTGTAGAAGTATATAATCACCTCACAGCAAGGTCCCAGATTTGCTTCCTGGCTCATGTGCATTTGTGTGGCGTTTGCGTGTTCTCCCCATAGCCGCGTGGGTTTTTGCTGGGTACTCGTTTCCTCCTACCATCCAGACACGTTGCTGCCTAGGTTAATTGGCCTGCTGAGTAAATTACCTCTAAATAAGAGCCCTACAAAATATTGGTATAGCCCCACCTTGCATCCTGTCTGCTGGGATAGGCTCTGGCCCCCCACGACCTTGTACAAGATTAAACTGGTAGATACTGATCTGACCCTTGTCAGGGATATGAATTCTGATGAACAGCCTTCCAATTGGATGGCAATAGATTTTACAATATGAAACCTGGTTGGATAGACCCTGCAGAGATACTGTTACTTGCCAAATCACGAATACAAAACCAATATGATTACGTTGTGCGTTGAGGTCGATCTTAATATTTTCATTGTGATTATCCGGATTAGAATTCTGTCAGCGATGCACGATAAGATTTGACTCATCAAGCAATGCAATAACTGGTTAACTATGGGGGCTGGGGGGGTGTGTTGTGTATCCTCACAGCTCTCCGTCCCAAGACGTGTCTCATCGAGAGGAAGGTGGCGGGAAGGAAGCAAAGATGATGTTTAATGTCCTTTGTATTATTTTTATCGAATGGCACAACTTATAATCAATTACGCACATCTAGAAGTGCACTACAGTGAGAACATCTTAAGACAAACTGAAGGTTTTCCATTGTTTGCTGGACAGAATATGAATAACCTGCGTTATGTGGATTATGCAGTTTTCTTATCAGATTCAGAAGGGAAGCTGCAAGAAATTTTGGATGTTCATAAAAGGAAAAGGGTATAACTATCAATTCTAGGAAAACAGAATGCAGGGTAATTTCAAAAAGAAAAGTGTACCTGTATGTAACATCAAAATAGGTAATGAAAATGTAAGACAGGCCTATAAATTCAACTATCTGGGAAGCTGCATAACATCATATGGTAAATGTGATTATGAAATAAAACTGAAGATAGGGAAGACCAAGGATAGCTTTTTCAAAATGAAAAAGAGACTGATAAATAATAACATTTCTATGGGGACAAAACAGTTAATGAATGTTACGTTATTCCAGTTTTCATGTATGCATCAGAATGTTGGACAATATCACCAAGTATTGAAAAGGGAACTCAAGCAACTGAAATGTGGTTCTTGAGACGCATCTTGCAGGTGTCTTGGACAAGTCACACTTGAAATGAAGAAATTTTGTCACCAATGGGATGTCGAAAGCAGGTGTTGAATGACATGAGAAGGAGACAGTTGAAACTTCAGGCATATTGAGGAAAAAGGAAATAGAAAATCTGGTTATCACTGGAAAGTTTTAAGCAAACAGATGGGGGACAACAGAGATTGACTTATGTGAAGTCTCTCGAGATGGATGAACATATCAATAATGGACATTCTTGGAAGTTCAAAGAGCAGATATTTGTGGAAAACCATTGTGACCAACGCCCTGTAGGATATTGAACCTCGAAGAGAGAGCAGTGCACATATAATTGTGGCATGAGATTTCACAACATCCACTGCATAGTGCCCCACGATGCATTTGTTTATTGAATAACAAGTACAGCGTGCAACGTGTAAGAAGTTGCGGCCAGATTCACACCATGATGAAAGTGGAAACATCCCTTTGGCAATTTTCCAATTTGCTAGGTTTTGGATATATATTGGCATGTGTTGTAATCAGACAAACATTTAACAAGAAAAATCAATCGGGCCCTTCGTATGCATGCCAAAATTGGCATGCCTGGTACGCTAAAATATGTAGACTGGCATTCTAAAAAAACTTCGATCCAAGTGATTTCATAATTATCAATACCTGCTTAATCATGTACAGGGTTATGGGGAGGGGGGGGGGCAGAGCCTATCCCAGCAGACAAAGGGTACAAGGTGGGCTACACCCAGGCTGCGACGGCAGTACATTGCAGGCCACACTTTTTTGGGGGGGCAATTTACTGGGCAGGCCAATTAAGCTAGGCAGCAGCGTGTCTTTGGACATTAGAAGGAAACCGGAGCAACCAGTGAAAACCCACGCGGATACTGGGAGAACATGCAAACTCCACATGGAACGGCACCCAAGCCAGGGATCGAACCTGGGACCTTCTTGCTGTGAGGCGACAGTGTTACGCACGGCCTCACCCCTAAGGGAACTTAATCTTGCAAACTTTTATACACGCAGTGGTATTATTTTTTCACAGAATTCTTGCAGATTGAGTAGTTTGAAGCTTGTCAAATTATTAATTTTCTTTCAAAAAGTGTAGCACAATTTAACAACTGCACGTGGTGTTGGTTGTATTATACCAGCTTCTTGCAATCTGAGAAGAGTAGCGATTGCACCGATCTTGCTGTAAATGTCTTGTAAATAAAAGCATGTTGCATATTGTTGTTTAAATAATGTACAGTTCAGTGCTGGCAAATGTATTAAGCACTTATCAATATAAACATTTTAGAATTTCATTTCAGTTTCATACATTCAAGTTTAATAGAAATTACATTACCCAATTAACGTAAAGTGTTAAATCGTTTCTATATAATTTTTCAGTTCAAATTTTATACGATTTCCATTAAAATTAGCCTTTTAAATCAAAACATGATAATTTTACTTAAGATTCTTTGCGCTTCAGACATTAGCACAAGATAAACACCAGCATAAATCTCAACACATGCATGCATGTATTAAGAGTCGAAGTTAACGCTTCAATTTACACACTAAAGTTGAAGTCGTTGACAAAATTCATCACACATTTAAAAAAAACAGTTTTGTAGAGAAATGTCTCGGTACTAAAAACAATATTAATAACATAAATGTATTGCCTCCATACAGTGATAGACTACTTGTGCATATATACAGATGTTGAGTCTGGCAAGTGTCGTTTTATCCAACACCGACCTGTAATAATTTAATTCCGGTACTTGATTCTGATCTGGACTTCTGCTGCACAAAAAACACACACTGCAACACGTAATTAATACCAACTATAAAACTACCCTGCTTGTAACACTAACCCTCTAACCAAAACACAATGTTTAACATGAACCCCAACTCTAAACACACTTTTATAACCAAGTACACCAGTCACCGCATCCATAATACAAAATGTATTCATAGCTCAACCCAAACATTTCATTGTAGACCACAGGCAATGTCCCCTTGTGTTGCAATTATTCTTTAAGCAAGTATGTGAAACAGTGCACAGGTATGGCCATGAGGAATAGGATTGGCTAAAAATACTTTAATTGTATAATAGCTGCCTCAAAACAGATACCCATAATTCAGAATCCCATTATGTATTACAATTTTAAATCATACCTTTAAGAAAATCATTATAAAAAAAACAACATGCGTCCAAATACCGCAATCTGAAACAAATCTTCCTTTCAACCTTAATGGAGGCTGCTGTGTCCATGGGCCATATGCAGGAGTTCTTGTTCCATTTCTGTGGGTTGATATTGTGGACCATGCCAGTCCTTTGCAATGCATTCAGAACGCCTTCGACTCAAGTGAAATATAACAACAGGTTTATCTGTACTACGATTCTCTTCCGTAGCAATGATGCGTGTTTCCCTCATTAGTACAAAAAAAAGTTGGCTACTGCTTTTGCAATTGACGGCAGCTCTCCTTCAGAATCAGTCCCTCCAATTTATGAGCTGCGGTTGATGGCGTCAGCATCCTGCACCACTGACGATCATTGTGGTTTGTGTTTATGGTAGACATTTGCCAACTGCTTTGACTACGAGGCAATTGTAGCGAGGTGTGGACCTAATGCTTGGAAGACATGTGGAGGCATGGCGATGTCATCACACCAATAGGGTGATTTCTTCACAGTGAAAGGCTGGCACCCCAAAGGACGATGGCATCACATTCCTACCCTCAGCATGTGGCAATATGAGAAGTGAAGTCCACATGTACGAGACTTGTTCAGCAAATGCCCATTTGTTATTTATGAAAATTGAATAACAAAGGGATTTAATAGTAACAGCCTCTTAGGGTAGACGATGACTACCAATGTGGATCACATTCTGCATAACTAAATGTTTTTCCATAAGATTATGTTTATGCATGTATCTACCTTTGTAGGTCATTAGCTCTGAGAATCATCAACAAGTTTAGTATTTTTGAAGATTCAGGGAGACTGTTACACCCTGGCTCGCCAGCCGCTCCGACACCACAGGGTCATAAGTTTCAGTAATTGTTGTTGCACTCTCCCAGCCGTTAAGTAATTTGCTGCCCTCCTCGTCCAGCGCAAAATGGTACAGCCGTGTGGTGGCTTGAGGACACGGGTGGCCATGTCTGCCGTGGTGTGGCCGTCACAACTGGCACTTGCGGTGTCGTCGGAGAAGTCGCCCAGTGCTGGGATCCCGGGGTGGGCGACGGGACCTCGGCGCCACCACCACTGTCTGACGCCTGAAGGCGTGAGAACATCGTGAGCGCCTCCGGAAAGTTGGGCGGTGTTGCCGGCGTATTTGATGGCGCACACACCTATAGGAACACACACGTATGAGTATTTTCAGTCAGTCGTGGCAAACGACAGCAGCTGCTGTGTACCACTAACTGGCAGTGGTGTCACCACAGCACTTGTGCCACGTTATAAGCATCTTGATACCATTTGAAGTGTCAGAGGTCTTGCTGGCAGGAGGTCATGGGCCAGACCCTCCAGGTGAGTAGCGCTGCTGCCTCACAGCAAGAAGGTCCTGGTCAGCTTCGATCACTGGCTCGAGTGTTATTTGTGTGGCCTTTGCATATTTCACCCATATCTGCGTGGGTTTTTACCAGGTACCCCGGTTTCCTCCCACAGTCCGAGGACATGCTGCCTGGATTGTCCTGACTTAATTGCCCGCACTGCCATGACATGTTGAAACGTGCTTAAACCTCCCTGCTGGACAGCTGTAAAAAAGAGCCACATAGCTCAACGGTTCCTTCCAGATTCAAAACTGAATGAAATTGCTGAGGTCACTCAGATGACTCCTGTATGGTTGTGGTGTACACACGCATACACGTTCACCGCCCTGTCATATTTAGCCTCAAGGCCAGGATACATCTGCCTGCTGTTAGGATAATTGTTGCATACAGGCTTTACCAGTAATGTTGCATGCATTGTCTGCAATTGCAAAGTGACCATTGCAGCCCCAAGCTTGAATGCCAACTTCCAATTGGATTTGAAATTGATCACATAATCTATTATTCAGATACTTTTCTATAAACTGCTTTCATTCGCCAGACAGAATTTTGTAACTGCCGTTGCTATGCCAATTTTTACCTAATGTTATTGGGGCAAAGCACAACACTCATTGGAGTCCATTTCCCCAATTCTAACATTCATACACACCAGGTAATCATTTCAGATTGAGTTCATCTGCAGAAATCCCAAGACATGTTGATATATTATGTACCACTGACATTGTGCATAATCAAAAATCTACACCCGGCTCATGATAAAAGTATAGTGTGCAACTTATAACGCGCACAGTTCTCTCTTGAAGAGAGGGGACGGCTCCGAGGCACGGGGAATGGCAGAGGAGGGGTCGTGGAGGGGGGGAAAGCCGCCACACAGTCACTGCACTGCAGCTCCCACACACGGATACAGTGGCGAGGCGCAATTACTCGAACTTGGAAAATAGTGATGGTGTTGCAGTGACTGTGGGCGTGGGGCTAAAGGTGATGTCTTTCAATCTTAGTGTCTAAGTGGCTTAAGCATTTATAAATAGCCCTGGCTAAACATCAGCGTGTTATGGTCACACACACACACACTACGTGTGTGACACAGCCTGTCTATCTGCAATCCCATCAATGCGGTTTTATTTATTGCTTTAGAAAGGTTTCTGTATATTTAGCGACGACGTTCGTTATTTCCTAACCAAGCATTCAAGCGACTGCAGTGACAACTGTGCAAGTGTTGCTCCCTTTGTAAAAAAATTGCATCATTCACCCGCACAGACTAATTCATCAATGCAATGAAAACGCACCTGCTCAGTGTTATGCAACTCTGACAACACGAGTGTCAGTGGCCCTAATGAACATAAACTGAGATAATTAATATATTAACTGGACGATTTATAAAGTAAAAGTCAGTGTCATTGACCAGTCGAGGCATGGTGGTGGACATACGACTTTGTTTCTTGTTTTCGATTGACTTCACCAGGTGCCACATTCAATAAAGGCGTAAACAAATGTATTTTTAAAATCTCCACCATCCAGACTCTTGGCATCTCAAAGTGGTGACAGTTGATCTTACTATAGAAGATAATTATAAACGTGAAGTAGGTCGCAGTGTCTTGGCTATTGCCCCTGGTGTCACAACACTCTACAACCAAGTTTTGCCAACAGCCTACAAACGTGGCGTTACATTAACATGTACTTTTACCCTCTTTGTAAATTGCAAATTATCCATGTTTTGTAAGAACTAAGGTTTGTTTACATGTATTCGCTGCTTTCAGTCAATCAGAAATGTCAGGAATTGGATTACGGTGGGGGTTGTAACTTATGATTTCCCTTACATGCACCTAAAGGAAGTGCTTGATGACATCATCAACAATACCATCATGATCGTACATGTCTTTGAATAACATTTCTAAGAGTACTCTGCCAGAAAAGGAAGCCATACTTGAACTGCGTATGCTTGAAAAAAAAACACAACGGCAGTAAAATTGTTGTACCACTATGGGTGTTCGTGATGCTGTACCAGTACCATGGTGTGGTGGTGGCTTGTGGCCTCTTGAAAAAAGATGCTCAGAGCTGCCTGGAAAGGGAACCAAAGCACACAAAGAACATTTGACATTTCTCCAGATTTTTACTTTAGAGCAGACTCTAAAAGTGTATTTCACAGCCCTTTGTCAATTCACTTCATATTAATTATAATGTAAGGTATTTATCCAGATATCCCTCACTGAGTCTCAACACTTACAAAAGGGTCCTGCAATGGAATGTTTGGCTCAATATATATTTTGTAATATTACATGTAGGGCTATATAAAACAAATCTATGTATGAGGAAATAGCAGAGATCTTTACACATTGGTTTACAACCCAACATGTCGTAGTGGCATCAATTAGCAACTCAGGCCAGTGTACTTATATGTGATCGATTGACCAACCCTCACCTCCAAAGAGTTGGATCACACGCCTGAGACAACACTCACGGTACACTTCTGAATTATTAAAATTACATGACCTTGTTTGCGTTAAACAGTCCAATACATCTCAGACGTTAAGTGGCAGTTCCGAACAAATTTTAATGGATAATTAGCCATTGCAACACAAACGAAAGTATGTCCACTGTGGAGATGTTGTTTGACTTAGTTCGTGTGCAGGTGCTATGTCGAAAGTTACATCCCAGACCTGTGAGATGGCTTGGAAAGGCCTTAGCCCAGCAGTGGATTGTTCATAGCTGACAATGATTAATTATCTATCAGATTGTGTATTCGACTTAATTCATGTATTTCTATTTCAATATTTCTGGCCATAAAAGTAGGCCTAATACCCTTTAGAGGTCCTCTTTAGAGTGCCCTCTAGTGGAATCCCATCCACCAACAGTGGCGCGAGCAAGGACATGAAGTGTTGCACCTGGACTGATTATTATTATTTTTACTGAACATACACAATTTCGGTGATTATGCAATTGCCTCTTCTTGCCAAAACCGTCACAAGGGCGTTGATGTGATGAGGTATAACCCCAAACAAGCAAAGCCACAGAATGTAAACACAAGGCGGCATTTTGTTCTCTTCACAGCGGCTGACAGACTGACAAGCCCGGCACAACAAAACCAAGCGACAAAAGACTTAGAACATGTAGTTCCATGTCGAGAATGACTGCGTACGCCTGCAATTCGGCACGTTTGGGAAACGGGTTGATAGGTCACTCAAAGATGACTGCTGTGAAACTATAAAGTTTGTGTGGTCACTGGACAAATGGCAGTTTGATTCATTTTGTCCCTGGCTTTTTATTGTGCTTATCTTTGTATGTGTGGATTTCCTTCAAAAAGGAAAATATAGTCTGAAAGGAACTGATCTAATTGTAAAGGCCTCCTGAAAATGTTTTGAGACTTCGTGAGGTTTCTTAGATAAGGAGTATTACTATTACATATTCCAGCCAGGGTGGCCCAAGCCACATATATTCACCATCACGATCATCTATGAAGGGTAAAATAGCACCCAGGCATAAGATGACTGCTTGGTGTAAAGGTGATGATGACCTAACAACAGTGGCTGTCATGACAGCTCATTGCTATAACAATGTTTAATTTCCACAAATGGCTCAGAACCACAACCGAACGAGCAGTCTTATTCACCTGAGCAAGGGGGCAATTTAGAGTTGTCTTTAATAATAGCACGTAACAGCTCTGTCAGTTGTATTGGTGACTATGGCTCACTAATACCAGACTATTTGGCATGCTGTTGATGTGTGCCTGCTCAAAAACACTTCTTCCTTTATTTGTTTTAAAAATAATTTAATTGATTAGCCTTCATTGATTTATAGATATTAATGTACTTCATTGATCTATTATGATGATGTTGACATTCCGTTCTTTCCACAGCTCTGTGCAGCGCTTTGTGACCCTCGGCTGCAAGGCGCTTTAGAAATGCAAATATTATTCTTCATGCACCATACATGGGTATGCATACCACGGATCATCATAACCACATCTGCCTGACCCCCATGTATAGGATTCTGACCAATTCCCCATGAATGTGCCTGAAAGGATCAGATCTTAGAATATGTTGAGGCTGGTTAGAACTTGCATAACCGACTGGGAATATATCAGGTGTTGTACGTTTTGGTGTTCTGAAGATTGACGGGTAATGAATTCCTGGATTTGTTAGGATTTTGGATTATGCAGTGCCCTCGTATATCCGACCCTCTGGTGAAAAGCACTCTAGACACGCAATTATTATTATCCCAGTAAAATTCATGGCATTGGTCAAACATCTCAATATAGCAAGACGACCCTTGAAAAAAAATGACTCAGTGACGCTCCCCTTGGATAACAAATTGCTTTGTTATTTAAATTAGGGCTCAATTACACTTGTAATCGTGCAATTCGTAATACATTCCTCACAATGCTGCTGTAATTATAATGGGTTGTCATGATGGACCCACATTAAACCGCCGTGTCAATTGAAAGTGGGCTACCTGTGCGTGTGTTTGTGTGTCCGCCGCAGTAAATCCCCGTGTTATGCAAGACGCTGCGATACGGCAGTTGGCAAAACACCAGCTCGCAGCACATGCCAGGAACCTTAGAACATGCAAATACTGCACCAAGTCACAGTACACAACACAAGCCACACACACACACAGGACATAACAATGAAGGCAGCATTGTGACATAATAGGCATACTTGGTGCTAATATACATCACAAAGACAGGAATGATTCCCATATAAACATACTTTTGGGTCAAACGCTCCTTGCATGCATTTATGTCGTACTTAAGACGGTAGTCTTTGTCTCTCCGGTATTGAGATTTATTTATAAACCACACCAGGTACTCTTTTAAGGCCGAGTCAATCGATGACTATGAATTACACACAATCTATACAATATATCGCTGCATGACATACTATACACACACGTTATATATAACAAAAGGGCAGGGGTAATACAAATACGGGTAGAAAAACAATAGCCAATGCTGAAAACATTACACAGCGTGAATACAAAACAAAATACCGAACATAATAACACAGCACATACCACAACATTCCAGCCACTAGACCGTATCAGGAAAGAGAATTAATAATAATAATTGCACCGGTTCTGACAAAAGTACACGCACACACAATGTATTCATTTACAAGAATACCACGCTAAG
>JAZEWT010000003.1:23079752-23095561 GCA_036362905.1 Mordacia mordax | reverse complement strand
AGAGATTCTTAAAATATTTGCGTCTCAATAGTCTGTAGATTGTGAGGCTGAAGTGCGGTTAGCGAGCATCTGTTAAGGTTTGCCATGCCTGTCGTACGAAGGTGATAATTGGGGTCATAGCGACCGTACATATTTTCAATTTAAGTTAACCACAGCTGTATAAATACAGTGCACTGCGCACACATAGATTATTCATTATCAATACACGCAGATTATTCATTATCAATACACGCAGATTATTATCAATACACGCATATTATTATCAATACACGCAGATTATTATCAATACACGCATATTATCAATACACGCAGATTATTATCAATACACGCATATTATTATCAATACACGCAGATTATTCATTATCAATACACGCAGATTATTATCAATACACGCAGATTATTCATTATCAATACACGCAGATTATTCATTATCAATACACGCAGATTATTATCAATACACGCAGATTATTATCAATACACGCAGATTATTCATTATCAATACACGCAGATTATTCATTACCAATACACGCAGATTATTATCAATACACGCAGATTATTCATTATCAATACACGCAGATTATTATCAATACACGCAGATTATTCATTATCAATACACGCAGATTATAGTCGCACATAAACATAGACAAGATACCGTACATAAAGTTAAATAAATATATGTACATACTGTACACACATGAACCAAACATACTTCGACAAATCCGGTACAGTCCACACAATCTCTACACACGTCATTACATACACATGTACACAACTATAATAACATTCGCTACCCAGTAGTGGCAGTGATGTTAACCAGTGATGTGCCAGGCTAGGTGTACTTTGAGGCCACGTTCAGTGTGGAAGGCTCGCTACTTTTCAAGGGGCTCACGGGACAGACCCAGGTGTTACGGGTTTAATAGACAGATTCATCACCGTATGCCGACGCGTGAACTCAAAGATAAAGATCCCCCGTGTAGCCTTGACAGGCTGTGGGGTCAAGTGCCGTTAGCGAGCACCTATGAAGGTCGGACACGGCACAGGAGGTGGTGGTGGGTGACCAACTGCACGCTCGGCAGCCTTTGTCTCCCCAGTGACAATGTTTACACACTGCACTAGGGAGACAAAGGCGGCAGAGCTAGGTGCTCATTTGAGGCTAAGTCGACCTAGGGGAGGCCCAGGACCGGTTCAGAAAATCGTCACCAGTGTTCGCCGTGAACGGTAGCCCAGCGCTGCGCTAACCGCTGTGCCACCGCTCCCCACGTGTGAACTCACGCATGTACCAACATGCACCTACAACAATAACAACCACGCACAGTAGCAGCCTCTTTGTTTAGACCGCTGGGGCAAATGTTGTTAGCGAACTCTCAATGATGCGGACCCAGGTGTGTTTGTATCAGTTGAATGAAGGGTTGCATATGCGCTTTCCTTTTGTTGTGCTATAGAACTCTTTAAAAACGTGCACATGCCATTGTTGCATGTGTTTAACTTATTTGTCTATTATTATTAAATTATGCTGCGCAATTTTGAGTGTTATTAATTACTTCATGGTTTTAGTTGGGGTTTCATCTTTGTATATGTTGGTGTTGTAAATTTACTTTCTTTTAAATGTTACTGATTACATTTATGTTCATGGTTAGAGTTTAATTTTTTTTTCATTATTGCCGTAAGTTTATCTGCCTTTGTATGCGTCGGCTATTTTCGGAAGTTTGTTGTGTCGCAGGAATAATAATATTAACATTTCTAGAGCGCTTTTCACCCGGGGGTCACAAAGCGCTGCACATAGTTGTGGCGAGAACAGCAAGTCAACAACAACAGAGCAGATCAAATGGAGTAAAATAACGACTATAAATAGGGTGTCTTTGGTGAGCTGGATGCACTGTACAGTGCATGGATGGATAATGGATCCCCGCATCTAGAGCTTGCAAGCTCACTGGGTACTTTCTGCTGTAATAGTAAACGTCTACGTTATTCGAGGCGGTGGCCTAACCAACAGCATCCATGTAATATCTCCCCAGTGCTGTGTAATATATTTACACATTGCACCAGACAATCATGTGCAGCGCTTTGCGACCCTCGGATGAAAAGCGCGCTGGAAGTGCAATTATTATTAAGGTGTCGTTGAAATACGGTAGAACAAGGCCCGTGCAAACCTACAGAGACATAAGGGCACGTAGACGTGCTCAAAGATCACGGTGTTCACTATTTAAACATTTTATACGTGTTGCTAGCGAGCACCTATTAGGGATGCAACGTCACAACACTGCAGTTACCTGGCAATAACGGCGGTTACCTAGCAACTTCAGTTGAATGACAGCAAGAATAACGACACCAGACACACAATACCAAGGCTTGGATGACATAATTAATTCATTAAGTGGTCAGCTAGCTGAGCCAGATAGCATAGACGCGATGGTTTGAGACCAATTTACATGTTTCTATAGCTTCTGCTCGGAATGCATCATCACGTTAATTTAGAATCTTTATCATTCACACCGAACATCATTCAACACAATGGTCCATAGCAATAATTATTCACAATTGTCATCCACAATACGCACAACTATTAACAATGATCGTCATCCAAAGTAAGTAATCAACATCAAAAGCCACAATAATATTGATTATTCAGCCATTAATAAAAATTGTACTTCTTGAGCGATTTTACCCGAGGGTCAAAATATTTGCATTTCTAAAGCGCCTTTCACCAGAGGGTCATAAAGGGCTGCACAGAGTTTTGGAGAGAACAGCATGTCAATAGCAACATCATAACAGATCATTCATTATCAACACCGGCTTAATCCTGTACAGGGCCGCGAGGGGGACGGAGCCTATCCCGGCCGACAGGGCGTAAGGCGGGGGAATACCCAGCATGTGACGCCAGTACATGGCAAAGCACACTTTTTGGGGCAATTTACTCAGCAGGCCAATTAACCTAGGCAGCAGCGTGTGTTTGGACGGTGGGAGTAAACCGAAGTACCTGGCGAAAATCCACTCGGACACGAGGAGAGAGAGAACTCGCAAACTCCACAAGGAAAGGCACCCGAGCTGCGAATCGAACCCAGGTCCTTCTTGCTGAGAAGCAGCGCTATTCACTGCGCAATCACCGCGCCGCTCTGTATGACTTTCAGTATTTGCGTAAAATTAAGTTTTAAACTCGATTTCCTATAAATTCCCCACACAGACTGTTGATTACACTGTTATGTAATCAGAACAAACAATGAAGTGACGCGCAGCGATCAGAATATGGTTTAACAAGAGATGATTGTGCACTGGCTTTCGTCACGTTTTGAGATGTGACGACGAGAAAGTGGTGCAAATCAGGCAACTGGCGCTGTGATGAGAAGAGACGCGGGGAGACGAGGGGAGATGAGAGGAGACGAGGGGAGACGCGGGGAAATGAGAGACGAGGGGAGATGAGAAGAGACGAGGGGAGATGAGAAAATACGAGGGGAGAGGAGAGATGAGAAGAGGGGAGGCGAGGGGAGATGAGAAGAGACGAGGCACGGGGAGATGAGAAGAGACGAGGGGAGATGAGAAGAGGCGCGGGGAGGCGAGGGGCGATTATAGAAACGAGGGGGGAGGCGGGGAGACGAGGGGAGATGGGGGGGGAGATGAGAGGAGACAAGGGGAGAAGACGCGGGGAGGCGAGGGGAGATGAGAAGAGAAGAGGGGAGGCACGGGGAGACGAAGGTAGATGAGAAGAGACGAGGGGAGAGGCGGGGGAAAATTTGAAAAAAAGCTAAAATGATGATTTTAACTGAAGTTCGGAAAAAAACGAACTGACGTCTTTACTATAAGATTACAATAGGTTTTACCGTATCTGGCGATTATGCAGGTGTTAAGATTTTAACACCGTATCTGGCGATTATGCAGGTGTTAAGTTATGCAGGTGTTAAGTTATGCAGGTGTTAAGATCTTAACACCTGCATAATCGCCAGATACGGTAAAACCTATTGCAATCTCATATTTGTATACTGGCAAAAAAGTACCCATAGCGTTGACGTCTTTACTGATCAGCAAAAAAAAAGACGAGGAGGGACACAAAGACGAGGGAATACAAGCGAGGAAGACACAGAGAAGATGGGAGACAGACGAGCGGAGACAGAGACAATGTAGTACTTGAATATACCATACTGTTCTTGGTTGCTTTTAACATTGTAACGTTCCACTAAATTCCAATACTATATATATAAAACATAACATGTGCACAATAACTTGGACATCATATAACGCAACGCTACATGACCTGATTGAGGGCCGAGTATCGGGCCCCAACAGCCTGCTCTGAAAAATATACATCTGCGTCCACATTGTAAGGTTAAAACGTTGTGCTTGCACGACTGTGCAATTTCTAATCTCAACGGTTTCCTGCTTGTTTAAATCAAGGACCATCAATGAAATTCGCAATAGGATGAGTCACGAGATCACTGCATAGATAAGTTGTGTTCAGAAGCCATTATTTAAAAAAACACGTGTTTAGAAATGATTACTAACGCCCTCGTCACACTGACGTGGCCATACGCACGGACACGTGCATTCACTAACATCTAAACTGGGCCGGAAGAGTGAATTGCATTTGTATTCGACCGAAACTAACACTGGCCATACAACAGGAAGGTAGTTTTTGAACTGGGTCCTATATAACACCACAATGCAGTATTAAAACGTGTTTGCGTTACACTACGACGCATTTATTGAAAGGAAGATCCTTGTCTATAAAATCTGGCGGTTCAACAGTATTAATTTATAAACCTTGATTGCTGATGAGACAGGTCCGACTTCCTTATACGTACTAATGCTGCTGAAATTATGCGTTCGAAGGAGACCCATGAATTGTGAAATATATATTTTTGGAGACATATATATTCGTAGAAGTTTTCTCTCATTATCTGAAACCGCTTAATCCTATATAGGGTCACGGTGAGCCGGAGCCTATCCCGGAAACACAGGGCGTAAGGCAGGAATACACCCGACGACGGGACGCCAGTCCATCGCCGGGAGAAGTTTTTTTTCCCATATAATTTCTCTTGCTTACGTATTAAGGTGTCGTAAGAGTGTTTACGCATCGGAAAAACTGGAACAGCCGGAGAAGACTAACACAAAAAAACGTTGGTCTCTTAAAGTCAGCACATCACCATAACAAAAGTGACTGCGGATGAAACCCACGAATGCCAAAAATGGTCCGGGGTTTGATGTACTCTGATGTATTGCAATGGATGAGGCCAGCAAACTAATACATAGAAAATGCTATGCTCTCAGAAGCGTCAAGTCGGGATCAGCTGTGAACCTCATCTCATCTCATTGTCTGAAACCGCTTAGTCCTATACAGGGTCACGGTGAAGCCTGAGCCTATCCCGGCAGACATAGGGCGCAAGGCAAGGATATACCGACGATGGGACGGCAGTCCATCGCCGGGCACTGCGGGGCAATTTAGCCTGCGAGCAAATTAACCTATGTAGCAGCATGCTTTTTGGACTGTGGGAGGAAACCGGAGTGCCTGGCGAAAACCCACGCGGACACGGGGAGAGCATGCACACTCCACACAGAAAGGCACCCGAGCCGAGATTCGAACCCGGGACCTTCTTGCTGAGGCGACTGCACTACCCACTTGGCCAGTGCCGCCCGATCACTGTACGCGTTAAATTCACCACAATTTGTGGAATCCTGTGCGAGTTTCAAACACTGTTTAATACTTGGCAACATTCTTTGTCTTTTAAATCGCTCCGCCCGATGGTTGAACTTTCGCCAGACAGGTTAAACCGCTCAAGTCGTTTCGCTTCGAGGCAAGTCTCAGCAGGAAATGTTGGTCGACCAAAACACGCAGATCAATTCAACGATAAAAAAAACGCAAAGGCAAAACAAACACGGTGTTCTTTTCGGTTCATTGTCGCCTGGGTACAAAACGCCTCCCACCCAATTGCGAGCTCACTCTTGTGGTTTGGATTTTTTACTTCGTGAAACGTTCCGTGAATTTAGGAACACTTCAAAAACTGTTAATGCTGAGCAACGTGAGATGGCATTTGGCTTCAAGGGGCGCTAAAACTGACAGCAAGCTAATGGGTCATGGTTATCGCCAATCACGTTTTAACCGATAGTTCTATAAATCTACATGGAATAAGTTCATGTAGTGAGCGTACAGTTTAAGATTGAAAGACGCTGCCATGTGTATGCGGTCTTTAATCGGATGCGGATAGGAAATCTTTGGCACGAAGCAATGGATAGCCAAACCACATGCAGTTAGTATGCGGTGCTGAACTGCTAACTCCAATTCACACGCTCAAAACACACGAACAGAAAAGCAACGCACCACTTTGCTCGGATTTGTGGCTTAACATCTTTATTTGACACCCCATCACAAACCTAGTAGATTTAAAACAATTGTGATTAATTTGCTGAAAAGGGCATTTTGTAAAAAGTCCAAACTGCCCCTAAACGCGTTGTTTCAGTAAGCAAATTGTGTGCCAGAATGCCAATTAGTACGTCCCATGTCAGCATGTCTTTAAAACCTGGGATATTTAACTATAACAATTTCGTGACTTTTCTATGGGTCAAAATAAAAACAATAAGCATGTGCCAGAAGCGTGTTCCTACTTGGTGATCAAGACACAAACGCCACCTGGAGTTTCATAGCATGAAATACATGCAGTTTCCATTTTAGCCAGCTTGACGATATGACAATATGAATGCATGTCATCTCATTGTCAGAAACCGCTTCGTCCTGTACAGGGTCGCGGTGAGCCGGAGCCTATCCCAGCAGACACGGCGCAAGGTAGGGATATACCCACGATCAGACGCCAGTCCATCACCGGGCACTGTGGGCAATTTAGTCTGCAAGCCAATTAACCTATGCAGCATGTTTTTTGGCCTGTGGGAGGAAACCGGAGTGCCCAGCAAAAACCCACGCGGACACGGGGAGAACATGCAAACTCCACACAGAAAGGTACCTGAGCCGAGGTTCGAACCCGGGACCTTCTTGCTGTGAGGCGACAACGCTACCCACTGGGCCACGTGCCGCCCCATGAATGCATTAGAAGTACAATTACAACTATAGATCTTAATCATTAACAATTTGCAACAGATACAAGAGAACGTTTGAAGATGGGCCATTGCCTCAAACGTCAAAACATATTTTATGTTACGAGGATGCATTAAAGACCAAAGGGGCTGTTGTTTTTATTGTTCATGCCTCTGCAAAGTTCTATTTCTCAGGGTTTGTTTAACCAGGTGAGACTCGAAAGTCTCATTTATAAGGGACCTGGGTAAGCTAAAATACATTTGTATTTACAAGTGATCCTGCGTTTTTTAATACGACCTATTAAAACTCTGAAATTGAATACCCACAGTTGATTAGAGGGCTTACCAAAATAGATGCCACGCGCTGACAGACGCCAGTATTTGGAGATAGTGACCTAGACTGAGTGGTTAAGCACCAGAGGGCACTGCCAAGACACACCCACCAGCCTTTAAGACAACCCACGATGAAATCCTGGGGATGACCATAACACAAAATGAATATATTTTTTACAACACGTGGCACACTGTTAAAATGTACATAAAAACAAAATACAACAGTATGAATGTTAACAGCTTCGACCATAAGCAGTTACAAAAAGGAAACTAAACTACCAATACCGGTGGTACTTGGCTACAGTCTTTTACATTAGTTTTTTGTACAAAGGCTGCACCTATGACTAGAAAAGCCACAATATCCAGGCCATTTACATCACCATGTTCAGCAATGCATATGTTATTCTCCCCAAAATAAAAAAAAATAATTTTTAAAGGCCAACTATCTCCAAGATAATTTTGTACAATATGATGCTTGAACATACAAGATGGCAGGTAGGTTTTCACGGCTGTGCACTATGATTGCTTTCCAAAGCTGGCTGTGCACTTTGATTGCTTTTCGAAGCTGTTCTTTTGGGATAGCAGTATCGAACGCGTCTCCTCTCCATAGCAACCTTTCGCCCCCACATTTGAGGAACGTTTAGGGCTACCCCTGAGGAGTCGCTTTGAAATGCAATCATCACATAATCGGAGTCAAAAAGGTATGCATTGTGCCAATTTTACAATTCCCAAGAAGGCCCCTACCGCCATGAAATTATCAGGGGGGGTGAGGTGGTGCTCACCCAGTAGTATTACCTAGAAGCACTTTGGGTTGCAGCAAATAGAGATTGACAGTTTTGCGTAAAAACTGGTATGAGCACAAGTGGCAGTGTGTGCGAGTGGGTGGAAAATGACGCACCATACAACCCATGCCATGCGGACCCTCTCATATCGTTTGGAAATGTTATCATCGGGCAGCGAATGCGCCCTGTCGACAGCGTGCGCAACTGCAAAGTAAACGCAAACCCAAAGTGGTAATGGTGGTGGTCAGGTCGATGGAGGGGTTTTGTAATGCAGATGTTTGGTAAAAATGCCCAACTCCACCGCGGGAGGTAGACGGTGGAGCTCGAGGTGGTGATAAGAGAATGTGCCATGTCATGCTGGATGGGAGTGGCGGGGGACGTGGGGAGAGAAGGCGCTGACGCTGAAGCGCGTGCTGGGGTTTGAGATGTCGTCGCCCAACCGTCATGTAATTTCCCTCCGTGAAACAATCTGTACCACACAAACAAACAAAAAAACAGCCAATGCATCTCAAAGGATTACCATTTCACATGGGTCAGTGATAATATCCCCTGGCAGACCCCCCTCACGCAGTGGTAGAAATCTCACTTTCTATAACTGGGACATTAGTCTACATCGTCACAATCGTCATCATTTATTATTACCCCCCTAATCCTGGACAGCGTAGCAGGGGGCCACTGCCTATCCCGGCAGACTCAGGGCTATATCTAGATTGGAAACTAGTCTGTCATAGGGTACCAAGGGAAATTTAGTCAAACAGGTCGATTAACCTAAGCAGTATGTGTTTGGTCTGTGGGAGCAAACTGAAGTGTGTAGCAAATCTTACAAATATTGGGAGAACATGCTAATTCTGCAATTAAACATACAAATATAAACACATTTCTAGATTTCTTCATGTAGATAGATTACTAGACTTTCCATTGAAGTGTCTTATTAAGTGTTTTGAAGAATTGTTAGTGAAAAAATGTAAAAGTCCATCAGATGCTTTGGCATAACATTCTGGTATTATCTCTTTTGTGTTGGTCAGATCGAACTTTGTTGTATCGCAGGAATCCCACATCTGGAGCTTGTCAGCTCATGGGGTATTTTTTGCTGTAATAAACATGTACCTAATGAAGCTGTTATAAAATTTATGGGGAAGAGTTCTTCGAGAGCTAGTGACGCAAATGAGCATGACTTTGAAGTTCTTTTGAGGCCTTAAGTCTGTGCAACATATGGGGAAGATGCACAGCTGACACAACCACAAGTATTTTTCAGGTACATCTTTCATGGTCAATGACATTTTGTTTAACCACTAGGCTAGCATACTTATGAAAATGTTTTTGCAATGACTATGTATGTGTTGAGGCAGCGTATGGAAGCTTTGTATACAGGTTATGATCCCCCCCCCAGTCCTCCCCCCATCGTGCCAAGAATTAACTGGATTTGTCAAAGCCAAGAAAGTTATTATTTGGAGTTGTAAATCGATGCAGAAATAAAAAAAATGTTATCTCGCCTTTACAGTCTGTGTCATTTGTGCGGGAATTTGCATAAACCTTTAATAATATTGCAAGGGATGCGTTCCTGGAAAACCGGTTTGGCAAATGCACGATTCAGTTCTGCAAACACGCGAAGTTTTTCTCTCGCCCTACAGAGATGCTTCGATGTCCGTATCATGAGCCTACCTTAACTAATATTCTAACAGGCACGATTCTACACACCTATCGCAAGCCCACACTCAATGTCTTGCGCGATTAATAGTAACATTTCCACTCCTCGGCGATGGACTGGCGTCCCATCGTCGGTATATCCTTGCCTTGCGCCCTGTGTCTGCCGGGATAGGCTCCGGCTTCACCGTGACCCTGTATAGGACTAAGCGGTTTCAGACAGTGAGATGAGAGATGAGATGAGAGATTTCCACTCCTGTGCATAGCACTTACTCTCTCTCTCACCCACGCAGCCGGAGCAGCCCAGGGCTACGTGTGGCGTGCGCCGCGCTCCGAGGAGCCATGCCGCCCGTGCCGGCTGCGCGAGCGGCTGCGCGAGCGATGCCGGCGTCGGCGCTCGCCCGAGCGGGAGCGACGCCGTCTATCGGCGGAGCCCGAGCGCGAGCGCCTCCTGCGTCCTTCGCCCGAGGAGCGCGACCTAAGCATAGGCATAAGGGGGGGGGACAGTCCGTTGATGGACGGGTTGAACTTTGTTTAAACAAATGTGACTCATTGGAAAATTATGTTTGTAAATTAAGAGGATGCAAAATGGCACTGCCCTATTTATTCCATGCACTAGCACATCCAGTAAATTGTCGCATAGCCAACCATCACATTCACAGTTTAACCACCATAATTAGTGCAGTGTGTGTATGATGAAATTGTCATGTTATGTTTTCACAAACCTGACTTTTTAAAATATTCACTACTAAATCAGTCCACAAGTCAGATACGTGACGTAATGTAATATCATGTTCCTCAAGTCGATCCAATGGTTCATAATCCAATGCCAGATTAACTATAAGAGACCCACTAATCGGACTTCATGATGAATGACATCTCTTAAGGGTAATTTGACATTGCTCTACTTCCGCTCTGCTCCAGCAATCATGACATTTTCAGCAACATCACTAAAATACACGATGGTGGCTTAACCATAAAAATTGTTTTTCACTCGAATAAAAAAAGCTTTAAAATATGATCTCAGCACTGGACACAGCCGAAAGTATGCATCTACCAGATAAGAGCTCTATAGTTTCTGAGTTATGTTTTCCATTAAGAACGTGTGCGGTAACTTACGCCCTGTACTCGCGGCTCCGAGAACGAGACCTCGACCTGCCAAGCAGAAAAAATAAAAAAACAAAACCAAGAAAAATTATGCCGGAGAAGTGACTTTTGTGCAGCTAAACAACAAAATAAATAAGACCAACGATGCTTTATCTCCGATGCATTTGCTCATGATGGACAATGCCTCGTCGCAAGCAAGAAACGATATAAATAATTCGTGAAATGTTATTGTTCTGAACTGCGGCCACGGTGCGTGGGGTGCTGCCTCACCTCCTCCGTGGTCTGTCCTCACGCTCGCGCTCATCCAACCTCCTCATGCGGTCCTGCTCAATCTTATCCCTCTTCTCCTCCACCAGTTTCTGCCGATATAAAACGAACCAGGGTTTAAGCCTTATAGCAACCACCTTAACTGTAGACGTTGCTATATTATATTCATTATATATTGAGCCGAGGGACTTTCACGGATAAAACACAGATAAGAATAGCTGCCAAGAAAATTACAATGCCAAATAAATTAAGTCTAAAACACACAAATGTTGTATTAGAAGTGTAAAAAGGTCACGAAAATATGTAAATGAATCCTGTAATACATAGCAATGATAAATATACATATAGTTACTGCTCTTGTACGTTGATATATATGTTCTTCCATGTTAAAGCACAACATCAAGTGTTAAATAATAATGATGCTGACTACAACTAAGAGCTCATCTCATCTCTCATCTCGTTGTCAGAAACAACTTAGTCCTGTACAGGGTCGGGGTGAGCCGGAGCCTATCCCGGCAAGGCAGGAATATACCCACGATGGGACGCCAGTCCATCACAGGGCACTGCGGGCAATTTAGTCTGCGAGCCAATTAACCTATGCAGCAGCATGTTTTTGGGCTGTGGGAGGAAACCGGAGTGCCCGGTGAAAACCCACGCAGACATGGGGAGAACATGCAAACTCCACACAGAAAGGCACCCGAGCCGAGATTCGAACCGGGGACTTTCTTTCTGTGAGGCGACAGCGCCACCCACTGGGCCACCGTGCCGCCCACAACTAAGAGCTGCTTTTTCAATAGCCTGATGCTTCCGGCGCGGGAGGCGCAACATCGAAAAGGAACGGTCGACACAGCAATACCGAAAGAGCAGATGTTAAGAGCAATTCTAATACATTTAGCCGTGCAAACCAACATCACCAGAGTGATGGCGATGACGATGGTTATAGGGCGACTCACCTTGAGCTCCTGGAGTTTTTCCCGGATCTCGATGAAGCCCAAGTGCAGCTTGCCGCCAAAATGGTCAGCGAGGCGTCGGTCGTTGTCGTGTAGGCCCAGGTAGGCAGAGCACACCTCGCACACGCGCAGTTTCTGCTGCTGGAAGCTGGACGCTGGCATCGAGTTGCGGTACTCCTCCTGCAGGCGCGATTAGGTTATGCAGTGATTGACTCTCGCATCCAGCTCAAGAATCTTAACGAACGGAGATCGGCAGCCTGATAATGGAACCACTTATTTCTCGATGGTTATGTTAATATAGTAAAG
Source organism: Mordacia mordax (assembly GCA_036362905.1). Lineage (NCBI taxonomy): Eukaryota > Metazoa > Chordata > Hyperoartia > Petromyzontiformes > Petromyzontidae > Mordacia > Mordacia mordax. Next base: position 23,083,158 of record JAZEWT010000003.1, on the reverse strand, counting down.
GAATGTTTAATTTCCATCACTGACTATCTCGTTGGCATAAGACTTTTTGGCTTACCTCTACAGCAGCAGCTAGTACACTGCACTATGAAGCTGGTTAGCTGAGTTCGATTCCCGCTTATGACCATCCCCAATGACGATGATGTGAACCAGTCCCAGCCCTCGCCAATGTCGATACAGCCTTAAAGATGCCAAACACGGCACCTCGCTGCACAATGATCCTTCTCGCCGATGAGGATGCGTTAATTATTAAATGTTACTCGGCTGTACTAACGCAGTTAAAATTGTTGCGTTTGCGAGGCGCTATCGTTACTAATGTGAGGGAGTGAGAATACTGGTGAAACAGTTCTGTTAACGGTTGCCTTGAAGTGAAAGTCAATAAAGAGCATGCTGAGGCCCGCGTCTAATAGTGGGAGCCTTGCGTCGCTGCGATGAGTTAGGGGCTTTTTCAGCGCATTTATACTTGACCATTGATTATTGAGGTTTATTTTAATCCCGAAACGATCGCTGTGCAGTAATTATTTTGCCCTGTTGGTAGTTGAGCCGGCTTAGGCGCAATCGGTTAATGTTTACCGCAGCGTGTATTCACGTCTGCGCAGCAGCATATAGCGAGGTTCTGTCGGGAGATGGAGAGGCCGTGTCTCCAAATTACCAGTGAATTTGTTCTAACAATTGGAACCTTATTACATCCTAAATGTTGGATTGGTCATGCGAAAAAGCAAAATTTAGTAATTCACGTTAAAAAATGTTGCTGATTTGCCGTTCATATGTCGTTCTTGCTGACATGCAGTCCTCTCCGCAGTTCTGTGCAGCGCTTTGTGACCCCCGGGTGAAAAGCGCTCCAGAAGTGCAATTATTATTATTAAATGAATACCTGGTGTGGTGTGTAAATATAGGCACTAGAGACACAATGGTACAAGGGTGGCTGGACGTGGTGCACCATCCCCTCATGTGCCATGTCTGCCTGCCACTCTATGGGGGGGCGGGAGGAAACATTTGTTTTACCTCCGCGTCGCGCTTGCGCTGCCGAACTTTCTCGACTTCGTCCATTACGTTCTGAGACTCCTCCACGTTGCCTGCAGCACCCAGGGCTTCGGCCTTGGCCAGCAACTTCCCAATCTCCTCGTTGATGGCATGCACATTTTCTGCCTGTACCGGGGGTTCACAAAGAGGCATTCACAGGGCACGATTGTGGAGACTCGCACAAGTTACTGCCCGCTTTAACAATGGAGTGAAAACACAATGACAAAATGCTATGTTAAAAAGGCAAAATCACGGGAGGGGTGGGGGGAGATGGTTAATGGAAGGCTACAACTCAAGGAAATAGAGACATTTAAAGCCTATTTTCATATGAATAAACCTTCAATATCGAACTGGACAGCCCATGATACAGGATGGCATGTACACAAAATAAATAAGTAAATTGCCTCCAGTCTTGCGATGCACTTGCGTCACATTCTATTCTGGGTATTCCCCCGCCTTGCACCCTGTCTGCGGGGATAGGCTCAGGCCTCCTATGACCGTGTACAGGATTAAACGAGTATTGATAATGATGATAATTAATGTTATGATATTCTATTTTTTTTTATGTTTGTTAATTTCAAAACGGCACAAGTATAATATGCATTTTTTTTCCAAACATGCAGTGTTCTCCATGTATATTATACAAACATAACATAAGACCTCACCTGCTTTAAAAGTAAACCTCCACATATAGTAACATTTCTAACACGCCACAGCTCTGTGCAGTGCTTTATGATCCTCGGGTTAAAAGTGCTCTCGAAGTGCATTATTATTAAATGTTACTCAATGATCACTTATTAATAGAGAGTTCCATCAGTTTCAAATGTAAATATTTTATGAAACCTCTTATTGCAACATGTCATTGTGGTTAAATAAGTATTATAGACAATAGTAAGTGCCCTAGCATAGCCTTTGTAACACCTTCCTGTATTAAAACCTCTCACTCTCAGGACAATCCTGCATTAGGAAGCATTACACATTTTTTACGCACATTTTATAAAGTATCTGCACATGGAAAAAGCCATGGTGGTATTAAAGACCGTATAAGAATTTTGAAATCTTATCCAAGCCTTTTGAATGCACTGTAAAGTAATAATTACATTTATATAGCAGCTTCACACTGAGGTCTTGAGGCATTGCCGGAAACCACAGAGGATTGGGGGGAGGATGGGGGAGGCAGCCACAGTCAGGCGGCACCAACCCACTAGACACTACGCACGTTCCTACATACATGTCATTACTTATGGGAGGAAACCAGAGAACCCAGAAGAAAACAGAGAGAAAGGTGCCCGAGGTGGGAATCTGTCTTAGAGAGAGGTTTTTACCTTGGCAGACACCTCAGCACTGATTTCTTCTTGGGTCTCTGCCAAGCGCTTTTTAGCCACTTCAGTTCGCCTGTCGCAATCAGCAATGAACGACTGCAAGTGCTTCATAGCCTTGCAAGAGAAACAATTCCAGGTATCATTCACAGCACAAGCAAAACATTACAGATGTTTAAGAAAGCAATTCAGCATAGCTCAAACGGGTCACTTGATTTACTATGATGCCAATCAAGCAGGACTTTTCTTATTAGACTTATGTTGCTGTGAGAATATAAACATACAAGAGGGGGCTTCATTATCAAATCTAAAAACATCATTGATGTGCATTAGCTTATGAGCCTTCTGGGCAAAGGTTTCCAGGATCGTTTGTGACAAACTACAGACTGGTTTCAAATTTCTGTGAGTCACGATCAGTGAGGCGTTGCACACAGATCCTGCTGAGTTTCCTGGTGTAAAAGGCAAAAGCCCTAGATTAACACATTTGGCCCATTCAATACAGTAGAAAAAACAATATGTCTTACCGAATTATGGAATATCAATAAACATGTCACGATCAAGAAATAAAAATAACTCTTAAGTTCATCAGCATGCTAGCCTTTTTGAATAAAAAATTTGAGACACTAATAATGTTAGCAATACAGCTTCATCAAATAGAGTCAAGCCATGTCGATGAAATGACTGTATACTTACATCCACTTCAAAGAAATAGTCTTTCTTCTTTGAAGCGATTTCATAATCAGCCCGAAGAGCAAGATCATGCGTCTTTGGGCAGTCTCCTAAATCCATTCTCTGAAAGAAAAGCCAGACTCTGTTATCATTTTCAAAATGAGTGAAAATATTTATTTGGCAGGAAACACCACCATGATGAGAACGGCATTCCATAACTAATGTTCCACGCTTGTAAATAGGTCAACATGTTATCTGTATGATTGTCCACAATTCTAATATTGATTTAACAAGATCATAGTCCATGGCCATGGTTTACTGTGCATGTTATTTGGTCAATCTGCATTGGCTTTGGTGCACAAGAACAATTAACAATACCTTAGTATATCTGTCAATAA
>JAZEWT010000003.1:23040199-23071632 GCA_036362905.1 Mordacia mordax | reverse complement strand
GCTGCGTTGAGCAGGGCCCTCAAGCTTCCGGGTGAGTGCGCGCCGCCTGCTCGGCTCCTCGACGCGGCTCCCCGCTCCGCTCCGCCGCGGAAACGTCGCGGTTTGTCGGCGCCATCGTCCGCTCCTTCCACAGATCGGCCGCTCGCCGACCTGTGGAATACCGAGCGATTTTCGCCAGCTCCCAAGTTCATATTAAGTAGGCGTCCGAATCGATGGTTTCGATTCCGTTAATCGCTAGAGCACGATTCCAACCGCGCGTCGGCCAACGCGCGTTAAGGAATCGATTCTATTGTTTAGCGAGGGGTTAGCGAGTATCTTGATGCGATCCGGTTAGTGCCGCACAATCACGCCCTCAGATTTAAACACAATTGAGATTGTTTAAAATGTTACGATTAATCCAAAAAAACCCAGCTTAATGCACGGCATAAACATTGTAAACGTAGAAAAACGCTGTGTTGACTACATTAAGCTAGTGTGTTATTTAACTCTATTAACACGTTTGTGATTCCGTTCGGACACTGATTCGATGTAAACACTTATTTTTTTATAAGTGTGTGTTCATAACGCAAAGGTGGAAATTCCCCCAGCGTAGGTCATATATATATATTTTTTATATAAATCGTTACGCGTGAACATACGTGTCTCTCTTTTATGTTCAGTTCGTGAATTGCTGATGTGATTGACTACAGTAGACGTCAATCACAAACTGTACTCGTTAACTTTATACACACGTACAGTAGCTGTATATAAACACACCGCTGGTTCAACCCCCATGATGTTCGTGCGGTGGCAACCGACGCTGTGAACGTCAATGAGCCCGAGTATTAGATGGATTGTGGGTTTGGGCTACGTTGTTGGGTCGTACACAATTGTGTCGTGTTTAGTTAAAATAGTGTGTTTAAAAAATATATACATGTCCAATATAGGCAACCCTTAAAATCATAAGGTGCTTTACCATTGGGTATTCCAGCGTGTTTTGACGTAATTACGTAGACTTTTGGTGGGTGATTGTTAAATGAAACGCGGTGAGATTCAGTCGTAGAGGACTCCCGTGTCCTCACACATGCTCAGGAGTGTCTTGTTTGTCAGTCATCAGTATCCGCTTTATCCTCTATAGTGTCGCGGGGGGTCGGAGCCTATCCCGGCCGACAGAGGGCGCAAAGGTGGGGCTATAGCAATGATATGACGCCAGTAAATCGCAGGGCACTGGGGGGAAATTTACTCAGCAGGCCAATTTACCTAAGCAGAAGCGTGTCTTGGGATTGTGGGAGGAAACCGGAGTACCCGACGAAAACCCACGTGGACATGGGGAGAGAACACGCAAGCTCCAGACGGAAAGGCACCCGAGCCGGGGAACCGAACCGGCGACCTTCTCGCTGCGAGGCAGCAACGCCACTCATTGCGTAACCACCGCGCCCAGTTGTTTGCGCGTCAGTGTTTTTTCAGCGAGTGAAAACCGAAGCGTACGGAGAAGGTCGATGCAATAACACCGCGTGCTGTAGTGTCATCTAATGGTTGCCAGTAACTCGGGAATTATCAACGTGGTTTCTGGGATTTCCACCACCATCATCCCATGCGAGAATGTTGAACAAATTCGTCAATAACACTAGTCTTGCAAGGAAACCTAGCCAATAGCTTTGCCATTCGCAACCTGTGGGTCGCGCCCTATCAGTGGGCTGCGAGCGCCGCCTGGTGGTCCGCGGACCTTCACGTGCAGGAGATTGAGAACCCCTGTAATAGGTGATCTTTTGTACAATTACCCTTCTTCATACAAAAAAATGCGCATTCGAAGCACATTTACGGAGGTGTTAACTCCGTTCCTCACTAGTAACATTTGTTTTATTTTTCTGTTAATGTGTAAGTTAAACGTCTGCACGCTGCACGCTTTTAATGGTAATCACAAGGCCTTGAGTTGGGAGACACTGGACCAAAGTTCACCACAGCCATGGTCTCATCACCCTAGTATTCCGTGTTCAGGATTGATTGTCCCGAACATTATCCTGATTATTATGCTGCATTTTGTGAAACGATATGATATATATGCACCGTGACCTATAGTAGTCCACTACTGAATGAAGGACTTCAATCCCAAAGGTATTGCGGCGCCCAGGATTTCTTTATGCATATTTAATATCAAGGGTGTAACGTTTGTTGCGATGTAACTATATTATTTTAGAATTGCGGTGAATGTCGTGTTTCATATGAACACAATATAAAGCATTCGGTTTAAAAACAATCCTTTATTGTACACCCCCAAAAAACGTTATTGTTACTGATTTGCCGTTCTTATGTCGCTATTGTTGACGTGCCGTTCTCTCCGCAGCTCTGTGCAGCGCATTGTGACTCTAAAAAAATGCAATTGTTATTTTCACACGATTCGATGTGTCATGTGAGTTACAGCATGGGTAGTCACCCTTGCATTCTCATAACCTTACTCGACGTCACTCCTTTGTGCGTGCACTGTGACACCCACCACAACAATCAATTAAATGTCCAGCTTTGGCTGCCATTCAGTTCTTTATTTGCGTTACGTAATACTTAATGCGCATCAATATTGATCAATTTCTGTTTGATGAGGGCTTTCCCCATGCTGCATGGAGGCGTGTGCGGGTGTTTGATCTGAGGGCCCATGTGAAAGTGCAGTTTCATCAGTAAAGTGCAACAATAGCTTGTCCTGCATAGCACGCAGTTGCCCACTATATAGCCCCGTGTACAGCCTATGACGACTTGATTGTGCTAGGTGGGCTACCATCTAAGCGCTATCCAGGCTAAGCCCAGATTATCGTACAAAGTATGATTAGATCGCGGTCACATTCAAGTTTGGATGATAATTGACAGAGTGCTAGGGAATAGACAGGCCACTGCAAATTAAGAGCCACGATGATCGAAATATACATAACCCAACATGCTTTTGGCTTAATATCGGATTACTGGCACCAACTGGTTAGGTGATCCCAACCACAGTAATTTACAGCAGGGGCAGTTTTAGGCAAAATATACTGATCAAAAAACAGTGACATAACTGGACGGCCATTGTGCCCCCACCTTGGCGGGGGGACCTTTACAGTTGCCTGGGTTGCCCCATGGTTAAGATCACCACTAGTGGCATTTCTAACTCTGGCTCTAGAAAAGTCCAGAAAATGTGAACACCGCACAACATTGTGTTTTTCCAGGTTCTACACTTTTATTTTTTTACACGGACGAATTGATAGACTTAACAGTCGAAGTTTAACTTTTGTTGTCCAATGTGTGCTTTTCCAGGGTAAGAACATCGTCTCACAGTATGCAACAACCAGCATCTCCCTCTGACAGACTGAATACGCTGTTCGGGAAATAATAACCTCATCTGTGTTACATTGCTGCTTTACTTGCAAGGAGGACACAAAACAACAAACAGCTCTGGTAGAAGAACCACATAAACTGTGTTGATCATGTTGCCTGATAGCGTCATTTGATGCTTCGTGAATTGGATAAGAGACTTTAAAGTACCATGTGAGGTTCGCCAGTGGTGCAGAGGTCAGAGCATTCAGATAGCACGGTTGAAATTCTGGTATGGAGTCCAGGCAGTATATGATTAAATTAGTATTCTGTATTAAAATGCGTTCATGGGCTCAGCTTGGTCAATCACTATATATAATAAAGGCATCCGATTACACCTAACTGCTTTATTTCACTGCATTCTGGATCTTACCATGACGCGAGGCAGAGTGAAAAAGCATCAAGCGAAATTATGGAGAAGGACTATGGCATAGTGCACTGGGAACACCACTGCAGTAAAGTAACTTTAAAATCTTTATTTTTCATTATTGGAGCATCAAACTCGCATTGTGTGGCATAAAACGCATAATCTACACACTTATCTCAAATTTAAGAGCTATTGGCCTTTTCGATTGCACCATTAACCCAGTCTGACTGGTTATCATGTGGCTTGCTTGCTCTCGGCCAGTGACGCTTCTTACGCAGCTGCGTAAACTTAACAGTAATGCCTAACATTCACAGCTTTGCTTTCACAATCAGAGCGAAGTCGTGCTTTTGCTTGAGATCAGGGTGTGAAGTTAGAAATGGGCACATACAGGTGCAAAGTGCACATACAAATTTACCCCGTATTTTTCATCACAAGACAAGTATTGCTGTCTGCTGATATATTTGGAGATGTCATTGTTGTCAAATTAGCTCATCTCATTGTCAGAAACTGCTTAGCCCTGTACAGGGTCGCGGTGAGCCCGAGCCTATCCCGGCAGACACAGGGCCCAAGGCAGGGATATGCCGACGATGGGACGCTAGTCCATCACTGGGCACTGCGGGCAATTTAGTCTGCACGCCAATTAACCTATGCAGCAGCATGTTTTTTGGACTGTGGGGGGAAATGGAGTGTCCGGCGAAAACACGCAGACACGAGGAGAACATGCAAACTCCATACAGAAAGGCACCCGAGCCGAGATTCGAACCTGGGAGCTTCTTGTGAGGTGACAGCGCTACCCACCGGGCCATCGTGCCGCCCGTTATCAAGTTATGCGTCTCATTAGGGGCATCAAAGCTTGAGTTTTGGTTACTGCTGGGTTATGTTCCTTGCCAGCTGTTATCAGTTACCCGGAACGATCTGATAGCATAATTTTTACTTTCAAGATTTCGCCGCCAAATACGTCCTGTCAGTCTTTATCTGGTTCTTTTTCGATTTAACGTCTTTCTCGTGAAGGTGAAGACATAGATTGCTGGCTCACTATTTGCAGAATCGCTGTTGTAACTCACATAATCATTTATAACGTCACTTTGTTTTAATCACGTTTTCAATTTTCTTTTTGTTAATCAAAATGCTTAAGTTGCATATTGAACTTATGCATCAACGTGTCTTGAAATTTTGTTGAAATTTTTACTTTTGTTGCTTAACTTTTCTACTGCTTAAGGTTTCAAATTTTCTGTTTGCTTTCATGTCACGAGTGTTTTGTGCTGCCGTTAGCATTATGCCACATTGTGATTCACAGATTAATATTTACACGTACTTTTAAAATCACATGTTTTATTAGTTTTCCTTTTCATGCATATTTCATACATTTTAATGATTAGTGTAAATGTATTCTGCGTGTGGCAATTTGATAAGATGTGTACATCGACACTATTTATAGTCTACATTCAATTTCTGTATGCTATGCATTGCTGACCAACATCTCGCAAAATTCGTATGCTGACATTATAATAACTAATGTAATAATTTACAGTATTTTGTCAATTTCCTGCTGGACGAAAACTACAACAGATTATACTCGTCTGTGAAAACACAGCGCTTTCATGATAACCTTATGCCATAGCAACGGCACAAATACCAGATGTACTCATGAGTTTATTTGACAGAAGCCTTCCCAGGCAGTGTCATTCACGGAGCATAGTCTGACCATACTCGAAGCTGTGCATGGAATAAAACATGCTCTGTCTCGTCGCCGTCGTATCTTTCCACTTTGTGGCGCTTGTTCGTCCTAGGCAAGCAGGGACGTGGTTCCGGTGAGTACGATCCTCTGGCACAGGTAGACAGCCAGGACAGCGGGGACGAGGAGGAAGACGACAACGAGGAGGAGAACGAGAGGATCAAGGGCGACATCAAGCAGACGCACGGCAACAGCAAGACCAACGGCAGCGCTGTCCCGCGAGCCATGGACACCTTCAACAACAACAACCAGCAGCCGCTGCAAACTCAAGCAGCCAGTGCCAAGGATTCTGACCCTACCACTCTCGCCAAGGGACCGGCACTTGGCGCCACAAGCAACGTGGAACTGCGGCCCCTCCGCAACGCCGAGGCAGATGCCAATGGCCCCGGTGAGACCGCATTCAAGAACCAGCGCTCGTACTTGTGGGAAGGGGGGGTGGAGTGGTGGCGTGGTTGTTTGAACATCGTACTAACATAGACGTTAAGAATTATTTATTATAACAGAAAGTACCCAGTGTGCTTGCAAACTCTTAATGCGAGAATCCTGTGACAACAACTGTCTGAAGTGAAACTGGCGACCTGAGTTAATTTCTGGCCACGGCTAACAGTGGTGAGTGATGTCTGAACCAGATCTGGACGTCCAGTTCACAAACCACTGCTGAACAGCAGTGACATATGGTCACAATGTCCCTGACTGACACGGCATGGGGAGGCCTTTATCCTGCAGTGGTCTTTACAATTTATTGGGCACCTGAATAAAAACATTAACTTAAAAAAAAATTAACCGCTTAACGTTAATGGATGCTTGAGCAGCAATAAAAACTGAAATCTAAGCAGACAGGGTGACCAGAGAGTGACTGAAATGTAATTCGAAGAGTATAAAACTATAATAGTACCCTTGTAACTTCAGTGATATTGACATCCAAATCACAATTCTTTGTTTTATATATATATGCGTACCTCGGTTGTGTGTTCCACTTTCACCCGAGGGAAATTATATTGACATCACTCCCGTTCATTTTAATGTGATGTCACTGGAGCGCTACGACAGTTCTGATGTAATATTTCACGGCTTGATGCATGATGATTGCTTTCCAAGCTGTTTTTTCACAGTGCTCCTTTTGCGAATAAGACGGTCCCAATATGCCAGAGGATGCCTCCAACGTTTGAATTGAAATGTTGCAAAGTAGAGCAAAGGAGCGCTCCATGTGACTATCTCGACAGAACAACTTCAAAATGCAATCATTATGACCGTTCTGTCATCATAAAGTCCCTTGATTTTTGTTCTGAATGAATTAAGCTTTAAACAGTTTCATTACATTGTGTTTTGTACGACGTCACCGCAATCGTGGGCTCGCTACGTCCAGAAGTGCTGGCCTTCGTCACCGTCGTCGCTCATTGTATCTCCCCGCTGCGTCTGCACCATTGCACAGGCGAGCACCAGAACTTGCGCCCACAGGGCGCCGCGACAGGAAGCGACGTGGAGAAAGCGAGCGGCACCACCGGCGGAAAGGGCCCCGCGCGGAACGGCAACCAAAACGGCCGCATGCGCACGGCCGCCTTCATCGTCGCGCTCTTCGTCTGCATCCTGTCTGTGCTTATCTTCGCCTTCTTCATCCCGTGCCCCGTTGTCGTGCCCCCGCGTTCTGCCTGGGAGGTCCCGCTCCCCGCACATGGTGGGCATTGATGTTGGCGGTTCTGATTTTGCCGTTTGTTTGGAGGAGGTGTCTCTGCAGGTGACGTTGGCAAGTTACAAATTAATATGTGGAGGTGGCCGGGTGGCTTAGGAGGATGATCACAGTAGCCATGTTGGAGATGTTGAGCTAAGATTGCGAGTATGGGTTTCAGAAAAAAACTGTGGTTTAACTGAGTACTTTAGCGAAGAGAATGTTTTGGCCTGGTCACTAGGGATGGCGCATAAAAGTAAATTTTTCCTAAACATACAAACTTGTTGCCCTCAAGGCTATAACATTTTCTGTCGAAAAGCCATGTGATGAACACTCCTATAACAGGGAATGTGCGATGGTGCATCAATTTATAGTGTTTTGGTAAAGTGTCAAAATTTACAGATTGACATTGATGCTTATGCTCGCAATTATCATCGAAGGACATTCATTTCAAATTATATAAAGCTATTACCTTTATATTATCAGAATGATTGAGATAGTACAAACGATGCAAACATTACTCATTAAAATGTGACCCCCAAATCAGGAGAGGTAATCCAATTTCATGGCATGTGAGTAATTACATTTCTTCTAATGATGGCCGAGTTTCGTCCACTCGTTGACAGCACTGTGTTCCCACGGCAGCAAGCAAAGGGACTCAGCCAGGTCGCCAGCAACTGTGCTCACACGTCTCTCTCACCACGCAGCTGAGACCGCTACACTGGCAATGCTGCGCATCAACAAGGACCCGATACCAGACGTGGTCGTCCTGTACCGCACCCTCAACGATAGCAGCAGCGCCACGGCACGCTGCGTTAAAGCTGGTGAGGTCCCACGGCTGCTGCATATCAAGACACAATGCAAACCCCCCCCCTCCCAAAACACGACAATTGCTCTTAAGGGATTCTCTTTAGGGATAGCTGTGCGAAGCATTTCTCCTCTCACGTTCACGACGTTTTGCCTCCCACGTTGGAGGCATCAAAACGAGGAGGCACATTCGACATGGATATCCTGAAAGAGCAGCCTTTGAGAGCGATTCTCACCGTTTCAAGTGAGCTCACCACTGCTCCTTGGCAGCTTCTGAGAGAGCAATGTTTTTCCCGTGGGGCGCAGGCTTTGCCGCGGGATGCACGGAGGTGATGGCACTGTCGGGCTTGGATGGGGCGCGGCTGTGGCGCCGGCCGTTGAGTGGGAGGCCCAGCAACTTGCGCTGTGACGGAAAGTATGGTGGCTTCAAAGCGGAACAAGTACGCTGCCTGCTGTCGGGGGAGATCGGACCGCTGCGTTGCATTCTCGCAAATAAAGGCACGTTCTATTCATGTCCTGCTGACACTGTAAACACGGATCACTATAACCCCAAACTTGGTAATGAAGGTAATCCATTAAGCATCCTGAATCCATATTTAATGTTTACAGAACTTGTTTTATAGTTTTTAAAGTAATTTTACCACCTAACTTTCACTGTTGAAATTATATTTGGTCTGATATTGATTTTCGTTTGCCGTAGTCTGTTGAGTAAATTGCCCCCAGTGCCCTGTTATGTACTGGCGTTACATCTTGGGTATAACCCCGCATTGTGTCCTTTATCTGTGTCTGCCAGGATAGGTTCTAGCCCCCTGCGATCCTGTACAGGATTTAGCGGGTATTGATAATGATAATTAACTGTGTTCGATTAACTTGTAACGGAATTGTTTTTGCTCTGATTTCTATTTGATTGTTTTTGCTATTGTTTTTCTTCATCTGCTTTATTGTCTGCAAATCACTCATCGTGGTGTCTTCACTTCTCACCTAGTTAGACAATGAACTAAAATAAAACTAAGGTTGTGGGTTGCCAAACACCCCAATAGAGGACTTTTCTAAAGAAAGAACCAGTGGTCAATGAGTAATTCTTATCGATGAAATTCATTTTTGAGTCAGGTCGATCTACCCGCCCAGGTTTGGCGCAGGTGCCTGATGATGCTGAATGTAATTATTAGCGAAACGTCGTATGTATATTCTTTGTTAAATATTGTGGGGTCGCTTTTCAACACACCGGTGTGCTGAGATAGTAAAGGAATTGGCACGTTTTCTGTTCACGTGATAACACTGTACTGGTTGGCCGTGTCGGGTGGTGGAGGGTTGAACGACACTAATTTATAATTTTATACGTGACCTGACCCAAAAACGAATTTCATCGATAATATTGGTTATGAAAGCCTTCGAATTAGAGTAATTCTTACACAAATACCTTGATGTAGATTTAGATTGATTTTGCATGTGAAAACATGAATCCGCAAAGATAAAGCTAAACAGATGGGTTAACTATGTGAGCCATGCAGTCACCATGATAAGGCAGAGTTTGTTGGAATCTGAGCATTGAGTATTCACTGCCAAATTAATACATCAGTCCTTGTTATCACCAGCTTAAAAAGTACACACACAGCATCTGCTTTTCTTCAGTCCTTCACCCCCCCCCTCCCCCCCCCACAAAGGGCGTCTGGGTAAATGAAGCAACAGTGAAAGTGTCACATTAATGACATGTTTTCACGGACACTGGGAACTAACCCAGAAATAGTTGAGAAACCTGAACACCCATGGGTCACCAGTCCAGCACTCAGTGAACCCTGATGCTGCAGTGTGTCCTTGAGTCCTCCCTTCCTACTCTGTTCCTCTGCCCTCCTCGCTCCCTTGAATCACTATTCAGGGCTGGGAGTAGGGGTTGGAGAAGAGATTTTATTGTTAATATCCTTATTTCTTTTAGATATGTCATATGAATGAGTTCCACAGTCCAATTGGAGCTGTGCTGTCTGTTGGATTCAGCCCCGTTCTCACTGGTCGAATAAAAGAGGCATAAGACAAAAGGTATTGAGAATTATGTATTTTGATAGGACTTGTGTCTATTATATTGAGAAGTCCCCAGGTCTAAGACAGAGCAACTTGCATATTTGTTGTGGTGCAGGAATCCCGTAAAAAGCTTGCAAGCTCACTGGTTATATTTCTGCTGTAATAATAAACATCTGTCTATCTGTGCTGCATTCACAGGGAAGGACATGTGGGAGGCCTGGTTGGGGGCAGAGGACGAATCCCCCCGGGTGCTGACCCCTCCCCTTGAGGTCGGTGACCTCAATGGGGACACGATCCCCGATCTTCTCTTCTGGGTCGCGCCTTCTGTGACCTCAGCGGTATGACACTCCAACAGTGCTGCACCTCTTAAGAAATCCCTTGACACAGAGGTGACGCTTTGCGGTCGACGGGTGAGAAGTGAAGGGCAGCGGGGTGGTGCAGTGGTAACGTCTATGCTTCGCAGAAAGAAAGTCCTGCCCAAGAGAGTTTTATTCCTGTCTTGGGTGCCTTTCTGTTTGGGAGTTTGTGTGTTCTCCCTCCTGTTCTGCGTGGGTGTTTCGGGGGTTCTTTGGTTTTCTCCCTCAAATTATAACCCTCGTCAATATACAGAAGGCAGTATCTGGTACATGTTGGTGCCAGTTCGCTGCTTAGCTGCCTTCCCCCTCCCCGCCTCTGTATGGTTTGCTCACACCTCTATCTATCCATGACCAAGCGTGGATTTTGCGCACGTTACAAATTATATTTTTTATTTTTATTAATATTGAGTCGCGTCTGTATTCCACTGCTTCTGAGGTGATGGTTGCTGGAGCACGCACAGGTCATTGTGAACTGTGATACTCCCAAAGTGGCATGCTTGGAAATTGTCCAGGAGGGAGCAGTACAGCAAGTGGGTTCATAACCCATCTGTGTTGACCTTTACATGTTGTTTCACATCGGTTTCTTCCTCATTACAGAGTAGCAAAGAGTTTTCTTTTGAAGTTCATTGTCATGCCTTCAAGAAATTGTGCTTGTAATAACTTATTTCAGTCCATTTAAATATAGCATATGGTGGACAGTGAAGGGTAGCACAACGGTGTTGTGGTAATCGGCTTCTTTGCTTGCATACCAGTGTTCCCCACCGCGACTCACCCATATGAACCAGCGTGGCCTAGTTTGTTCAAACAACACCTGTGATTGACAAGGCATGGGAGGCCAACAGCCTGCGATGAGGTTGACAAAAGAACTGTGAATGTCTTGTTCATAGAACGGTTCCTTCCTATTCCTGTCCGGCTCGTCGGGGAAACGAATTGGTTCAGCCGTGTCACTTGATGCCATCGCTCCTGGAGAGAAGTCGCTCCCTCTGCGCCTGCTTGTCACTGCTCATGGAGCTCCATTCGTGCTCATGGCTTCCGGTATGGTGCTGGCGCAGAGTTGGTTACACATCTTCCTCCAATTTCCAGACTCTCATCTGCGATGCATACCAGGATCAAATCTTTGCTCAATGGTTGTTTATCAGGTTTTCTCCCATGCTGTGGAATTCACTTCTGCAGGAAATCAGGCCCACCGTATCCATTAAATCAAGCAGAACGACTTCCTTAAAGCACGTGCACTTAGCTGGAGCTTTATTTGATTTTGTTCACTGCCTAGTTGTGGGGTTTTCGACGTTTACCAGCCTACGCGTGCTCTGGTCATCAGCCTTTGTGCTCGAATGTGTCGCGATGCCCAGGTGCGGAGGTGCAGGCGCTGCCCCTGGCCCAGATTTACCTCCGTGCCGTCAGCACAGCGTCACACTCGGCCGCGCCCCCCACCCTGCAGCCGCACGCCACCGCGTGGGCCAACATGGCCAACAACCTGACCGGCATCGTGCTGGTGCACCGGTACTCTCATTCATTCACTCGGTCTTGTGTTTTTAATGTACAGTAAAAGCTCGATATAATGGACCTCTATTCAATGGACTTCAAAAGCATCGGAAGTGATCGGATTCTTCTGAGATCGCAGTCTCCATCGGAACTATTGGAGATAATATTTCTTATTTGTACTGTTTTTATAGCTTTTATCCAATTACATGTATTTCGCTCCATTAATCTGTAACATTGACTGTATATATTTATAATTCTCAGTTACTGAGTACAGGTACAAATGTCCAAAATGTGAAGCAAGCCAGTTAGAAAAAAATTCTTTGTTGTAAGGTGTAACAGATATTAATTAACATATTTTTGTAATGGAGTAGGGTCCTTATAGGGGCTGGAGGAAGTGAGACACTTGGAAAAAGTGGTCAAGTTGAGCAGTGAGCAGTGAAATAGAAGTTTATGACTTGCAGTGTGGTGAATAATCGATTAAGCGAATGGGTGAGTATGTGAGTGGATGAGTGAGTGATTTGTTAGATGGGTGTGTCCTTGTGACCCGCACCATGAATCTGGTTTAGTTGTGGCCTGCAGTGTTGTGTTTGAACCCAATATTGATGGAACGAAACAGTCTGGTAAACCAAGTCTCCAACGTATGTTAATGAATCAGTGACTTATGTTCATGTCAGCCCTAACCATACTATCAGCAATAGAAGATCGATAGGGAGGTAAGTGGCTGCCAGTGAGTGAGTAGGGTTCATTACCATCGTTTCTACTCGAGTGGAATCATGATGCTGCTCATCGTGCCATGCGCGTGGATCGGACTAGGTCCAGCTCGGGCCCGATCGAGGCCGTGGTGCCGATTCCAGTGCGCGCGTGGCACGGACACCCGGCCCTGCTCGTCGCCACGGCTGGGAACATCCGGCTGTTCAACGCGTCTGGCCTGGAGACGTTGTGGGAGGTCTCTGTGTCTCGTCTGCTTAGGTACCCACACCGGCTTGCCGCTCGACCGCGTGTCGTCCCCCCCCCCCCACTGCTGCTCAGGTGATAACTACAATTTGAAATTACCCGCAAACCACTCAACTTAACTCGTACTTAGCAATTGTTGCCCCCCCACTGGATGACTGATGCCCATTGGCTAGCCAGGTGCTGTTTAAGTCAGTGTTTAACCTGGAAGGAACCTTTGAGCTATGTAGCTCTTTTGAAGAGTTGTTCAGCAGGAAAGGGTAAGAAAGTTGTATCATATCAGGGCACTGGGAGCAAAATATAATCAGGACAATTTACCTAGGCATTATGTCTTTAGACTATGCGAGGAAACCGTAGTTACCAGCAAAAACTTTTACGGACATTGAGAGGCATCCAAGCTGGGAATTGGACCCAGAACGTTCTTGCTTTTAGGGGGCAGAGTTCCTCACTCCGCCACTGTGTCCCACTGAATCACCTTGTACCCACGGGTGACAGCTACCACTGGAGTTGCCCTTTTTAAACCTGTTGAGATGAGATGTGGTGCAATGCTCTTTAGGGCACTATCATAAATAAAGTATTACCATATATTCAACATGTGCACAGTGATGGGGTGTGCCGAACAGACTCGTTGTTCTACACATGCAGGTGGAGGAGACAGCTGCCTAGTGGCTCTCTGGCTATGTGGGATGTAGTCACGTGTAAATGCATTAGTTAAAGAAAAATGTAAAAATCAATCTTGATTTATCGTGCCTCATAAATGTAGCCACTTATCAAGACTCTGTACAAAAACAAGTAGGCATTATGTTATAGCGAGAGGTGGTCGGAACAGTGTATGGATGGCAAGACATTTGTGATGACGGACAGTTCATCACAGCCAGCAGAGTAAACGGGAGGTTTTAAAGCAATATCTTGATCTGGGAGAAAGTTGAAAATGTGGGTAATATGACAGCAGAGCTAATACTAGAGAAGTTAAGACAAACGTTTATAAGGTACAAACGCCCACCGGCCTGAGTTTTACCGGTGATGTCCTGAGCAGGCGTTGGTTTAATCGTATGTTTTGCACTATAAAGGTTATTAGAACATAATTATAGGACAGACGTAGGTTAGTAAGCTTTCTTGAAGTATTTTAACTAAAGTACATTGATACAGTGTTATCCTCAAAATATTTCTTCGATCACTATATAAATGTTTTTTTGTTATTAAAGCAATTCCAGGGAATTGTTCTCAAGACCTGCACTTTTAGTATAGCCATGTGGAACGTTCTTCCTCCTTAGTGACGTTTCGCTTCCAACGTTGGCAGACATCAGGCTACGCCAGCGTGGGGAACGAAACATCGCAAAGGAGCGAGGAGGAATGCTCGATGTGGCTGTCCCAAAAGGGCAAGTTTTTTAAGGGCATTTCTCATAACGCGAGCCGTGAAAACCGATATTAATGCGATGCAATGTCTCGTTAGTCTGCCAGTGTACGGGTTCTTCAATAACGACAGCATCCCGGATATCCTGGTGGAACATGAGTCGGGACCAGGCCTCAAGCAGGTGAGCAGTGACCTCCGGATGCAAAATAAATACAGGATTATGGGAGCAGCTTGTGAGCTTTTGTTGCTTGTTTTACGTGTTCTGTCTGGTGTGCCACCTTTAATATTGTTATGTGTGCACTCATCCATTAGAAGTGTCTGGGTGTTTTGTTCATATTGTTGGCTTCTGAGCCTTTGTTGGGAGTGTCTGTGTGTGGTTGTGCGTGTGTCTTCATGTATTTATCTTTGTTATACGATTTTCTGAATCGGTCCTTGGGCTCTCCTAGGTCGACTCAGCCTCAAATGAGTAGTGCAGTGTAAAAGTATTGCCACTAGGGAGACAAAGGCGGCCGGACGTGGTGCTGTTCACTCACCCCCTCGGGTGTCGTGTCAACCTTCATAGGTGCTCCCTAATGGCACTTGACCCGACACTCTGTTAAAGCTATATGGGGGATCTTTGTCTTAGTTTTCTTTGTTAACACTTCTGCCTACCTGTATGTTTTCTTATGTCCACTCATACGTTTGTCTACGTACCTGTCTGTATCCGTGCATGTGTGTGTTGTTGTGTGTTACTTTTCAAGTGTCATTTATGTCCACGCACCTGGTAATTCTTGCATTCTTCGTACCTCATGAATAGTATATCCATACGCTCCTAAATCCACAATACTTTCATCTGCGCATGTGTCCCATCTATGCATCCATCCTTACATTTGTCTTTGTGTCTGTGTTTGTCCGTGCCTTTATCAGTATGTGCATTCGTCCACTCGTTTGTCTGGGGATCCGTGCATATGTATATTCGTATTGCTATCAATGTACTCGACCATATTTACATCTGCTCGTTTATCTCCACACCCGTGTATCTCTATGTACGCCTGTGCATTCGCCCTTACAGGGCCGTCCTCGTATCTGCCCATGGCATACCCTGCGCGCATCTGTCCGCTCGTCCCATGTGGCCCGTGTCCCAGGTATTCGTGCTGGACGGCCTCTCGGGCTCCGTGCTATGGGCGGCCGCGTTGGGAGCGAGTGGAGGTCGCGCTGCTGGGCCCTCCGCGTTCTCCGTGGTCGGCGGTGGGCGCGATGTTTTCACGTTCTGGGGCAGTGGAGCGCCAGGCGACGCTATGGTGTGTGCTCGCACCACAATGACTGCCTTTCGCCGCTTAGTGACAATGACATCACCACGGCGCTTATTCCAAGTCAGATGCACCTGAATGCCACGTGTAATGTTGAAGGCTTGCTGACAGGAGACCATGGAACAGATCCAGGTACCATAGGCTAATTGCCCAAGAAGACTGGCAGATGCAACACCTGTGCTCCCTACGTTGCCAACTCATTGAGTTTCAGCTACCCGGAAATTCGCAAACTTGAGTTTTACTTTTCCACCTTTTTTTATCTGTTGCTGGAGGGTGACTGCCTCCAACTCATTAGTGGCCTTCATGAACCTCCTTACACACATGCACAGACACACACGAATTGAAGATCCTCTCTAAGCCATTCAACCTATTTGTGTTGTTAATGCAGCTTATTTTTTGCCGACTGTCTCTCCCATCAATCTACCCACAGTTACCGATCGTCACCACCACAGCACGTGGCACAAACGACTTTTGGGTTAAGCCATCAGATGATCTAGGCAGGTTTGTCACGAAAATCTCCACCACCCAACATAGACTAACAAATTATATTTGTTTTACGTGCAAGCAGTTAACACGCCGGTTATTGTCGTCTCAGCTCGCCATGCAGCCGATTAACAATTCTCGCAGCCAAAGTTAGCATTTCACAACTTTTCACTTGAAACCGCATCAAGCATTGTCAGGAGAGATACCCAGAAGTCAGAATAACTGTGGCACCTGACTCAACTTCTGAAATATGTATCGTGAGCTCACAGGTACAACTAATTAGTTGTAACCTACTTGGGAACGATTTACAAAATCAATGAATTCTGTGTCTCTGATTGTTTGGTCTTGCAGAATGGCAGCGGCCCAGCCGTGCAGCGCACTATCCACCAGCTCTACCTCTTGCATGGCGAGCACCCACACCTACTCATTCCCCTCGCCAACTCATCGGGACCCGTGGAAGGGCACACCGGTAATGTAATGTGACCTTTTGCCCCCACCCCCTCTCGCCACTCTCCCAATGATTCAATAACCGATTTCATTTTTGTCTCATTTTTACCGTCTCGTTTGCACAGCTTTGTCCGCTGCGTTCGGCTAAGCTTGTGTACAGCCCTTTTTGTCAGGCCACTGCTTGGTAATAGCTTCCCAGAGTGTGCAGGTTATTTGACCATACTTTATGCTGGTCAGTGCGGTTTGGTCAAGTTGGGGAGCAGACATGGGAGGATGGAAGCATGGTACAAGCACCATCCATGCTAGAATTTGAAATAGTTTCCATGGTGAAAGGTGCTCTATAAGTGCAAATATTATTATGGTTTGCTGAGATTGGGTGCAATCCGGGTGATTTGCTGGTAAACCTTATTATATTATAAGTATATGATTTATGTCAATTGTAAATGACTTACTCTCACGCACATAATTCATTGTGTGTCTTGTGAGTGAAGAAATTGATTTTCGCCAGATACTCCGGTTTCCTCCCACAGTCCACAGAAATGCTGCCAAGGTTACCTCGCCTGGCTAAATCGTACCCGTTACCCTGCGATGGACTGGCATCCCATACTAAATGTGGCACTGCCTTGTGCGCTGTCTGCTGGGATGGGCTCCAGCCTCACCATGATTCTCTAGAGGATTAAACGGGGACTGATAATGAATGACTGAAAAAACTGTGAATTAATTAATCATTACACGGTAAATTGTCAGCGCACGGTGAACAGAATGAACCGAAAAATTAATGCTTCCACCAGAGGGCAGAACCGTCATGTGTTCAGTGTTTCCTCCATTGCTTAACTGCAGCCTACAATCTTGACAACAGCTGAACACGCTGTCCTCTTTTGTAACCATCCAAGCTACTACTTCACTACAATAATCCCAATGCTGGTAACGTTTTAGACTTACATTTTTTTTTTACATTTACTCATCAACCATGTGTTCAAAGTCAGATTGGCCAATTGTCACCTGCGTATGTTGTACTCGGTAGAGCTGTGGTGTGCAGTGGTTGGTGCACTGCTCTATGAATTCGGCTACCTGAGTTGTTCCATTCAGTTTTGCCACCCCCCCCCACCCCCCTTCACTTACCAGCACTGGAGAAATATGGTCAAACAACCACTGTGATGGACATGACAATGGGGTGGCCTTCATCCAGCAGTAGCTTGAATAGAGTGCGTAACAATAATAACTTAACATTGTCCCACTTGTAATGATGTAGGTTTTCACGGCTCGATGCATGATGATTGCTTCGAAAAGCTGCTCTCTCGGGACAGCCGCGTCGATGGCTCTCTCTCCTCTCTGAGGCGAAACGTCGCGAGGAGAGAGAGCCATCGACGCGGCTGTCCCGAGAGAGCAGCTTTTCGAAGCAATCATCATTGTCCCACTTCTCAGCTGTAAGTTTCCAAACAGCTTCATAGTCAGCTTGTATAATGGGAAGATAGGTATGAGCACTCTACTCAACATAAGCCTCTTTGTCCTTGGCAGGTTATAAACCTGCATTGCATAACCCAGAGTCGTTTTAGAATCTACAGTGTTTGTGTTATAATCACCGTGTTAGTGCAGTTAATGTGCTTTAATCTGATCGCACTGCTACCTATGCACAGTACCCCCTACATTGCTGAATTAAATTTAGTTGTAAATGTCAGTCAAGATGGTTTTATAAATAACTCCTAGATTCATTGCTGGAGTATGCGCTGTGCATTCTTGGTGATGTGTGTTGTTACGTAGACTTTCAACTCAGGGAAGGTAAACAACAGTTGATGTTCCTCCCACAGTCTGACAGTCTCTGTCTTCCAGCCATTGGAAAACCTTGCAAGTGCACAGCATACACACGCGCAGATTGGTAGACTTATACAGTCCGTTCATAGGCTAGTGTGGGCAGATAGGAATGCAGCTTAACGACCATGGTTATAAATATTCTATTTTAATTACATCTGTGTAAAGCACACGCTTACTGTGTAAATAACAATGGATTTGAATGATGTTGTTCATTTTCACAGGCTAATCATTTACACTGCTGGAATGTGTTGCATCAAGCCGAGGGGGATGCTCTATGTGACTTAAAAAAGACAGCTACCAACGATATGACCACAAGAATGCAATAAAATATTTAGTCTGTAGGATTGAATGTTGCAGTTGTGATTGTTTTTTACGTGGCGCAAAGGTGACACAGGCAAAGTGATGATAATAAGATTGGTATATGAGGGAAAATGGTTTGAGTTTTTTTTATAAAGTTAGCACGACTTTGCGGCTAACCTAAACTAATGTTTAAAAATTCCTCAATACATTCCTCAATAACACCACTTTAATAAAAGGTGTAATATAGAGGCCATGTTTTGGATGATGTGGCTAATTTTCACAGCATGGAGAGGCCGGAAGGGTTGACGGGGTTGGATAAACCCTGAATTTAAATGTTTAGTAAAATAACGATGTATGTTTTTATGCCGTAATTACAGGGCCTACGTTACAATTGCATAATTACAGAAGCCGTTCTAGCCGCAAGGCAGCCGACGTTTCACTTGACGTACACATCCACGTCACTGTTAACAGAGCAGAGGGATACAGCGTTTCCCTTGAGTCCATGGTTAAAGGATGCTATGATGACATTATTTTATGTTAACATTCTGGCACGCAGCGGCATTGTGGGAAAAAGACAAAGACATCGGATATACGTTTGTGGCTACACCGGGCGCCGACGGCGGCAATGGCATTGATGGCAGCGATGAAGATCCCCCTGGCGCGTTGCTGCGGCACTTTCGGTTCAGTGATGCCTTCTCTACCCACACGGAACCCCTGCCGGTGCCGGGGATGAGGGCCGAGCCCGGAGCGGAGGCCGGCGAAGGCCTTGAGTGGCTCATCCATCTCAAGTTCCAGGCTCCGCGGTGAGACCACAGGACGTTATATGGATGAGGCATCTCTCTTTAATTGTTTTCCAGGTACATTCCAGTTGTGATATTGACGGTGGCAGTAGTGACTGATAATGAAAAATGATTGTGATGGTGGTGATGATGTTGTTAAAGATGAGCTTGGCGATGGTAATGTTAAAAATATTAATCATTGTTATGACGATAAAGTAGATGGTGAAGACAAGGTTGCGGTGATTAATATAAGAATGATGAGAGTCGACGATGAAGCTGATACTACTGTTTGTGGTGGCAGTGATTACGTTGACGATGATGTCTCTGTTTTCTTTGATCTCTTCCTTCATTCTGGCTTCTGCAGCAGTGAAGATGTCATGTGAGTGCGTTGGACATCAGAGATATTTGAGACCGAATCTCCCAGCTGTCGGTAGCCGGCTGCGTCGTCACCCGCACGTGTGGTTTGTTCTGCTGTCCAACAACCGTGTGAGAATATGGACGTGGGTCGAATTAAACGATTTAAATGACACGATTAATATGTAGACGTAGGAGCCACGCTGAACCTGATGTAGATCGGTGGACAGCAGGCACATGATAGCTTTGCCCATCTCACCAGAGGGCTTTGGGTGAAATTGGCTGGATGGTAGGTGCGGTTGGCTTGGAGCGCATGTTAGTGAATCTTACCTGCAATGTCCCCTCCTCGCTTTTACATTGCAGATTGTGGCTGTGGGTCACCGTTAGCCGGGCATTGAAACTTAGCGCTGTACGTCTGTATGTGTGCTCTCAGTGATTTTTTTCTCCGTTTTGATTGACGAGCCTCCTGTGTAAAAGACGCGTGGCCCACCTTGCATGTGTGGTGTCACTAAGATGGTGGTAGGGAACGGTGACTGATTGACTGTTGGGAACACGCTTGTTTGCCAATATAATTCAATACGGGTCTTCATAGCGCGATGTATGAGAATTGCTCTCCGTAGCCGTTTTTTCGGGATAGCCGTGTCGGGTGTTCCACCTCTTTCGCCTCCCACGTCAGAGGAGCCTGATGCTTCCCAACGTGGATTGTGAAACGTCACTAAGGCGAGGAGAGGAGCACTCAACACGGCTCTCCCAAAACAGCTATGGAGAGCAATTATCGATATCATTTGAAGTGTGTAACCGTTCACCTGCCCCCCCAGTGTTCGCTCTGCTGTAAATGCACATGCACGCACAACCCAGCAACATCTCCTACATCAATCCGGATTCCACAATTATCCCTCTTTTTCAGACCCCCCCCCCATTAACCACTCATCAAAAGTTCTTAAAATATGTTTTTGTACAGACCACAGAATAAAATGGTTGTTTTCTGGCCGGCCATGTCATAGGCATTATGACATCACGTTATGTTATAACATTTGCACATGCGACCACTAAGCTGTGCGCCATCTTCACATTAGTAATCTCTTGTTTATGTCACTCATGTGTAGATTGTCTACAGATGTCTCTATGTCTCTGGTTTGTCACGTTTAGTTAAGTCCTCAGTAGCTTTCTCTCTCTCAATTAGCCATGGCTCCTCTGGCCACTCCCAAGAGTTTTGACACCAGATTTGATCTGCGAATCAGGAGTTGAAGGACAATGTTACTCAATTATTGGTGAAGAACAGTAAAACGTAAAAAAAAATTTGCTTGTAAAAAAATCCTTGCGTAAAACCTAAATCGACTGACTCAGGTCTGAATGACATAAGATGTCAAGCCCCATGACAAGGATCCGAGTTCTCCGTTGGTCCCACGTTGACATGGTCTCCATCATTCTCTAATTCACCTACCACATGCCCAATATTTTGTCGTTAAGACCTACAAAATCTTTCCACCTGGTTGTAATTAATCCACAGGCATCCCAACTGTTTACCCTTGCACTCTTGTCCCATGTAGGCTTCAGGGCTCTGCACTGTTCTTGATAATATTCATCTGGCTTAGACCCCAGTTATTTCGTTAATCAAAGTTGAGTTTTTGCCAAACGCTTTCGACATACCATAAAGTCTTGCAGCTGCCCTTTGGATTTATTGGGCTTTACTTAACCATAAAGAGAGTAGCACTTTTAGTTATGGGTTTACAGTTTATATGTGGGTTGTTTTTTTCTTACAGTGAACGTAGTAGAGCCAGTATTTTTCGCTGCTGTTTATCTTTAGGCAGAGGCCAAGTGTTTTGCCGGTGGTGCTGGGTAATTAAGACAATCGGCTGGTTGTGGTCAGGCCACACACTACTACTCGGTGTCGGAGCTATCACCTCAATACCATCTATTATCTGATACGTGGTTCACTGATTTACCCCAACACCATAACTTTGTCCCTGATAATACTTTTACATGAACATCATAGCGCCTTTCACGCAAAGATTCCAAGGCGCTGCAGGAAACCACGGGTGGGGAAGAGGATGCCACAGAGGGCAGCAGCCTGGCACACTGCATCCCTCACGTTGTGATTTTTATTGACCAATAAATTAGTGTTTTTTTAAGGTATTGGAGGAAACTGGAGGAAACCACTGCAGAACAGGGGGAGAACACAAACTCCACACAATCACCGGAGGTGAGAATCGAACTGCCTCAGACAAGACCTTCATTCAGTGAGGTGCAGTGATTAGTGCTTTGGCACCCTGTTGCCCAATACCGGTTAAATTTTCTCCCTGCTCTAATGAACAATGATTGACGCACATCTTATTGTGGCCTCCGAGTTAGTGGTGGAAATTGGACACTCAAATAATAATAGAATGTTTTAAATAGAATAGTAACTGCTGTGCCACAAAGGGTTACTGGTGGACAGTATTGACCCACAAACGGCGATTTGAACTCGTGACCATTCTGCCAAGCTTCACATGCATTGGCCGTAGAGTGCAATCCTGCTGAAGATACAAGAAAACCTTGTCAACAGGCATCTGCACGCAGATGGAGGGGTACAGTGCAACTTATGAGCGTTATACGCAGCAATCTGTTCACTCTTTAGAAATGCTGCGGAGATGTGATTTAGTTTTATTGCACACGTTTCCTAATTTAAGATTTTTAATTATTGAATTAAGAGACCCTTGATATTATTCTTGGTTTTTCGCAATGTGACGTGTACAAGGGGCTTCCTGAATTTCCATCAAGAGCGCGTTTAAAGAGGCCACAAAGTGAGGGTCTTAACTCGCACTCAGTGAACCCTAACGGCCATATAGTATAAGACACTGATGAGCGTGCCAGCTAATCATTCTGGAATCCAGTTGCCTTACTGTATCTCCACATAAAAAGAAAAATTTTACTCTACCTGCCATTTTTGCCTTTCAGACTTGCGTTAACCTGCAGCCACCTTTGAAGGATGCCTGGAAGGGTGAAATTTTGACGGACTAAAATATATAGTTTACGTGGTTACACTATATTGAAACGAAGATTTTTTTTTACTTGGTACAAGCACTATCTGTCTAATGCGAGTCGCAGTTATGACGAGTTTGGGAAGCCCTGATGAATGCGTATACAGCAGTTGCACGCGTGCATTATTTATGTGTGCTTTATTTATTTTAAAATATATTTTTTTTCAGACGTTTCGTGTATGTTCAGAGAAATGTGAGTGCTTCTGCATGTGTCTGCAAAGGCTGGCACGCCACGTGCTGCCGCCGCTACGCTAGTTCATTGAATGAGGTGGAACGACTTTGAGAGCAGTAATAAATCTTCCAAGTAACAAGACAACTTCTCAAATGTTTTTTTTATTCTCGTACGTGCCGTTGGTTTCCTCCAGTCGCTTTGGATTCTGCCCCTTGTAAAGTAAACTTTAAATAGCTATGGATTGCCCAGATAACTCAAGTTGGTTAATGGCGCAGCCCTGCAATTGGTCGCTCACATCACGGGTGTTGGAAAGGCCTCTAATAGAGGGAGCTTTTTAATTCTCCCCGAGAGGGTATTTTATTGGTCTATCGTTTCATGCTGTTCAGATGTTTTGAAAGAGGTGGAAATACTCACACTTTACCCCACCACACAAGACTGGTCGATCGACTAGCTGTGGGGAACCCATTTACACAGCTGGGACGACACCACACGCTCTGCTTCCTCCGCAGGAGCCTGGGGTTCGAATCCCGGCATACGTACATTGTGTGTAGTTTGCGTATTCTCTCCCCGTGTCAGCGTGGGCTTTACCGGGCACTGCAGGTTTCTCCCACAGTCCAAAGACACGTTACCAAGGTTAATTGTTCTGACTGAATTGCCCCCGGCGCCCTGAGATTATGTAACCTGCTTACCCCTCCCCACTTGGCAACTGTTAAAGAGCTACACATCGCTCAAGGGTTAATTCCAGCTGAAATAAAAACTGATATTTACTAAATGTTTGAACTGCCTTCGCTTCGTGCTCGAGCTGGTGACCTCGGTGTGCTAATCATTACACCATGGCAGCAAACATCAGTATCAGTACCCGCTGGATTCTGTACAGGGTCGCGGAGGGGCGGGGATTATCCGGGCAGACAGCAATAGACGGGGCTCTACCCAAGATGTGACGCCAGTAGCAGGACGTTAAAAGTCCTGACATTTTCCTGGCATATAGAGCATTGTACTGCGATGCGTGCGTGCATAGCCACTTGCTGCGTGGTCTCTGCTCGCACACGTACACGCAGTCGCGCGTTGGTCTATTCGGGGGCCGAAAGCAGACTTCATTTCCTTTGGGGTTCCTCTTGCAGTTTGAAAAACACTTGTGGAATGAGAAATATAGACACGGGAGAGTGATTCACTGAGGTGTGAGAAATGTAGACACTAGATATGGTGAAAATATGAACATGAGATGAACTGTCACTTAGTTACTGTAATTAGCTTGTTATTCCTTATTTGCATTTGGTTGAGCTGATATTTGATGCATCGCAATTTTTTTTTCGAATCACGCATCACTGGTCTGTTTGGGTGCCTAAGCTTTCACTTAGTTTGCTCATGCTGAGGCAGCGTAGCGCTGTCCATTGTGTGCACGCAGACACGCACTTACAAATGCGCCCATGAACGTTAAATCCCACTGATACCAGACGAACATCACTCAGCACCCTGTGAGCGTGAGTGGACATTGACGCTGACCTAATTTCATTACTACGTATATAATTATGACGGCCTTTTCCACGGACAGATTAAAGCCTTCCAATGCTGTGTTATCATGGGTCTTGTTTCACTGCTCCACACTGGTCAATGCGGGTATACAAAGCAATATTGTATACTGTATATAACGGAGCTCGTGTTTGTACTGTATTTATGTACAGTATATGCATTGAGAGTACCTTGTCCAAACCACATGGAAGCGCACATTTTATTAGCAGTCTAAAGACACTGCCTAGTTTTATTTCCTTGCTGACTAAATTGCTCCCGATGACGAGATGTTGTCACTTGCTTACCCCTGGCAGCTGGACAACTGTTAAAAAGAGCTACATAGCTCAACGATTCTTTGCAGCTTGAATAAAAAATGACTTAAGGGTTGCCATTTCAGCTTTACTTGCTGCTGATTATTAGTCTTCAGAAATTCGCTATAGTAGTGTATTCATAGTATACTAGTGCGAATTTCAAGCTGCAATAGTGTTACCATCAATATGGTACTAGTGCGGTATTTTTATATATTGAGTGCGTTGGTTACTGAAAAGTTTGTCGTACGGCAGTAATAAATAATAATCATCTCATCTCATTGTCAGAAACCGCTTAGTGCTGTACAGGCTCGCGGTGAGCCAGAGCCTATCCCGGCAGACAGGGCGCAAGGCAGGGATATACCCATGATAGGACGTCAGTCCATCACCGGGCAATGCGGGCAATTTAGTCTGCAAGCCAATTAACCTATGCAACAGCATGTTTTTTGGACTGTGGGAGGAAACCGGAGTGTCCGGCGAAAACCCACGCGGACACGGGGAGAGAACTCGCAAACTCCACACAGAAAGGCTCCCGAGCCGAGATTCGAATCCGGGACCTTCTTGCTGTGAGGCGACAGCACTACACACTGGGCCACCGTGCCACCCATAAATAATAATACAATTTGCAATATAAATGTTATAAATTAGTCTTTTTGTTATTTCAGGGAAGAAACCGGAGAATCTGGAGGAAACCCACACAGAACAGGGGGAGAACACACAAACTCCACACAGACACCCGAGGTGGGAATCGAACTGCCTCCGGCGGGATTCTTTCTCTGTGGGGCGCCGATGTTACCACTGCGCCATCCCGCACCCAGAGCTCGCAAGCTCAGGGACCCCGTGATGTTCCGCGTGATGGCAGCAGAGTTCCTGGTCGGGTGAGGAGATAGATGTCAGCCAGGGTGAGGGTAACGGCTTGGGGAAGGCGAGGATGGGCTGTTTTAACCTGGCATTTGGTAAATCATTAACGAAACTTAACGGCAACACGACGGACAACACGCGATTTCTTTGTTCCGTCGTTTGAACGGATTGCGCCGATCACCCCCGAGTTGACAGAAAGCGACAACTTGGAGCCACCATAAATGAACCACCCAGGCGTTTATGGCGAGGCCCTCTTCACAAAGGCTGACAGGTCGCAGTGGTGTCATGGTCAAAGCGCATACCGAACATTCAGGAGGCCACCGAGTTTAAATACCAGTCGTGGATTGTGTCGGTCCATCATTATCATCAATCACTCGGACAGATAAAATCTGTTCGCACTCCTTTTGTGTAAATACGACATGGTTAAACAACGTTAAAATCGATTACTGCGTTATGGCTTCTGCAATTGTTTTGCCGGCCAAAGCTTTTCAGTGGAGGGCGGCGCGGTGGCCCAGTGGTTAGCGCTGTCGCCTCACAGCAAGAAGGTCCCGGGTTCGAATCTCTCGGCTCGGGTGCCTTTCTGTGTGGAGTTTGCATGCTCTCCCCGTGTCCGCGTGGATTTTCGCCGGGCACTCCGGTTTCCTCCCACAGTCCAAAAAGCATGCTACTACATAGGTTAATTGGCTCGCAGGCTAAATTGCCCCGCAATGCCCGGCGATGGACTGGCGTCCCATCGTCGGTATATCCTTGCCTTGCGCCCTGTGTCTGCCGGGATAGGCTCCGGCTTCACCGTGACCCTGTATAGGACTAAGCGGTTTCAGATAATGAGATGAGAGATGAGAGATAGTCCAACAGTTGCAACCAGTACCTACGTTCAATGTTCACTGAGCCGGCGTAGCGACCGATGTCAGAAGCATCCACCTCCACGACCGGCGTGGTAACGTCTGATAATACACGTGAAACACTTTAAAGCACCGCACAAAAGCATCCGACTCGATGTACTACCATACACTCTGGGGCGACACAGCGGCCGTGGGATTTTCGTACATTTAATTCATCACCCCACGCTCAGCTTGCAGAGAATATTCTCAATTTTGCGCAAACAAAAAAAGACTCCCACCTCCCACATTGACAGGACGTACGAGTTACACAGATATACATACAACGGTTTTCCGTATAGCTTACAGCAAGCTGTTGGGGCAAGAGCTGTTAGTGAGCACCTCTGAAGGACAACACGGCACGAGTGTGTGGGTCGCCAGCACAATCCCCACCCGGCAGCCTCGAATCTTCCCAGCCTTGACGTTCACGCACGACATTTTAGGCTGATTCGATTTAGCGGAGACTCAGGAACGGTCTCATGTCGGTTGCGAGTGAAACTCTTAACTTTGCAAGCCGGTTTCGTAGGCACAGACACACACAAAAAAACCCCACCGACGCGCTGTCATCTTTTATGCATTGTTAAATTTATTAAGTGTGTTTGTGAGTTTAATTTGTACATAAATTGAATAGGAACACGCGGACGCTTTTTTCAGTGGCGGCGATCAAACCGCTGCCCGGTAGCGTCTCGGAGGCAACGCTAAGCATTAGCTAAGAGAAATTATACAATTGACAGAAATAAGAAAAAACACAGCACCTATAGTGAACATTACCACTTGCAGCCAAGCGTATACGCTTACAATTACAAATATACACTTTTTACTTTGCCATTTTTTTCCTTTTCTTATGATTGTTGTAGTTTTTTTTTAACAAAAGAGGTGTAATAATTCTTAGCAATTTACATATACTACTGAGTAACCTCTTAAAAGACCAGTCAGCTGTTATGAGATTCATCCCAATGGAGGGAGGCAGCCTATTCACCCCAAAGTCTGACTTTACGTCGAATATAGTTAAAGATGTTACTTTGCACGTTGATGCTGCTGCTAATTCGTGTCATTAGTGGAAAGGTGGCATAGAATAATATTTGGCAGGGAAAAAATAGCATCAAATTAGCGGGAAAATATCATCTTCAGGCCTTGCAAGAACACTTTAAAGTATTTCAGAAGTGACTAATGCTCACCTTTAACACCCACCTTGATATCTGTTATCAGCTCTGTGTTTTCAAAGAGACGGTAGGGGCTGCGTGTTGTGAGCGAGCAACTATTACGGCTATCAGGACTCACATTACACGCAGGTGCGTTTGCAACCCCGACTCAATCACCTCTCTCCATTTCACTATCAATATTCACGCCATGATCCCACCAATCAAAGTTCGCAGCCCTGAGGCAGGAGCAGAAACGCCACCATCCACACGTGATTTCTGACAAAGTTGTACAGTCCTCATGACGATGATTATGATGGGCCAAGGCATTGCTCGATACACAGCGGATCAAAAGCAAGAATGACAATTTTTTACTATAAACATCAAAAGTGAACCATAGCATAGAATGATGCACAAAACCACGTGGTTGGATATTAAACCACCTCAGCTTCTTCCCACTTTTCAAATCAGCGAAAATGTCCCGTGCTCGCAAAAGCTCTTGTGATGGAAATTCCACGTTCCCATGGCATAAGTTTCACATCTTTATGCAGTATTGTCCCCTCGGCGATAATCTCCTCTGTCTACCCGTGTGTACCCCAAGCTCTCACAACTTCAAGCACCCACAGCGGCGCTGCTTGCACATACCAAGTCCTTAGAACCACTTATGCAGTTATGAACAATAACAATCCCACCAGGAGTGTTAACATCTAATTGCCCATCCAGTAGAGTGAAGTGTCAATGAATGTCGAACATTTATGCTAATCATCAGCGACTCTCAAAACCCTGGTCGAGTAACATCCTGTGTACCACTGCGCAGGTAGACAACAGAGGTCGTCATGTCGACACACTGGTCCTCGCTATAGGAACGTGGAATTGCCATTAGCGGCACATGGTGAACACAACCATAGCAGACAGGACCCACTTGAGGACAAAAATGCAACTGAGGTTCCCGCATCTTTTAAGGAGCAAGCATCTCATCATTTTGTAATTTGACTTCTAAGTAGATCACTTGCAGACAGGTACGGTTCTGAAAGTATAAATTAAAAACAGTGGCAGCAAAGTTTTTTTTTATCCAGAGTGTGACATACGTACTCACGCAGGCTTGGAAGAAAATGTACAGACAGGGTCAGGTCATCACGGCCAGTGTCATCAGTGCTACGGATGTCAGCGTGCCATTGCGAGATGTGGACCCCACAACCAAATCTAAGCGACGAATCAAGATTAGAAATGTTATGCTCATCACACTGTCGCATCGGATGAAACGTATGTTTGTTACAGCGGTTGTTAAACCTCATCAAGCACACGGAGTGTGTATTGGTATCCGACAAACACGTTTAATTTGGCATCACCACATCTTACTTCCCTTCGCATGCCACTCAAGTCTTCCTGTTTATGTTGCAGTTGTGCTGTTTATGCAAGTTTAAACCATTTACAAAATAGATTGGACACTGTAATTATACCGCCTTCCAATTTTTGCCAACTACGGACCACAAAAATGAAATACAAGTCCTCATATTTCCCTAGTGAATACATTTGGACACAGTGGCTGATAAAGCGAACATTCAGAAACATTAGGTCATTTCTCTGACCTTGAATTAGAAACCTAATACGTGAGATTGTGGTAACCAATATACTGGGCCGATATATTGGACCAGTCCATCAATAACCCGTGCGGATATTTCAAAGCCCTGACCCTTGCCTCTCGCCTCTCGACCACAGCCAACAGCCAATTATTAACACAGCGAATGGCTTTCAAAATTGGTGAGCACGACTGTGACGTGTGAGTGACAGTGCTGATCGTTTATAGTGCGAATGCTTGAACATTGCAAAACCAGTGGTGGATAACAAGCCGTAGACAATATTTTCCGTACATCCGTGCATATACTTGAGCTTATTTACACCTTACTACGAACCATTAGTTGGAATACAACAGTCGATAGAACAACGCAGCTCGCAGGCATGAAAACACAAGTTCAAATCCTGGCCAGGGCTGCTTCAAAATAAAGATCATTATCACCATCGCATCTTCATCACTTCTTCAGAGCATGTAAATTGGACATCCCTCCCCCAACTCCTCTGGTCCACGGTGAAGTTTCAGCCAATAGTTAATACGGTGACCATGATTGCTGTGGCTGTTGCGTTACATGACCAATCGTTACAGATATCACGTAGACGTGACAGGAACCAAACTGTCCACTCAAAAACAAACAGGATGACCAACCAGCAACAAACACACCTGGCCGCCTTGATTACCTAGGAGTCCAACACTGGTTGGTGTCACTTTAGGCTAAAGAGGGGGGAGTGGATTGTTTGCCTGGTACTAAGGGATGGAAGGAATCGACCTGACCCACAGAAAGATCGAATTAATAGCCACCGCTTATCGTTAGTGACATGACTCAGAAACCAATAATAGTGTTAACAGTTCAGGTGAGTGTAGTAGCCTCTAGTGGCTGAAGGGTGGGAGAGGGGGGTTATGTGAATCCTTTCCAAAAAACATACGAATCGACGCATACGCATCGTGAACTACCGACTGTTGAACCGGTACCTCCGTACAACAGGTCTCCTCGCATTAAACACTTCTAGTGGTATTTTTAAACAAGAGTACAAAAAGATATTCCAAGTCAGTGTCGTCTACAGGAGACAGGCGTGCCGTATAAATAAGCGTATCACAAGTTTAATTCGGATTGTCCTTTTCCACGGAAATAAGGCCACCTGTAACCATCAACAATGACACCCTGAGTGTGTGGTGCGTGGGCGAGGCATTAAAACACTCGTCCGTTAACATCCCGCCAGAGCGTTCCGTCCCACGATCGCTCGTTTTACGCCCAGAGCCAGGGATCGGCTCCTCACGTCGTGACTCACTCTTGAGGACGATATAAATTATTACCATGACTGCCATGTGGATACACTTGTCCCCATCATAGGGATGTGGAATTTCCTCCACTGTATAAAGGCCAGTTAGGAGACAAGGGTCCCAGAGCCACACATCGTAAAATTTAAGGAATTCATCGAAACTCAAGCAGAAAGTGAAAATTGGTGTTTTGTAGGATTTTTTGAGCTGATTTTTATATTTGATCTTATGAACCTTTATCAGCAATTTTGTGCACAGAGTGAAAAGTTAAACTACGAAAATGTTTTTTTGTTTAATATCAAATCTTTTTTTTTTTGCACATGGACTTACGTATCACAAAATTATAGAAAGCAAATCCTCGACGGTTGGAACTGAAATACTGTCAAATCAAACTTGGAGCCACAATTCAGGACGAATATTAACGCCACTAAGACAGAGTTGGGGGGTGGGGGGACTGAGGGGAGTCATCACAGGAAAACGCCTATGATTCTCTGGCATCATCGTCTGCTACAAAAATATACTTCATTTCGAGCAAGCGTTTTTATCAACCTTTCAACCTTTCTTTTTTAAATTAGTTTTGTTAAGCGTGTTGATTTAAGATTACAGTTAAATCGAGCGTCTTTATCACAATTTTTCCCCGACCTAAAGTACAATTATTAACAATCTCTTATAACACTGAGCTTCCAGTTTTAACGGTGCGACTGCCATTAAAATAGTTACACACTAAAAGCTGAAATCATCACGGGGGATGGGGAAATGTAGTAAATACGTGACCGTTAATGCGCGAATGAACATTCTGTGGAAGGAATTTGCAAATCCTCAACACACCAGTTGTGGGGCGCATTGGAAAAAATAACCAGATTGGTTGTAAAGTAAGGAACAATCAGAGTGACCAACAATGAAAAGCTACTTTTAAGTAATCGTGGTCAAATTAATTTAGCTGGACTGAATGAGCGAATCCGTGACCTTCGTAGGTCAAAATTCGTGACCTTTCATCCAGGCAAATGCCTACAAATCTGCAAGCTACATCCAAACATTCCATCTATTCGATAAAAAAAGAAAACTAAAGATCAAAGTTATAATAAAATACAATATCCTATCAATCCACGTAGTGGCCAGTTAATTACCACAAACTGACCATGTGCCATGAGAGCCAAGTGCATTATGGGGGGAGTATGG
>JAZEWT010000003.1:23022678-23040183 GCA_036362905.1 Mordacia mordax | reverse complement strand
GGGGGAGTGTCTGGTGGGTGTGCGCACGAAAAGACGAGATCACGGTGAAAATAAGTGTATTTTGCCGATCTATATTATTACCGTACGTGTTTAATATCATACACTTATAAATGCTGTATATTTTCTGACGGGAGACGAGAGGGAGGCGAGTCGGGACAAACTATGGCAGGTTAACGCATGAACGGATTCCACGACGTGCGCGTGTTTATTACGGAATCGAGGCGTGGCAACCGAAGACGGTGGTTCTGCTTCGAGCGGCGACCAACTCTAACGCGGAGTTACGGCTCTAGGCCGCACGCGTAGTTGCTCATCTAAGAGCGTAATTTATCTGTTTGTCCGCGTGTCTGGATTTCGGTCGGCGGTCAAAGATGAAATCCCGACCCTCCCCTAAGTCAACTCTATCCTCAAATTGCCTGGGCGTGGTGGTGTCCATACACTCCCTCGAGCACCATGCTTGCTGCAACAGGTGTTTACTAACAGCACTTCCTCAAAATTCTATGCAAGCTGCATAGGGGATAGCGGTCTGTCTTTAGTGTCTGTGTGTCCTATCCGTTTGTCTGGCTACAGAAGCTTCTACTCCTACAGGTATGACCAAACATTGATAAATGTGGTCTCGGTGGTAGGAGAACGATCCTGGCAAGTTGATAAGACAACAACGTCGTTCTGTCCGTCACAGATATTTCAGCAAACGAAAAAGGACTGCATGACCAGGCACCGGGGTCCAAGCGGAAAGGTCTGTGTTTCACGACAAGAAGCCGTCGGAGCCGCTCTAAAATCAAGAAATACCGTGACGGGAAATCCACGGTGGAGTTTGTCACCTGCTCAAAACCAAGGCCACGGACTGCCAAAGAGCGCGGGAGAGGCACCGAGGGGCAAAGAGAACGGCTTGGAGGCCAAGCGGCTGGGAAACTGGACCGTGGAATGGGAGCCAGGGAGCCTCAGATACTGCGAGAGCAAGAGACTAGGTAGGGGGCGGGGGGACTAGGAGCCCGATAACATTGGTGGGTGGGAGAATGAAAGGGAGGGTAGTGAGTTGGTTGCAAGGTCAGCTCAGAAGTTGTGACGACGTGAGAATGCCAGAGTGTGAGGCTCGGGAGACCGAGATTCTGGGAGGCTGAGTGTACGGGTGAATGGGAGGTTGGGAGTCAGGCATCTTAAGAGGGTAATGATCTCTTGAATCAGGTTTGGAGGCTAGTAAGGACTTGGGACATTGGAGGGTTTAGAATCTGGGAAGTTTACTCGGATTTGAGAATGCGGAGATGTTTGGTGGGGAGTCTGGGTGGTAGTTCAGCTGGGAAGTTCCGCGTGGAGGTCGAAGCGGTGAGGCTGCCGTGGATGAGTGGATGAAAAGGCCATGCGGTTATGAGACTGTGAAGGGGGTAAGGAGGCTGAGATTAGCTGGGGGGGGGGGGGTAGGCCGTGCACAAGCGTGAGCTCAGAAGCTGCTGAAGAGCTCCTTCTTCTTGCTCCAGTCCATGGGGGGCGCGCGCCGCCCCCCACGTTTCCGCACAAACTTCTCCTTGGCGTCGGCGACGCTCAGGCGCAGGTCGAGACCGACCTCGGCGAACGGGTCCCGCTTGGCTTCTCCGTCGTTCGCCTGCGAGGGAGAGTGCAGAGCCATTAGAGAGTAGCACCTAGGATGGCACGGCACACGAGGGGGTGGGTGCCTCGCACCGCGCGGCCAGCCGCCTTTGTCTCGCCAGTCGCGATATTTACACACCGCACCAGGTAGCCATGTGAGCCTGAGTGGACCGAAGGGAGGCTCAGGACCAGTTCAGATATTCCCCAGTGATGTTGATCGTGAGCGGGCATAAGATTCGAGTGGTCTGGTTCGTAGCGCAAATGCACGAACCACTACACTATCACTCCCCAACATTCAAACGCACAGACGTACAAGAACTTAAACACAAGGACAAAGATACCCCATATAGGCTTAACAAACTGTACGGTCCAGTGCCGTTAGCAAGCACCTATGAAGGTCGACACAGCACACGAGGAGGTGGGTGATCAGCACCATGTCCGGCCGCCTTTGTCTCCCTAGTGGCAATATTTTTACATTGCACTAGGTACTCATTTGAGGCTGAGTCGATCTAGGAGAGCCCAAGAACCGGTTCAGAACATCGTATAACAAATATAAATACATGAAGCAATAATAAAAATAGCATTTATAGAGCGGTTTTCACCCGAGGGTCACAAAGCGCTGCACCAGGTACTCATTTGAGGCTGAGTCGGCCTAGGGGAGGCCCGGGACTGGTTCCGAAAATCGTCACTGGTCTTTGGCGTGTGCGGGATTCGGACTCGGACCCGCGGGGTTTGTAGCCTCACGCGCTAACCGCTGGGCCCCCGCTCCCCACAAACTCGAACACGGACACCCACGCACCCTCACACAGGTGGCATTGTTTTCAAATTGGACGTTCTCCGAGACGGGAAAATTCCCATTTCCAACCACCAGACTGCTTGGCCAGCGATCAAAACAATAACTGCAGGGTCACGTGTCACGATAATCATAATAACGGTGTAATTATAATAATCATAACAATGCTTTAAATATATATTTTAAAACCCACAAGTAATCTTACGGGCAAGCTGGCCCCTGTTATGGGTGCAGTTACTTCCACATCCACTTTAGGGTCACGAAAGAGATAAATGCTGCACGACTGACTTATAAGAGGTACGCAACCGCACTTTTTAATATCAACCGACATATCCTTCAGCCAAAAACATTGTCCTATAAATAAAATTGCTCCGGCCATAGCAACGTGGAATTCCCACCAACAGTTTAAAAGTGATGGACATATGAACGTGACTCCACACTCAATTTGAGATTCAAAAAGCGAATGCGATCCACTTGGCAATCTGAATTTCCAATTCCTCGAACAATTCACCTGGTGGCGCAGGCTATCGAGTGTGCAGGCAGTGCAACTGCGCATAGATGCCTTTGGTTGACCGCTGAAATATAATATTCCATTCCATCAAACCACACGTTTGCTCAACCAATATCTTTCGGCGGCATTTGTTTTTACTCATCAAAACCTGGGCCTGGTTTATATTTCCCTGGGTCCCATCGGCACATCGTGCCATGCATTCGTATCATTATTTATGCATTAGGCACAATCGGACACAGACGTACCTGGGAGGTCCGCGGTGCGTGCATGAGTGCGTGCGTGGCGGAGTGGTTTGTGCCATGTGCTGCAAACCCATACACCCGAGTTTGACTCCTGCTCACGACCAACACCAGTGATGATTATCTTAAGTGGTCCTAGACCCCAAATGACTATGTGCAGCGAATGAGAAAACATCGCCACGAGGGAGATAAAGGCGGCTTGATATGGTGTTGGACACCTTACACCCTCGTGTGCCGTGTCGGCCTTCATAGGTATTTGCTAAGCGCACTTACCCCAAAGGTCCTTTAGGGCTATACGGGGAATCTTTGTCTTGTCTTTGTGGGGGATTATGCGTGGCCGGGTGAAAGGTTACGCGGGCTGTTCACCATCAAAGCGACTGCACTCAATGCGTCCCACGCACTCAGCCCGACCCAGTACATTTTGTTGCGCCTTCACAGCAACTCGAACCGAACAAAATGTGCCGTCTCGTGCAACAATATAACCGGCGCGAATGGGTAACCGTGTAAATTATTGAAGGTAAAATTCACCGCCAGGACCGCGGGAGATGAGAACGATGCAGGCTCAGGCGATGATGCATTAAACGGTCACTCAAACGATCCATCCTTCCTCTAGCTGGCAGTCCATTCCTGCATCAACTTCACAACCACGCTTGGGCTGACCTCTCCCCTCACTCTACACCCCTCCACTCCCTCTCCTACCTCTCCACTCTCATCTCACTCGACTCCTCTCCACTTACTCTCCTACCTCTCATCTCACTCTACACCCCTTCACACATACTGTGGCTATGATCCTGATAACCGGGGTGGAATCACGTGGGAGCATATGGGAACACCACTCCCAGAGTGAGAAAATCCCAGAGGGAACGTATCAGGCTTTCATGGTCTTAAATTCGGATGGTTTTCTTACATCTCAGAAATCAAAGAAATGCAGGTAATGGGTCATCATAAACGCAACATTTTCTGGGGGAGGACCCCCGAGACACTTGTTCTTAAGGGGACGTGAACCCGTTCTCAAAGGGAGTTCCACCCCTACTGGTAACCCGTGTCTGACGTGGAAAACTGGATTCACTGCGATTAGGATGCAGTCACACGATGTCCGTAGTGCAGCTTCACAAAACGCACATCGTGGAGCACAAAACAGCCTCAAATCCGCAATGATTTCCAAAGCTGTCCGGTCTCTCAACCGGGAATGAGCGCGAATCCCAGGTTCGTGAGACGTGTGAAGCGAGTCGATGTCGCAGTCGATCAACCTATTTATTTATTTCTTCTCCCGACGATAAAAGAGTCAAAGTCCCTTGTACTCCTGACTTGACAAGTCTCGGGTTAAAATGTGCTTCGTTCAACTGATTTGCTTTAAACGCTCGAGCTTCGTTAATGTGTGAATATGTTTGACACAGCAAAGGGTTGCGTTTGCAAGTTGTGTTTAATCAGTAGCAGAGAAGGTGACATGAGGCACGCTGTTAACAGATTACAAAAAAATGTGCAAATGTGCCCATCGTGTACAAGACTGCTGTTTTTATTGGACGTGGCACCGAGGTTTAGAAGTAGAGCTCTTGCCAATAAGATCGGGTAAGCCAGCGGTTTTTATTTACCAAGCCCTAACTTTGCTGATGAGACATGAAAGGTTGAAGCCAGTGCAGAGTTTCCATACATTCTGCTGAGCAACACTAATGTGGAAGGCCAAAAGGTCAGGACACTACAAAATATAAATTTTTTATATATAATAAAGTCGTGTCGAGTGTGCACTTCTCTTTCCTTCGCGACATTTCGCCTCCCACATTGGAGGCATCATCAGGCTCCTAAGCCACCAGCGGCATTCTGATGCTGCCTCCGTCGTGAGAGGTGGAAAGGTCGTGAAGGAGAGAGGAGAAACGCTCGACATTGCTACCCCAAAAATAGTAGCTCTCACACCGGGATTTCAAACCTAATGTCTGCATCGCACGTGCAGCTTGGCGCTCACCACCAACACTGCTGGAGGTGGAGTCCGTCCGGTACTGGTGACAATAATGCGCTCAAGCCCTCGCTCGCCACAGCCTGCAGACTCGGTTTGACGGGGCCGTCGTAACTGTCGTTACGAAACCGGTCTCGCTCCGAGATGCCTCGTTCCAACCAACGAACGCCACGCGTTTGTTTTGAAACTACACGACGGCGGAGAGTTACGAAACGCGCAGATGTAGTGACTGAAACGTAGCCAAACAAAATAGACGCTCACGTTAAATTGTTTCTAATGGCTGCTGGGTGACTTCGGGGACTCGTAATGGATTTGCCAGAAATGCAGAGCTGGCGATGATGAGACTACGGGTTCAATTCTGCACCTCCGCTGATTTTACTGGATTCTCCATGTGTAGTAAGTTAACGGTGTCAGCCCGCTCACAAATTTTTTAAAAAGCCCCATCGTGCTCAATTTGTTATTTTAAATTCATTCAGATTGACTTGTGACAAACGCTTTGTGCAGGGCATGTAAAGGTGCATGGGTAAAGAGACGAAATGATGGACTTCGAGAGCAGGTTTATGATCGTGGAATCTCGTTCGACTGCTGGTTTTTTCAACACAGGGTAGTGCGTCGCTTGCTGTGAAAGTTTCATTGAAATATATTTGTGATGCTAATAAAACCGAAAGGTGTTGTCAAGAAACGTATTCATACCATATTCTGCCGACAGTAAGCCCCCCTTCTCCCTAAATTAAACCTCCCCTCAAACTTGTGGCCAGTTTTCAAATCTGGCTACATACAAAAATAAATCTCCTGTACAGGTATAGCCTCACAGACTTTGAGGTCAGTACTTTCAGAGAGCACCTATGAAATCTGGAATGGCACATGAGGTGGTGGGTGGCTAGCACCATACACGGGCCGCCTTTGTCTCTCTAGAATCGTGCACATGCACATGCCTCCACCTTGCCAGATTATAAAACCAGAGGTGAACAGTGTCAGGGATGGAACAGGAAGGGTGGAAACGAGGACGCAATGAGGACACAACTTGGCCCAGCTGGGCTCCATGTTGGTGCTATCCTGGTGGCCCAACAACAATGGCGGGCAGACAGCTACGTGGGAAACGCTCCGCACAGTCATTAAACGGTACACGCCAGGCTGCGTAATTCTTGAATAGGCGCTTAATAAGCGCTTTATCAATTAATTGCATTGTTTCCCAAAAGGAAGTTGTCTTTTGTGGTTTGGCAAGAGGCAGTCACCAGTCAGTGGGTTGTGATCAACTGCTCACGAAACACCAATCACGCCGAACGCACGCGTCGGGGTTCTCACGGCTCGATGAACGAAACTCGATCTCAAGGGATGCTCTTTTCTGCATGGTGACATCGAGAAGAGGGGGGGGGGAGGAGGCGCTCGGCACAGCTATCCTGAAAGAGCAACTCTACGCCGTTGGGGCCCTTAAAGGAAACGATATATAACAGAAGATGTTTAGGGCAATGCCCCATATTCAGTCGTGTTTTCGTTCTATTGCCCCGACGACCGTTGGAGAGGGGGGAGACTGCTGTCACCAACAGCATCCCAGCAACAACACCATCAACACAACCACCACCACGTGAAGGAAAAAGAATGTGCGGGGACATTTCTTCTGCAAATAGGACGATCAGGGACTCCTCCAGCAAACTGCAGATGTCATCAGGAGTGAAACCGTGAGGTGTGTGTCACTGATGACTGTCCCATACAGCGCACGCACTCGGATGGAGCAAGCGGCGTACCCCATTTAGCTGCCGCGCATTTTGTTGGAATGAGCAGCTCCTGAGAGCAATTCCCAAACATCGAGTCATGCAAACCTGCATCAGCCCAGTAAAACCCCGATTGAACGGACCAAGAGTGATGACAACAGCTCATAAAGAACATACATATTATCGACACCGTTAAACAGAGTAATACTAATAGCAGCAATGAAAACACTAAAATAAAACATTATTTCCATTAATTTCAATGCAGACTGCTATTTCGGAAATAGCAGCCAGTATGCATTTCTTCCTGAGTAAGTTGACAGGAGGTCTGTTAGACTAGAAGTCTATATCGCACTCAGCTACTTTGTTTGCCACGGAAAGGCTTACACACATTATAAGCCACAATAAAAAGCCCCATTGCCCTTTCGTTCAAACGCAATGCAAACGCCGACGACAGACGACAATGTTCGTCCTTTGTTTTGGTGCACTCGAGCGCCACTGTCAACGCAGCATCGCCAACGGCACTTGCTCTGAATCGTACGCCACTGAACCCTGGAGTGGAATTCAGGCTTTCGGCGTCCGCCGGTCCAGTTTCCCAGACTCGCTCAAGCCTCAATTAGGCCGTGGTCTGGTAGAAGCCGTGGAGCAGGGTCTGTGCGACGGGGCTTCATTAGCCAGTAATTGTGGCCGTGTCAGGGCTACGCTACGCAAGCCAACGCACCGCCACTAATGCAGCCCACACCCCACTGGACTTATTTAACGAGATAATAATAATAATAAACACTAAAGCTGTAACGCCACAACGAAGTGAACAACCAGAACGAGTACACAATGAGTACAGCTCTGTAGCAGTTGGGGGGGGGGATCTGGAAGGGGGGGCAGGAGGCTAAGGATGATGCGGTAAGAGATCGATCTTGGTAAATGATGTTGGTTATGATGATGACGTCATTCAGCAGTATGGATCATGGCTACAGAGATTGATGATGGTGAGTTTGCCTTCATCATCAATTTCAGTAGCCAGCAGTGGATTCACCATGCCTTATGCTAATGATACAAATGTAATACATACATAAGGTAGGTATAAAGGTCCCCTGTATAGCATGAACAGACTGTGAGGTCCAGTGCTGTTAACGAGCATCTAAGCAGACCGGTACGGCATCTGAAGGGGTGGGTGGCCAGCACCATGCCCAACCGCCGTAATCTCCCTCGCGGCGATGTTCACACACCGCCGCACTCGGTACTCATTTGAGGCCGAGTCGACTTAGGGAATGCCTGGGACCGGTTTAGCAAAAAATCGCCACCAATATTGTTTGCGAGCAGAAATAAAACTCAGTTCGTCGAGTTCACAGCACAGAGCGCTAACCACCGCACCACCGCTCCCCACAATAGTACACAATAGGTACAGGACAAAGACAAAGATCAACCGTATAGCCTTAGCAGACTGTAGGATCCAGTACTGTTAGCGAGCAGCGCTTATGAAAAAAAATTATTGTTGCTGATTTGCCGTTCTCTGCCGTTGTTGTTGACATGCCGTTCTCTCCGCAGCTCTGTGCAGCGCTTTGTGACCCTCGGGTGAAAAGCGCTCTATAAATGCAATTATTATTATTTTGAAGGCTGGCACCACACACAAGGCGGTGGGTGGCCATCACCATGCCCAGCTACACACACACACACTGGCATCGGACACGCGAATGGTACGGTGACAAGAACGAGCGCCGCTGTGCGCAGGCGCGGCGCGCGCAGGTGTTCCTTGAATGACGCTCGGGGGGGGGGTGGGGGGCGGGTGGAGCGCTCACCGGAGGGGAGTACGGGGAGGGAGGAGAGTCGTCGGGCTGCTTGGGAGATGGAGGCTCACTGCTGTTATTCTCCGAGAGGCTCCCATTGGTCTGAATGAGCAAAGCAAAGACAATGATCCACTTTAAAGCCTTAGCAGACTGCAGGGTCAATTGCTGTTAGCGAGCACATAAGGCCAGCACTGCATGAGGGGTAGGTGGCCAACATTATGCCTGCCACACATTTGTCTCCATAGCAATGATGTTTACACATCACACCAAGTACTCATTTAAGGCCGAGCTGACTTGGGGGGAGGGGGGGCACCACCGCTTCAAAAAAAACATTGACCGTGAGCGTGAATCAAGCTCGAGCCATGGGGTTCATAGCGTAACGTGCTCAATGCTGCACTACCGCTCTCCCACATATACACGGAAGGGAAGCTATAAGCTCCCTTTATCGAGAGTGGCAGTGTACACAAACACGGTGTGTGCAACACAAACATGTGCGGCGGTGTGGATTTCAGTCATGAAACTAACGCAGGTCAGAGTGTACCCCTGCTAAATTTATTATCGGGCGATGTCTTTCCTGTTATTTTTCTATTTTACCAGTGGTGTAAATTCCTCATTCCTGTTGTGAAAAGCAGTCTCTCCATAGGCAAAGCAATGTTGACTTCAAGCAAATTGTTAACACCCAGGTTATTGAGTCAAACTGGTTATTCCCTCCTCACAATGTCCTGTAAATACCACCACTGCAAGCATGTCGGGCCACGGTCATGTGTGATAAAGCTGCTAAGCTCAGTGGGTCGTCAGCAGCAACAGAGTCCAAGTCTAGGAGTCTCTATATGTAACTCTGTGGCTCCCTATGTAACTCTATGCATAGCAACGTAACTCTGTGGTGCTCTATGTAACGTTTTCGACATCTATGTAACTCCATTGCTCTCTGTGTAAGTTTTATGCAACTCTACGCTTCCCCATGCAACTGTGCGACTGCATCAGTGGTTTTCAGAGTACGGGCCGTGACCTGGTACCGGGTCACTGAATGTCAATTCCCGGGTCGCCTTGCTGGTTCTAAAATTAAATCTGCTGTGATTTACCGTAATGAAGGCTCGA
Organism: Mordacia mordax; assembly: GCA_036362905.1. Lineage (NCBI taxonomy): Eukaryota > Metazoa > Chordata > Hyperoartia > Petromyzontiformes > Petromyzontidae > Mordacia > Mordacia mordax. The sequence goes on along the minus strand of JAZEWT010000003.1, from coordinate 23,030,517 downwards.
GTCAAAAGGCTTCACTGGGTCATGGGCACAAACATTTATATTTAGCCGCGTCACGGGGAAAAAAGTTTGAAAGGTATTACTCTACGTGACTATCACTCTCTACGTAAGTCTGTGACTGTGTAGCTCAATGCATCTCAACGGAACTCTATGGCTTTATATTGAACTCCGTGCATCTCTGTGTAACTCTATGCATCTAGTCCGTACCCGACTCTTCGGTGTCCCATTGGGTAGAGGCTGTGGCAAGGGGCCTGCAAAACAACAACAACAAACAAAATGACGGTGAAACGCGACGGCGTGAGCTACGACGACCGTTCCATACAGCTCTGCGATGTTGTGTTCGCGTCGCCTGGCCCTGGCGTCCGACGTTTCGTCAAAAAGCTCACAGCTCTCGGAGCCGAACGTTAAGACATCGTTTCAAACAACTCTCGCTGCCGCCCGGCAACATGTCGGAGAGCTGTGAAGGTGAAATATCAATGCCGGATCGCATGGCAGACTTCCTCTGCCGTCCCCCCCAAAAACAGCGCTGACCTTTTGCCATTCCATACAAATGCACGAGGTTGGGGGGAGGGGGGGGAGAGGGATTCAAAATGCACAAGACTCCAAGCAGGGGGAGCTCCGGCATTTTTCCACCAAGCTTCGCAATCTCCCTTAAATTCCAAGAGTGACAGAGTGGCGCTTGTTTTCTGCGTCAATCCCTGTTACCCTGCACCCTCTCCTCCCAACACCATGCAGCCACCCCCGCCACTCAAGGCTTTGGATCAAAAAGTACAATTACACGCATGAAGGCCCCGCTTTGTCTGAGAATGATACTTTGCGGCAAATAAATAAATAAGCACAGCTTAAACCGCGGGGCCTTGAAACGCACGTCGCTAGGCAAGGGCGGGCCTCGTCGTGGCGAGAGGCCTGAGAGCAGGCTGCGAGTGGTTTTTAAAGATTTTTAGATGGCGGTGGCAATTGCCATAGTATATTCTGCGCTCAATCAAGGGCGCGGGACAGAATGATGGCCGTAACGTACGGGCTTTGTTCCTGCGGAGCTCAACCTGTTCAGTAATTGAGATCAGATCGTGCGTGTCAGCGGCCGCGTCGGTGGATTGTTACAACGCGGGACCGCGAGGCATGGTGACAACGTGGGACACGCATTTATCCAGCAGTGGAGCAACTTAAAGCGTTTGGCTACATCTATTATCACTTGCCATGTTATTCCTGCCTTTGAGTGTGATTGTTGTGATTGAGTGCTTTGTGTTTGGCAGGGCTTGTTTAAGACTCGCACACAGGCCACCCCCCCCCGCCCCCCCACCCTCTGCCGCCCTCCCACCGAACTCCAGCTGAAACTTCACTCCGCACCTCAGAGCTCAATTAAACTAATGACCGCCTTGAGGCCACGAGAATGTGAAAACAACACGCGTTAATGAGCCCATCGGAAACTTAGAACACCCCTCGCGGGCCACCGCGCAGTTAGAGCGTGCGTGGAGATGCACCTCCCGAGACGACGAGGTGGTGAGTTGGGGATGTGGTGAGGTGATGACGAGGTGGTGAGTTTGTGTTTGGCAGCTATACCATGCACGCTGATAGTTTTCTCTACAGGCGCGGTGTGCGCGGTGTGCGCGTGTACGCACGCGCATGTGCGCGGATTTCGGAAGCTGAGCAACGCTTGAGGCTGTCGACTACTCGCATGGGAGACTGCTTGGGAGTACCGAGCGGTGACGCGTGGCGAGGCGAGTGGTGTGTACCCGTGAGTTGTGGTGAGCTGTTGTGGTGAATTGCGCTGAGTGTGCACTCTGCCGAGGGGATGTGAATGCGCACTGACGAGGTCCGGTGAGAGGAGTGCGTGCTCGTCGCTCCGCGCGGTGCGGTACGGTGCGGCGCGGCGAGCATACCGGCGATGTGCGCGGGGCAGGGCGACACGCCGCAGCGGCGGAAGAACTCGTCCGCCGTTGGGTCGACGACGAGCAGCCGCGTCTCGTCGCCGCCGGCCTTGATGAGCGACACCACCTCGCTGTGCCGCTTCGCCTCGATGTTCACTCCGTTCACCTGCCGCAGACACCCGCCGCCAACGTTGTCGCGCGCGCTCATCGCCGTGCCGCACACCGGCGCCGTCGTCGTCAACATGGCCACCCGCGCCCAACTGCTGGCATTGTCTCGAGAGCTGAAATCGCGGGATGGCTGCGGCGAACGATCCTCCTCCTTCGCGACGCTTTTCCTATCGCGGAGGCGAAACGTCTCCCAACGTGGAAGGCGAAACGGCGAAATACGCGAGAGACTTGCTCTTGAGAGCTGCTCGTGTGAGATCGCATCGATGCTTCCAGTGGCAACAATCGATGCAAGATGCCTCCAACGTGGGAGGCAAAAGGTCCGGAAGGAGAGAGGAGAAGAGCGCGACATAGTTATCCTGAAAGAGCAGCTTTCTAGAGCGAAACTAACAGTGATACGTCAACATTATCACCATCAGCATCAGGGTGAGAGTGCAGAGGAAACACTCGTGCCTAACAACAGAAAAGTTCTGGGCTTGATTCCCGACTTGGGCCCCCTTTTTGTGGACATTATCATCGTTATCCACATAGTGGCCACAGCTCCGGGCTGATAATTGACTACTATTTTGCGATTTGGCCACGCGTATGATTCAATTGGTGGCATATTTAGTGGATTTATCATAACCATTGACAAATAAAATTAGGTTTGTCACTTAATTTCGCGGGTTCCTGCCTTACGCCCTGTGTTTCCGGGATAGGCTCCGGCTCACCGTGACCCTATATAGGATTAAGCGGTTTCAGATAATGAGATGAGAGATGAGACTTAATTTCGCAAATTTTCAGCACCGAGCAATCGCAAAAAATAATAAAACATCAGTCTGACAGCGATGCAACGAACATCTCTTGAGTGAGCTCGGTGTGTGAGACAGAGCATTCGCCATAAGCGGGGGATCAAGCGGGCACTTAAAGGGATCTCCGAAGTATTTCTGGGAAAACCTCTCCCACATGCCGGTCTCTGACACAGGTTGATGCAGCACAGGATACTCTTGCATGAAATCTCAAGTGTTCCTGTTTACTTTTATGGCTACAGTCAGAGTTTCATTCAAGCACACATCGTTGCTGTAAGTTAATTTGCCGTACGTTTATTTTCCCCCAGGTTTCATGCATTGCTACGTTGATCAGTTCGGACGTTGTGTCACAGGTATCTCACATATAGAGCTTGCACGTTCACTATACTATTCATCTCATCTCATTGTCAGAAACCGCTCAGTCCTGTACAGGGCCGCGGTGAGCCAGAGCCTATCCCGGCAGACACAGGGCGCAAGGCAAGGACACATCCACGATGGGACGCCAGTCCATCACCGGGCACTGCGGGCAATTTAGTCTGCAAGCCAATTAACCTATGCAGCAGCATGTTTTTGGACTGTGGGAGGAAACCGGAGTTCTTGGCGAAAACCCACGCGGACACGGGGAGAACATGCAAACTCCATACAGAAAGGCACCAGAGCCGAGATTCGAACCCGGGACCTGCTTGCTGTGAGGCGACAGCGTTACCTACTGGGCCACCGTGTCGCCCTCACTATACTACTTTCTCCTGTAAAAATAAACATCCATATCTAACTCTCTGCGCGAGTTTCAAATTCCACACTTTATGGACACTCTAACCGAGAGGACAAATGGAATTAACGTAAACAGAAACCTTCAACGTGGGAGGAACGCTCGACACGACCATCCCGAAAAAACAGCTACGGAGACTAAACCTCGTTCATCGAGCCGTGAAAACCTACAACATATATGAAACAAACGAAAATACGAGGCAGCCATTTTTATTTTTAAAATTAGGCGGCGCGATAGTCGAACATCGCTGATACTGCCGCCTCCTCGCTCGTCGTGCTACTCGACCACTCCAGTGGCCAACCTCTCGCTATTTTTGGAGTGACAGGTTTGGCAGCTGTGGGCAACATGAAAATAATTGAGGCCAGACTTTGGTGCCAAATGTGGCGGCGGGGATTGGTGCCGCTGGGCGGCGTTTGCGCGATGCACGGCTGAAATCGAATGCCGGGAATGTCACCTGGGCTCACGCTGAAACGTACGGCGGCTGTAGAAGCCTGTGCGTGCGTGTGCGTGCGTGTGCGTGCTTGCCCACGGAATGGTAGCGCAGTGGTAACACTCTGCGGTACGAACCCGGCGGGCCCGAGTTTGATTTCCGCTCACGGCCAACGACTCGGCCTCAACTGAGTATCTGGCGCAATGAGTAAACATCGCCACGAGGGAGACAAAGGCGGCCGGGCGTGGTGTTGGCCGCTCACTACCTCATATGCTGTACTGTCTTTTAAAGGGACTCACTAACAGCACTTGTCTCTACAGATGATTGCGGCTATGCAGATGATCTTTGTCTTTTAATGTCTGCAGAATGGTGGTGCAGTGGTTAGTGCACTGCATACGAACCCGGCGACCCAAGTTCAATTGCTGTTCATGACAAACATTAGCAGCGATTACGTGTACATGTCATAGCTATCTGATTATATTTTTGCATAACGACCGGTTAGTCTCAGAGTCACTGAGTCACTCAGTCTGTCACATGACTGAATAAAAAAACCTGCATACCCGTGTGGATTATTGTTTCAGTGTCTTTATAGTCTACTTGTCTAACAAACCGCCTGCCTGTCTACCTACCCAGCAAACTACTAACCTCACTCACCTCCCTATCGAGCCACCCCCTACCAGCCTATCTCAATATCCCTCTTAGCTAAGTCTGCCCACCTACTAACGTAGCAATTAACGGTGAAAAAGCCTCCCTCCCTACCCTACCTTCCTGTGTGCGAGTCTGTCCATCAACTACATTTGGTGAACGACATATACTGGGTAACGCTGTGAAGTCTCCATGCTGTGTAAGACAATCACCTATTAAGCAATCCATTTTTAAACAAAACCTATACACCCTTCCTACATGTGTTTATTTGGTTATTTATATATTCCACAACGATGCCAGTGATTATTTTGAGTTATGTATCGCAGTACAATTTCACGTTGACCTATATAGTAAAGAGAGAGTTCTTGCCTTTAAAATGTGGCATTTCAACAGCATCAACTGCTTCAAGTGAGCCTGGCTGCTGACGTGACAATATGTCTTTGGCAGTCGGAAATTCTGCTTGCACTGAAACAACGTTGATGGAATTACGTGCTTCCAGGACATGTGGTATGATGCATTGTCTAAAAAATATACATTAACATCAGCTGTCAGAAAAACGCACGTGTACTACAAACGTAAAAACCTTTTTTTTTCAGAAACCTGACAATGCTTCTTCCAACGTGGGAGGTTAAACGTCGCGAGCAGGAAAGCCCCATCGCTGTAAAACGTCGAGCCTTGAAAAGCTACGGTCAAGGTAAATTAGCCTGCTGAATAAATTCACCCAAAAAGTTTGCCCTGCGATGTACTGGTGTTACATCCTGGGTATTGCCCCGCCTTGCACGTTTTGTCGGCCGGGATAGGCTCTGCTCGCCTCCTCCCACGACACTGTACAGGATTAAGCGCGTATTGAAAATGAATGAATGAAACACTGCTTGGTGCTGTTGAAATAAATCTGAGCTTAAAATTAAACGCCACTATTGCAGCATTCACTGGGATTATTCAGTGCCTGTTAATCACTGAGCGGAGCCTCATCGTTGAATCAGACCACCCCTGACGAAGACGCATATGTGCGCTTATTTGCAGTTCCAGAACACCACCTGCATGTCTTTGAGCGATACCTGGTGCCACGCGCACACACTGTAATGCACAGAATCTCCGGTGCCGTGTGTTTGACAGCACCGTCCCAGTGGCCCTCGCCTGGGCTGGTCGGCACAGGCAGCGCTTTTTTTCCGGGAGACCCTACTCAACACGACAACTTCGATGCTCCAATATGGGCTGCTTGCTGCATGTGCCCAGATCGCACCTCCATTCGATGGGTGACAGAGCCTCTTCGTGCACTGCTCCAAGACTCTGGAATGCCCTTCCATTAGAGATTCTGTCAGCTGAGTCCCTGGGCATCTGCAAATCTCGTCTCAAGACTCACGTGTTCCGTAGAGCTTTCAAGTCCTCTGGCTAGGACTGTTAATGTGGTTCACTGTTGTCGTGCCGGGATGATGGCTCGCTGCCGACCTGCGCCTGCTCGGGAACATTTTTTCCTTCCTTGTTTGTTGAAGAATTATTTTTTTATTGCTCATTTTATATCCTTCTATAATTTATTGCCACTACTTGACTTTCAGTTTAACTGTCCTGATGTTGTTGTTGACATGCCCTTCTCTCCACAGCTCGGATTTGTACACAAAAAAACATAGAATGTTTGCTGTTCTTACGTCGTTGTTGTTGACAAGCCGTTGTCTCCGCAGCTCTGTGCAGCGCTTTGTAACGCTCAGGTGAACAGCACTCTAGATGTGCAATTATTATTATTATTAACTACAGCGTTGTTGTTTTTATATCCTAGGGCCATGTGAATGCGGGAATTTCCACCACCTGCTTTTGTGCAAATTAAACGTTCTATTTATTTTACCAGAAATAACAAAAAAACAAAGGGCATTGGTCAATAACACGGTGTCCCTCAATGACAAAAGGTACAATAAGATGTACATATGCGGTGGTACTTTTAGACAATGGCACCTCTGTTTAATCCGTGCTGTGAGAAAGGGTCATTGCCTGAAACGTCGCCTATCATATGATATATACCAGAAGCGTACCCACTTTATGGGCAATGTTGTTCCAAGAGTTAACGCAATCTTTCGTCCTTTCTTGTTGACGATATTTTATGCTGATTTGACTGCTTTGACTCGCATTACTTTTAGAAATATTGCAGCTGGTGGAGACGACTCGGTGGCGCAGAGAGTAGCGCTGTGGCCGCATAGCAAGCAGTCCCGGGTTCAGTTCCCAGCTCGGGCGACTTTCTGTGTGGAGTTTGCGTATTCTCCCCGTGTCCGCGTGCGTTTTTGGCGAGTACTCCGGTTTACTCCCACTGTCCAGAAACATGCTGCAGCCTAGGTTAATTGGCCTGCTGAAAAAAAATGCCCCAAAAAGTGTTCCTTTCGATGTACTGGCGTCACATCATGGGTATTCAACCGCCTTTCGCCCTCTGTCGGCCAGGATAGGATCAGGCCCCCCACGACTCTTTACAGAATTAAGCGGGTATTGATACTAAACTGAATATCGCTGCTAGATCTCTCAGATGGCCGGCTGACCCCGGTGCGGTCGTCCTGGTGGCTGACACCGGGGGCTCTTCAAAACGACCGGTCGACAGAAAAATCGCTGGCCAAGGATGGCGTTTATTAACCGTTAGCCGGGAGGGCCCAGTTAGGACCGCTTAAACATTTACCGAGCACGGGAGCACTTGGGCATGCTGGGCAATGTGATCCTTAACCCTTCAGTCCAATCCAACACATACTGATATAGACCAATCTGCCCACCTGACCAGCATATCCTACAAACCGATAAGGCTGCCTAAGACTACCATTACCCGCCGACTTGCCAGTCGACTTGCCTACGAATATTATCCATGTTTAAAAATGTTCAACCTTCATGCCCTAGTTTTCCATCTCTCAACCACATACGACAATCTATCCCCACCCTGCCAAAAAGGTTCTCTCGGGACTCACCTCTGCACACCCTTCCCGCACTACTCACCTACACGCACTCACTGGCCTTTCCCCACTCATCTCACTCCACTTCCCCTGAATGTGCTCTCAATCCATCAACACTCACCCCACTACTCCCCTGCACACGCTCTCCCACCTCTCCCCAATCAACTCCATGTTCTACCCTCCACGCACTCCCCCCTCTTTCTCCCGTCATCTGACTCTGCACAACCCCCCCATCTGCCCCCCCCCGTCACTGTGTTTC
>JAZEWT010000003.1:23001340-23022635 GCA_036362905.1 Mordacia mordax | reverse complement strand
TCTGCCCCCCCCGTCACTGTGTTTCATACAAACTTTCTGTCGAACCCCTCGTCGATCACTGCTTGGTGGGAGGTCGCTTCCTCTGCTGATGTGCACGCAGTCTGGAACGCATTTCCCGTGACCACCTTCCCTGTAAGGATCGTTCTGTTGCTCCGATCCAGGTTCTAACCCCCTCCCGACCTCTGATACTAACCGAGTCTGTGATACTTGATTCTTTCTGGTTTGCCGTGAGGACCTCCTTTGTTGGCAACGTCTTCAGGCTAGGAGTCATCACGCGCTTGTGCCGATTTCACACAACTTTGAACAATGCTAGAGCCTCGCTCTTAAATAATCGATCCGTTCTGGATAGTCTAGATGCCTCTAACGTGTGAGGCAAAATATCGCGAAGGAAAGAGGAATGCTCGCCATGGGTAACACGAATGAGCAGCTCGTAAGAGCAATTTTCACACATTGAGCCATGAATGCCTACATCGTCTTTCTCTGAAGGATGTGTCTTCAAATCCAGCATCACTACAGTCTTTCTCTCTGCTCTTAAACCATTAATTCCCCTCCCATGCCTGGGAAAACTTGAAATCCTGCCTCGACCTTCCCAAGCTCTCAAGAGATAGGCATGCGCGTATTCTTACGCAGCTTGCGACACAACAGCATTAAGATGCTGTGAGCATTGGCGTTGAGCTGCGACATAAATGTTGTTGTTAACATGCCACTCTCTCCACGGCTCAGATTTGTAACAAAAAAAAAACCGTTACTGTTGTTTATTTGCCATTCATGTGTCGTTGTTGTTGCTGACATGTCATTCTGTCCACAGCTTTGTGCAACGCTTTGTGACCCTCGGGTGGAAACTGCTCTGGAAGTGCAATTATTATTATTATAAAATATTGGGCGGCACAGTGGCCCAGTGGGTAGCGCTGTCGCCTCACAGCAAGAAGGTCTCGGTCAGAATCTCGGCTCGGGTGCCTTTCTGTGTGGAGTTTGAATGTTCTCTCCGTGTCCTCGTGCGTTTTTGCCGGGCACTCCGGTTTCCTCCCACAGACTAAAAAACATGCTGCTGCATAGATTAATTGGCTTGCAGACAAAATTGCCCGCAGTGCCCGGTGATGGACTGGCGTCCCATCGGGGGTGTATCCCTGCCTTGCGTCCTGCGTCTGCCGGGATAGGCTCCGGCTCACCGCGACCCTGTACAGGACTAAGTGTTTTCTGACAATGAGATGAGATTATAAAATATTGCACAGACTACAGCTTTCATGGGACATTATTATGTAACTGCCTTAAGAAGCCATTCAGGGCCATGCTGTGAGATGTAAGTAGTTGCATAACAGTGGACAGTCTTGTCCCCATTACCGGAGTGTGTAAAGTCTACCGCTGGCATAATGTCATTCAGCAGAGATGAGTGTAACTCCAATAATTATTTGTTCAACAGAGTAATGACAAACGAACCGACTGATGGCTGAGTGGTGGGACAAACTGAGACACATTCATATTACAAACACACACATACACGCACACATCACACACTGCGTAATAGGCAGACGTGACAGATACTATAAAATATTAGAGAAACAATGATGGGAAAAAAGACCGACATCAAACAGACTGACGTCACACAGACCATCGATGATGATTACTTCCAAAAGCTGCTCTTTTGGGATAGCCGCCTCGACCGCTCCTCTCTCCTTCGCTGCGCTGCATCAACGGAGCTGCTATATCACAAACGACGGGGATTTTGTCCAAGACACCCACCTAAAATGACGTTTTGGGCAATGGATGGTAAAGGGAAAAACTCGACACACTCGTTGATAACATAGCCGTGTCGAGCGTTCCTCCTCTTACCTTCACGACGTTTCGACCTGATGATGCCTCCAACGTGGGAGGCTCATTATCGGCGAAGGCAAGAGGAGAAACGCTCGCCGCGGCTATCGCGTGAGTAACATTAACAAATCGAACCGTGAAAAACCCCACGATAAAAACAACAATGGGAAATTTGTAATGATGTAGGTTTTCACGGCTCGATGCATGACGATTGCTTCGAAAAGCTGCTCTCTCGGGACAGTCGCGTCGATGGCTCTCTCTCCCTCCATCGCGACATTTCGCCTCACACATCACAGGCATCCTCAGGCGCAGTGTGTGTGTGTCGTGTGTGACTCCTATTTATATGTAGGTACTATGTATCTGTTAAGTCTCTTCTATAGCTTTGCTCTCTTCCAAATGGACCTCGACTTTCGTCCATTGCTCCTGGAAGAGAGCAACGCTATAGAAGTTGGGTCGCTTTTCAACACACCGCTGTGCTGAGATAGTAAAGGCATTGGCGCGTTCTCTGTTCACGTGACAACCCTTTACTGATTGGCCGTGTCAGGTGGTGGAGGGTTAAACGACAGTATTTTATAATTTTCTACGTGACCGGACCCAAAAATGAATTTCATCGGAAGTAGAGGAAGCGATCGACGCGGCTGTCCCGAGAGAGCAGCTTTTCGATGCAATCGTCAATGGACAATTTTTTTTTTTTAAAGCAATTGCACCTCCACGATGCGGTCCTGAGCCAGCAGCCCGGCGAGTTGAGCGGGGGAGTCATCGTCCACGGCACGGATGAACTGGCCCGGCTTGCTCTTCTCGCTGTGAAGGTTGAAGCCGTAGCCACCGGGGCCCTTCACCATGTGGCAGAGGCGCGGTCGTGGCTCGACGGGCGTCCCCGGAGAAGATGCCTGAGCGGGGAGATTGACGCGAGCGTTGTCAGTGTCGTCGTCGTGGTTACCACAATGTTGTCATGACCGTCGTCGTCGTCGCTATCGATTACGATCATCGCCATTGTTATCATCATCACTGTTGTCACCGTCATCATCAAAATACACTGTCATCCTTATTACCGACATTGCCATAGTGATCAGCACCATCGACACCATCATTGTCATCATGTTCACTTTACAGCCATTAACCTGTAAAATCATCATCGGCAACGCCACAACCACCATCTCTCAATATCATCATTATTAACAGCAGTGGTAGCATTGTGAAAGATAGTCGTTAATAAAAGCTGGAGACTTCCTCTTATGCACGATCCTACAACCCGTGGCGTGATGCCTATAATTCGCGGAAAATGGGGACCATGAACATGACTTTCACAAATTATCTGCAAATTGTTTCCCCTAAAGTTCATTGCAGAGCGGGCTTCAGACGAGTGGAGTCGATTAGTGAATAACCCTTCAGAAGACGCGATAAACCCATATCGGTCGCCCATATTGTGAGGGAGATTACACGAAACGATTTCGTAATACAGCACCACACATCACGACAGCAATTGAACATTATCCACAAAAAATCCACTGCCCAAACATTCCACAGGCAAATGATCAATTCTGGTAAAACATTTCAAATATCAGGCAGCAAATCACAGTGGTTCAACACGTTGAATAAATAACCGATTCAGCGAAAATTAAAACTGGAGTTTTCTTATTGTCACTCAGAAGAGGGAGATTTCAATGTTTGAACCGATAGCATATCTTTAGCAAACACATCCTGAAGACTAACTTCTTGACGCTTCAGTGGGCTGATACATATATACCTTTGTCAACACTTTGCGGCTTATCGTGTAGTTGTGGACTCTGTACCCGCAGAGACCAGCCAGGTGAAGTATGTTTAACCAACTCCCATAACGAATACGGCGTTAGGGAGACTTTCAGCCATCGGTAGGTGAATAACACCGCCAATTGGAGTGAAGAAATACGGACGTCAAGAATCAACACGCCATTTGAGACCCAAATATCGCACCCCGTGGCGGACATCTCTCAGAGGACACTGGTGTAAGTGTGAAGTGGGCCTCCACATAAGCATTAACGCCATCAGAACATAAACAGGCCACGGCGGTGCGATTATCATCCCCATAGACACACACAGAAATACGTCGAGGCTGAAAGGATACATTAAAAACAAGGCACAGCCATACAATTGTGGCCGTGCAATGCAAACTCTGGACCATATGGTGAACACACTGCAGTCTGCGCTGCATCAACGGAAGAGGAGGAAGAGTAAAATTACACAAACTCTCTCCTGAAGCCCGCTCGTCGTGGCCGCAGCAGCCCTCGCGACACTGGGCATTCCACCTCTGGAGCAGATCGCTGCCACGCCGCCAGGACAGCGGAATATTGACGGGAGGCAGAGATTTTTTTGGAAAGAAATTCGTACCACGCGCGTTTGAACGCACGCACGCACGCACGGCCGGCCGCTCGGCGCACGTCGGCGAGCGTGTTCACGAAGAGTGATCTCCCCGCAAACCCACGGACAACCGAGCTGGATTCGCGACACGCGGGGAACGTGCGGAGCCGCGCGTTCCGCCAGCGGAGAAGACGTCGATAGCATTTTGTAGAACGCAAATTAAACTGCGCAGATGAGCGTACCAGCTCGAGCAGCAGCGTCGAGGCCGGGACGCTCTGCTGCTGGACCGGCCGGCTGAGTTTACTTCACGATTATGGCCACAAGTCACCAGTGATGCGTGATTTTATAAATTGGTCTGAACCATCCCGAGATCGACTCAGCCTCAAATGCGTACCTGCTGCAGCGTGTACACATCGCCAATAGTGAGACAGAGGCGGCCGGGTGTGGTGCTGGCTACCCACTCCCTCGTGTGCCCTCCCACCTTCGTAGGTGCTCGGGAGATCTTTGTCTTTGTGTGGGGATGTATGTGTGTGATGTGTGTGTGTGATGTGTGTGTGTGATGTGTGTGTGTGTGTGATGTGTGTGTGTGATGTGTGTGTGTGATGTGTGTGTAGATGTGTGTGTGTGTGTGGCACGGGCTAGATAAGAGATGGACTTATGTGGCACAGGAGGACCTGGAGCTGAGTGAACTTGCTGAAGACTGATACCAGTGCTGTCAAGATCGATCTCTGTGGAGGAGGATCGTGAAGGAGGCTACGGGGCAGTTGAAGGCAGTCGCCCTCCAACAACAACGAAGGGCGGGGGGAGCGACGCTCACAACAAGGAGCGGAGCATCAGGCGGCTAAAACACAGCAAGTTGGCACAGTAGGGAGCATAGGTGGTACATCCATCTGCGAGTCATCAAAGTCAGGCAACCCATAATACCCGGGTCTGTCCCGATACCTCTTGTCGGCAAACCTTCGACACACCACGTGGCCTCAAGGTGCATATGGCCTGGCATAGGCGCCGTCATCGTCACATAGAGGCGAATGGCGGTTGTGTGTGGGATGTGTGTAGAGATGGGTGTGGGATGTGTGTGTGTGTGGGGTGTGTGTGTGGGATGTGTGTGTGTGTCGGATGTGTGTGTGTGTGTGTGTCAGATGTGTGTGCGCACAAGGGAGCATGCTGGGTGTGTGTAGGAGGTTGTGCATCTGTTTGTTTCACACGTACAAATTGTACCGTAGTTATTACGAGATTAAAAAAAATATAATTGTTTTGTGCAACTGCCATTTTTATCACTGGATTCAAATCTCATCGTCACAATCCTCAGAGAAAAAACAAAACTATGAATCAACAGCATTCTGTAACTGAAATCAGATTTCTATTCTTAGAATAAAAACTCGATGCACACAGTCATAGAGCATCGACGTGGGGTGGCCCTGAACCCTCTGGGCTTTTCACAGTCCTCAGCTCCCAAGAGCAAGGGTCCAAGTTGGAAACCTGGTCTGGTGGGTGAAAACAACTCTTAAGTTTCCATCAAAAACCTCACAGAGCTGCAGTGGAGCTCTCAGAAAAACAAATAAACATGTAAATCTGTGTTCATTATCTCCACACACAAATAAACACGATACATTTATCGACGATGAGACGGTGTAATCTAATATTTACCTTATTGCCCTGGAGGGTTGTATTACCGCACGTGGCAATTAAACGAATTGTTTAACGCTTAAGAGCTGGACCTCAGCCAAAATAACAAATGAATAACAAAACATAAATCACCACGAGTTACTTTTGTGCAGGCACTGGTGACCGACATAGGCTATGGCTTTCCACTTGAGCAAACCAGCAGAACCAGGGGCGGCTGAAAACCCTGGATTCAAACCGAGGCCCTTCATTTGTGCCAACTCAACTCTCCGACCCTTGTCTCCGAAGTGAGGCACATTCTAGGAGCGCGAGCACCACGGTGGTATTAATGTTGCGAGTCTCAAGAGCAGGAAACCGGGCATTCCACAGGCATGGCAGGGTTTCCTCTCTGACCTTAGGGGCAATTTCATTCCCGTCTCCGAGCAACGCACACCCCGTCTCGCAATGCGGCCGGGGTGTTGCCCTGCCGACCCCCGCCTCGATTTCAAGACGATCGTTTGTTACGTTTTTACTGGCACCGTGTGTGCGGACGGCACGGTGTCATGCGCACACCTGTGCCACGTACGTCCACGTTGCCGAGGCTCGATGGGAATTTCTGCGAGTTGCGAGGACATGTTGTTGTTCCTTGGAACGGCGCGGTGGCGTGGCAGTGAGTAGCGCTCTCGACTCACAGCAAGACGCACCCGGGTTCGAATCCCAGCTCGGATGCCTTTCTGCGTGGAGTGTGCGTGTACTCCGGTTTCCTCCCAACGTCCAAAGACACTCTGCTGCTTAGCTTAAGTGGCCTGCTGAGAAAATTGCTCTCAGTGGCCAACGATGGACTGGCGTCATATCCTGGGTATAGCCCCGCCTTGCGCCCTCTGTCTGCCGGGATAAGCACCAGCCCCCCCCCCCGCGACAACCGGACAGGATTAAGCAAGTTTATTGATAATGATGTTTCCCTACGTTCGCCAACTATCCAGGGAAGTGAATTATGGTCAAATAAGTTCCCCTCCCCCATCCACAGACCCGCACGACGTGGGGAGCCTCTCATCCAGCAGTGGACTCACAAAGGGGCTGTGCATGTACAAACGTGTGGATCTATCTAATCATCAAATGTTTGAATTTTATTATCCTTGGGTAGAGAATGTCAAACTGTTACGACTGCTTAAGATAATCAATAACTTCACCAAGGTTCTCGAGATGGGGTAATTGCTGGCTTGTCGCACTGGTGGCCCTAAAGGTGCACCTGGCCTGGCACAAGCGCCGCGGTGACGTCACCACCACTTAGTCGTAAATGGCGGCTGTTATTGTTGCTGGTGCTTTCAATGTTCCGCGTGTGAAATCCACTGGCCTGCGCCACACATAATCCACACGTTCCAAGGTTTGTTTGGCAACGGTGAAGTGGTGATGGTGGTGCTCATAGCGGTGCTGCGATTGTTGATGACGACGATGAAAGTAATGGGAGTGGTGGCAGTGTTGTTGACGACGACGATGGTGGTGGTTGGTGGTGGGAAGGCTGTGCGGCTCGAGTGGTGCTTCGAGTGGCCGTTCAGTGCCGGCGGAGACGGGATCACGATCCTGAAACCCTATCGTAGCCTCTCCAACGCACGGTTGCCATGCTCACACTGCAGCCCCGCGCACCCACCCCCAACACCCGTGTGCGCTCTCCAGTCCTCCCCGGTGGAGAGCTCGCAACGTGCTCGCTGTCTCCCCGCTCGCTGTCCCACCGCTCGCTGTCCCCCTCCCCCCACTCTCTGTCCCCCCGCTACTCGCTTGTCCCACGGGGGAGGTCGGGCGGCGGCGACCCGCAACGAGAGGAGAGGGGTCCGTGCGCTCCAACCGCCCGCACGAGACTCCAAGGGAAAATTAAAGAAGGGAAAGTCGCTTATGGGGAGACAAACCGAGAGGATCAGTATCGTTCATTATCAATACCCGCTTAATCCCGTACAGGGAGGTCTGGAGCCTATCCCAGCAGACAGAGGGCGCAATGTGGGGCAATGCCTCGGATGATGCCGCCAGTGCACCGAAGGGTACTGTTGGCAGTTTATACTCAGCAGGCCAATTAACCTATGGAGCAGCGTTTCCAAGGCGGTGGGAGAAAACCGGAGTACCCAGCGAAAACCCACGCGGACACGAGGAGAGAGAGAGAGAAAACGCGCAAACTTCACAGAGGCACCCGAACCAGGGCCCTCCTTGCTCTGAGGCAGCAGCGCTGCTCCCTGCGCCATCGCGCTCCCTACCATTCGAGGAGATTACGATTGGCGGTTTAAGCAGAAGCCCTCTTCCGCCCGTCCTCCCTCTATGTCTAGGAGCCATTGACCGAACCGGGGAAATTGAAGCGCATGCCAAGGCAAGGCGGTTTTCGCGTGCGGGTGGTAAACATTGGGGGAGACGTGTGGATGGAATGGAAATGCCATCACAGCACCAAGGATGCCCGGCGATAAATTTGCGGGCAGGCAGAAAAGGAATGGGAGCATAGCAACAAAGGTCCTGACTGTACGTTTAAACTTAACTGGAAAGTTCACACGCGTTTAATGCAAATGTGAAGGGGAAAAAATTCCACACATTCGTCAACAACACTGTTCCAAAAGGAAAATTATAAAATAGGCAACACCTCGGGCAATTGGCCCTCCTCACTTGACATGGTCACAAGCAGGGGGGTAGGGGGGGGCATTGCCTATTATTCACTGCATTTTCTGGGACGTTTTATTGATGTGCGTGGAGTTTTTTTGTTCATTGTCCACCACTGCCAAAACAGCGACAGCGTCACGAAATTGTTTTAATCTGAATGGTTGATGTATATCTTCCACGTCGCTTGCAGTGTACACTGTTTCGGCTCCCAAATTGCACGGTTGCTATATCTCAGGTTAAGCCCGTGGGGTTGAGAAAGAGGAGTTAATTAAGCAATTTTCTTCAAAGCCTAGCACAAAAGAGGACCCGCATCTGCCCTCCCTTGGTCCAAAAACCGCTGAGCATCTCTGCTATAACACTACGATAACATTCCTGTGACTTTACATTCATTTTTGTATGACTTACAAAGATTCAAACTTGTCGGACAGCCAATGACAACACCTAACGTAATTCCGCATTTACAATCCTGTACGATTTTCATTCAAACAGCAACAAAATGTGATTGCGTCTCAAGCGGTTATATTTCCTTTAGAGATATAGTCAGAGCCAGAGGATATCGAATGGTCTTGGGCGTAGACTTGAACAAGGGCAGGAATTCAGCAGCACGGATGACTGGGGGACAAGGGAGTTTCAGCGGGGAAAACTTAGGAGAATGAGTGACCTCCAACTGAGCCATTGCGACTTCCTTTGATAGAAATACATGAACTCTCACCTACTAGTTGTCTCTGTTGCTGGGCCACTTTAATTGATGCGCATAAGGTATTCTGCTTAGCTTCGCAAATGCTGAACATAAGGAACACAAAATAGGCAGGGGTAAAACAGCACAAAACTCAGTGACATTTTACCGCATTCCCCAGAAGGTTGAGCACACAGAACCACACGTGAATAGAACGTTTCAACCATCCCCCCCCCCCACTGTTCTGTGAACAATGCATGCTCCTGCACTTTGGAGGCAACTTTCAAATGTCAAGCTCCGCAATGAGCTCTGGGAGGGGTGGCCGAAACCATTGTTTGGGCAACGTTCTTTCTTCTTCGTTACTAATCATACAACTTTCCAATCTGTTTATTTTTGGATGTATGTCGCTGTTAGGCTCTCCCTCGGGATGACGACACGAGAAGAGGGTCCGGCGAGAGCTGGTCGTGCCGACCGCGACGAGCTGCAGGGATGCGGAAAGAAAGCGAAGCGTGCGAGCGGGACAGATCCCACGACGAGGCGACCTTCCCTGTGACCGCCTCCAGGAGCATGAGGTCATCAGCAAGGTCACCAGCCAGGCTTTGCATTTTGGGTGTTTCCCAGCATCCTCGTTTACTCACATTTATTGATGTTTCTGCCAACGTGGACTAGAGCCTTATCGTGCTAAAGAGATTTGTGTTCCAATGAACCCGAGATCTATTACTTGGAAGTCCAGCGCTCCTACTAAGGTCTCCTTTGTGAACAGGTCTGGTGTCTATCGCTCCTGCTAGGGTTTCCTTATGTTAAGAGATCTGGGAAAGAGGTTGCAGACAAATAACCATCTGACTAAGGGCACCTGGGTCTGTCCCGTGGCCTGTCGGCGAGCCTTTGACACGTCACGTGGCCTCAAAGTGCATACTGCCTGGCACAAACGCCGTGGTGATGTCACCGCCATTTCGTGGCAAATAGCGGTTGTCGACGAGTCGAAGAATCCATTCGGAAATCTCGCAGAGCAGTACGACCCCCCCCCTTGTGTACATGATACACTCTATGTAGGGAAAGTAAAACGATGTGGACAATGAGGTAATTGAAGTGATCTCACTGGCAGTAGTTCTGCGTTGTCATTTTCCAGGGTCATTCTCCGACAAACGGCGGAGCATTGCTTGCTTGAATGTATTTGTTTACATCTTACAACACAATACCAACAGAACAATTGGAAAATAATTGTGAGGAAAAGCTAAAGTAAATACACAATTAAATAAACTAAAGTATAAATGCGTTCAGAAGGAAAAAATATTGCACTTCATGGATCTGAAAAAAGGTTTATTGAGTTTTCGTATAATTTTACAAGGGTCCCAGCATTTGGATATTATATTAAATCCATTATAGCGCTGTCGCCTCACAGCAAGAAGGGCCCGGGTTCGAATCTCGGCTCGGGTGCCTTTCTGTGTGGAGTTTGCATGTTTTCCCCGTGTCCTCGTGGGTTTTCGCTGGGCACTCCGGTTTCCTAACACAGTCCAAAAAACATGCTGTTGCATGGGTTAATTGGCTTGCATACTAAATTGAACGCAGTGCCCGGTGATGTACCGGCGTCCCATCGTGGGTGTATCCCTGCCTTGCGCCCTGTGTCTGCCAGGATAGGCTCTGGCTCATCGCGACCCTGTACAGGACTAAGCGTTTTCTGACAATGAGATGAGATGAGATCAACACACGCAGGCAGACCGGCAAACAGACAAACAAACACAATTATCAAGCCGACTGACTGCCTATCTGGATGAAATCCACTAATGAGCACTTATTTTCTCACAGGAAG
This sequence comes from Mordacia mordax, assembly GCA_036362905.1. NCBI lineage: Eukaryota > Metazoa > Chordata > Hyperoartia > Petromyzontiformes > Petromyzontidae > Mordacia > Mordacia mordax. The sequence continues at coordinate 23,011,767 of JAZEWT010000003.1, read as the reverse complement.
AAGCCAGAGAGCCCAGACCCCCCCCCTCCCCCCATTGAATATGAGGAGACGCTGTTTAAAGCTCCACATAACTCAGACGCCAGAATCCATTGCGGTTCTGGCATCTCCAACAGTCACCTTGTAGTCTACAATACCTGGCGTTCCCACGCCATCTCCCATCACAAGCAACAACAAGGTTCAACCCTGCGTAATTTGTGAGATTTGATGAGCTCAGAAGCATTCCTGTTGTTGGGTAACCTCATTTATATACCTGCGCCTGTGAACGCTGCACAACCCACAAACACGGCGGCGTGCTTAGTTTAAGATGTTATCATCTTATTAATGAGTGTTTATACAAATGAGAGGAAACTGGAGCGTCCGCAGAAATCCCACGCGTGTAAGTGGGCAGCAGTCCATCCCACACAGATGGCAATGAGTCCACATTTTGCCGTACCACCTTCTCCTGGAGAGTCAGTCAGAGTATGGCACTTCCTCAACAATAAACGGGGAGTTTTGCAGCATTTGTGCGGTGATCCACCAACCCTCGCTGCTTTCTCCACAGCACAGGGTCACGGACCACGTGTCCACCACCGCCCAGCAGCCGTACCTTGGCGCTCAAGAGAAAAGATGGCGATATCCAGTTCGTGAAGCCACCAGTCAATAATAATAATAATTGCACTTCCATAGCGCTTTTCTCCCGTGGGTCAATCAGTCACGGCTACAGACAGCAGCCGTCAATGTCTCAGGGACCAATATCTATAGACACGGGTCTGTTGTGAAGCGGTCACGAGTTGCTCGGACATCAATGAACCCACCCGCCAAGGAACGCAAACCGCTCTCAACCCAGCGGTGGCCCTGTGCGCGTGTGTATGGGGCTCTTTCTACTTTTTCCCACAAGAGCGTAAATTGTAGGTGAGTGTGGGAGGATAAGGCATTGGTCAGTTGCATAATAAACGACCCTAAAAGGAAGGCTGTAGTGAAGAAAAAACAAATACTGTACCTCTCTATTTTGTGAAATTTAGACACAAACTTCAGACGTGTTTTGGGCTGATCAGACAAAGAGTAAAGCGTAGTGAACTCGCAGATTAAGAAAGCAGCCAATTTTATTAACGTGTTTATTAATTAATTTCCTGGTGACAGCACTATGAGATCACGAGTCTCTTGTCCAAGGGAGAACTGGGTGATAGAGAACAATACGAGAGTAAGCGTTGAAATTCAAACGCAACGTGTCAAACAAACGCCAAAGACATCCTTCTAACGAAGACCAATCATTGGCACTAAGCATTAGTGAGTAAACCAAGCGACTGCAGTATAAACAACGACCACAAACGGATGCACTCAAACGTTGTAAATGTTGAATACAGTTTATCGTAAAATAGCGACTGACAGAAAGCAGACCATGTAGGTTTCTCAGTGAGTGGGTGCTGCACCGCCCTCCGTGCGTGTTTTTGGCATTTAACCGCCACGTATTATTGTTCTGCAGGCAATGGTTGTGCAGTGCGTAGCCCTGTCGCCACACAGTAACAACAACCCGGGTTCGACTCCCGGTTTCGGTGTCGCCCGTGTTGAGTTTGTTCTCCCCGTGCCCGCGTGGGTTTCCTGCCATGGTCCAAAGACACTGATAATGAATAAACTTTGACGTTTCGGGCCATGTCCTGGAAAGCTTCTTTGCAAACGCAACATAATGTCTGGGCCTGCGTAGGGCACCGACGATAAGCAGTGCACAACACACCCTGTCAAGAGAATATGGCACGGACGTTATTTGTAGAAGAGATGTCGGCATTTTTACAAGGTCCATAAAATGTCACGAAGGCGTCATGCAATAAGAAAAAAGAGCCTTTAAAGTTGGTTAGTTTGGCACGCAAAAATGTCTCTGATGTCAATTGGGTACTATTATTGCTGCAGCAGAGCTTCTGAATGCGCTTTTATAGTTTTTTTTTATAATCGATGAAGCTTTATGCTCGTTTTGGATAGCCCAGGTACACAATCGCAGCACGCAGCCACAAACGTAAACTTTTTGACAAGACAAATATTCACTTTTAATCTGACTGTTGAAACAAGTTATGCATCATTCGTCACTGTCAAAATTTACTACAGTTGTAACGATACATTTGATCTATTAAACCCAATTCCTAAGCACGTGATATGGGTGTTGAATCTCATCTGCCGGAAAAATATGTTTTTTTAATGGGTTCAATGTGATCCCTACAGCCATAAGAGGCGCTAACATTCAGCACAATGTTGAATCGCTGCCGTGAATAGCCACAACATTTCACATTTTTTGTGCCAATCTCATCACTCGTTTCTTCACAGTGGTGCTTGCGCTCATGCCGTTGGCTGCCATTCCACCATGGGCCCTGCGACCCCTCAGCATGGCGTGTCCTGCCCCCGAGACTAACATCCAAAACGATGGCACCGCCGACTTCTGTTTTCACTCCCCAATCCACGTGCTCCTCGGCGGAAAAGGCCATGGGAGTAAGGCGACCTCCCGACGAAGGAGGAGGCTCAGCTCATAAATCATTTCGGCCGCCTAGTTTGTTGCACGATTTCACGATTTTTTTTCCATTGTTCCTTCCCGAGCCCCACCTCGCCAGCTTCCTCTACTTTTAAACGAGCATCCATTAATGAGCGGTGGAAAATAAATACTCTGTAACAGGATTTGGTTTTAATATAAAAAATATTACCGATGGGTTCATTTATTTATTTGTACGTACACATTTGAGAGTTAAACAAGATGCCTCACGAGGTCACGTTGGGTCCACACCCTGCAGAATCATCCCGCCAACGCCCTGCCCCAGTGACTTTACTCACGTCACCGCAATATATGTTGACTCCGGAGAAAGACACTAACGAAAGAAGTTTACGTTGCAAGCGATTATTATTAGCAGCGATGGTTGTGTAACTATTGCGACTCCTCTCAAAATAGCTCCCAGGTATCTTGCTCAGGTGTCAATTTAACCAGAAATCCAGACAAAAATATGTATAACCTGATTTTCTGCTCCTATATCTAGTTTTGACAACAAAGACTTTCGAGGTAATAATGGCAGAAACAGCAGGAATGTCAATTTCCTCTGCATAAAATATAAACTGCATTTCTGCCAACACAATTTAGCAGCTTGATTCGATGACATCTTTTATACAAATCAACATAAATGTTGCCGATCCACTTATCTATGATATTTGTCTAATATAGCAGGCATGTACCATTCTGTAGAGAAAACGGTTCGACCTTTGTAAAGAGAAAAGTGGAGTCGGCAACCGTGTGTGCTGGAGTGGCCTCCTGCCGATGGCAGTTTTAATTAAATCCACCTGGAGACGGAAAGCTTTTCTCGGCCCAGTATTCGCTAGTCAGGGGTTAGGAAGACTGTTTACACTTTCTTGTAAAAATACACTGTACTTTGATGGGGAGGGGGCGGGGGTTGTATGTCTCCAGTCTACCTACACCGACGGCCGTCATATAAAAAAATATATTTTGAGACCTTCAATCTGCCTCGGGGTTTAGTGTTCTCCTATTACTAGGTACAACAATTAATTAAACAGTTGGTGTTGACGTCGCCGTGAGGGTAGGTTAACTATATTCTTAATTACGCCAGACCTTCTGCTCTCCAGCCTTTCGCATCTGTCACTCATCCACGCCCCCCAGTCCGCATTAACTGATTTTACAAACGGACTGATTTTGCAAGGGCGGCGCGGTGGCGCAGTGGTTAGCGCTGACGCCTCACAGCAAGAAGGTCCCGGGTTCGAGTCTCTCGGCTCCGGTGCCTTTCTGTGTGGAGTTTGCATGCTCTCCCCGTGTCCGCGTGGGTTTTCGCCGGGTACTCCGGTTTCCTCCCACAGTCCAAAAGCATGCTCCTGGATAGATTGATTGGCTCGGAGACTAAAAATTGTCCCGCAATGCCCGGCGATGGACCGGCGTCCCGTCGTCGGGTGTATTCCTGCCTTACGCCCTGTGTTTCCGGGATAGGCTTCGGCTTCACCGTGACCCTATATAGGATTAAGCGGTTTCAGATAATGAGATGAGATGAGACTGATTTTGCAACTGAAAATATCTGTACTTGTTTTTACTCGGTGTTAAACAAAAACATCTAGCATAAAAATATATACTTTGTGGCTGGCCCCGAAGTCAAATACTGTATGGATTATAGTAAGCTGCTATTACATTGAATTCCCAGCCACTGCTCTTTATATGTCCTGGCTTAGGCCTTGTATAGGCCTGAGCTTTACTTTGGCCGATTCAAACCCACCGACATCAGGATATGGCACTTAAATGCTTGTGCCCTCAAAAACAAAAGGCTGTGCCGTGGGAGTAGCTGCTGTTACTTCATCTGATGATGAAGATGATGTTTGTTTTGGCAGACAGGGGCTGGGTCTGGCAGGAAGCACGGCCAAGAGTAGGTGGGGTTCTCTCCGTTAGGCTCATCAATCACCATCATTTTATCATAACATCGCACATGAATAGCATTAATAAGGAAATAATGTAGGTTGTAATATTTTAATCATTGATATTTGAGGTGAGACACACACAGCGCTTTTGGCAAAGTCTCGATCTTATGCAATTGCCCCAGCAAACGTGGGCATGCCTTCACGTGGCGTTTCAGAAAGCCAATGTCCTTTTCACTTAATGAGACAAGAGGCCAGACCAGGCAACTGCATCTCGGCACGTGTTGTGATCACTCCGGTCGTTATGTACAGTAGAGCAATTTGAAAAACAACCGGTCTCCCTGGGGAAATGGACAATAGGGCAGCCTGAACGAAGGGCAATATATATACGGCATTACCATGGCAGGGACAAAAATAACTATTGTATCAGATTTAGGCTGTTCAGTACCAGCATAGTTGTACCCATATATATATAATGGAGCCAGTGTTTTTGTGTTTTTCCGCAATGACGTCCACTGGCTTCGAATCTTATTTTTAACTACACAACACCAAGGTTAATATATTTTTTAAGATTTACTTCCCACTTATTATTACTCTTCTGAAACTTAAGAGAGCCGGCAGCAATGTTCCCATAGGAGGGGATCGGGACGAAATCCAGGTCAAACCAGTCATGTCAGCAGAAAACGTCATCAAAAAGAGACATCAGCAGAATGCGTTAAACGCTTGGAACAAGACTACCCGTAGGGCGGGTACACTGCTAATATAAGCAATTGTATTGACGCCAGATGAATGATAGAATAAGTATGAGCCTGGTACGGAGCTGCTTTTGCAACCAGCCAATTATTCGATAGGAGCAGCATTTGTTTAGGCGGATTAAGTCCTGACCAGGGCGGCGCGGTGGCCCAGTGGTTAGCGCTGACGCCTCACAGCAAGAAGGTCCCGGGTTCGAATCTCTCGGCTCGGGTGCCTTTCTGTGTGGAGTTTGCATGCTCTCCCCGTGTCCGCGTGGGTTTTCGCCGGGTACTCCGGTTTCCTCCCACAGTCCAAAAGCATGCTCCTGGATAGGTTGATTGGCTCGCAGACAAAAATTGTCCCGCAATGCCCGGCGATGGACCGGCGTCCCGTCGTCGGGTGTATTCCTGCCTTACGCCCTGTGTTTCCGGGATAGGCTCCGGCTCACCGTGACCCTATATAGGATTAAGCGGTTTCAGATAATGAGATGAGTCCTGACCAGTTTTGGCGTTGCGAGTATCACTGGCAGTGTGTGTGCGAGTCACACAAATGCTGCTCACTTGCCTGATCGTTACAGGCAATAGCATTCCACGAACACTTTTTGGACCCATTCTGCGAACCACAGCACCACGGCTCGAGAGTTAAAACCAATGTTGTTGCATGCGGTGGCTTATGGCAAGGTGAGGTTACTCGACAATGACATTTGTACTTGCATAGCTTCTAAACGGAACCGCCATTCAAGGCGCTGCACTGAAACTACGGGGCGCATTGTATAAATACTACACAGTGGGCCATGGACAGGGATAAAGGTATCGTTTTTTGTCCCAGGGATTTGACTGCACGGACGGCTGCGGTGGAGGGGCAAGTGGAGGAGGAGGAGGACCTGCTCTCGTGTGACGTCGCGCCGACTGGGTTCTTGCGCTGGGTGACCGTGATGCGATGTCACTCACGCCGCGCCGCGCGTGACGTTCGCCTCCCTGCGTTCGGGGGCCGCAGCGGAACGTCTGACACGCGGTGTGACCCAAAACACACACACGGGGCAGGAGGACGAGGTCCGTGGGCATTTTGTTTGCCGAGAGAAATGCTGACTGAAAACATCTGCCCTACCTAACGTCTATTGATAACGCGGACGGACAACAAACATTTGTACTAAGCGAGCGAGACCGGAGTTTGCTTATTTGTCATTGTAAGCTTTTGAGGAGCGCGCCATATTAACACTACGTCCCCAGGCTACACAGTGCCTCTCCTCTCCCACCTCCTCTCCCCCCCTCGTCCTCCTCCTCATCTCTCCTCGGAGACTCTCAGCCGTGACGGGACAAGTGCCACTGGTCGTGGATGGTAGTGACCGCACGTCAAAACAAAAATCCACGCCGTTACGCTTCCAACGTCAAGCCCGTCCACAAACGCGATCGAGCCGAGCCGTCGTCCTCCCCTCCTACCTGGAGTGGCCTCTGCTGCCATGGAAATCGAAACCCAACAGCAACTTTAAGAGATTCCACTCCCTCGCATCCTAACAGAGGCTTTATTAAAAACACGTTCCAACGGCACCCCCCCCTTCCCCCCACGTGCACGTTAGGAAGAATCGATGTTTGTTGGTTATTTCAGTTTGTTACAAGTTGTGCCCCTGTGTTTGCGCAGGGAAATGGAATGATCTGCGTTGATCCACTCCAGCCACCGCAGCTGCGGCGGTCCATGTGCGCCGTTGTGTTTGAGATTGCTGCCGATGCATTGTTCCTGCCTGTTGTTCTGTTCGTGTGAATGTGCGGGGTTGTGCTCCTTTGCGTTGTTGACAACAGGCACTCGTTGATGGTGGTGGCTGTGTGTTGCGGTTGACTCGTGGATGTGCGCTGTAAGGGTTACGCTGCACAAACTTGTGTACTGTTGTGTTGCAGGAATAAGCGTCACGCACAGTTGTGCTGTGTGTGGATCTTATTTACAGCATTCTCTCTGCTCTGAAGTGCCACTGCCTGAAACATTATCCCCACGCATAGGCATTTTTGTTACAAGGCAGGGTACAGTTAGACTACTGGAGCAACATGGGTGTGAGTTGTGTTTCCTAATGGTGTGCACCATCATCACAGCAATTATAAGAATAATACTATTTATAACATGTGTAACATGCCTGTTCATGGATAAGATACAGAGGCGCTAAGAAACCACGGGAGAAGGGATGGGCCATCAGCCGGCGCCAACCCACCAGACACTGCCAGAAGCATGCTAATTAAAGTCCTGACCATCATTGTAAGGATCAATGAAATCAGTACACATATCATTCTGCGGAAAATCGGGACGCGGTTATAGAGAAATCGGCCAATGCCATAAAAACACCTCCGGGTTGCCAAGGGAGATGAGAGCTGCCTAATGCTCATTGAAAGTCCAGAAACACGAGTCCATTCCCGTTTATAATCATTCCCAAACTCAATCAACTGAAAACCCTTGCAATCAAGCAGGAGGGGTTTATTAATGAATTCTCTTTTCTTAGGCGAGCAGATCAAATACTGTAATTTACTTGTGATGGTCGGCTGGCTAAACAGACGTAAAATCGATAATACCATAACGCACGTGGCAGCAAACCAATGTTTGGAGGTGAAGCGTAAAGACTGTGATTCTGTACAGCATTAATCAAGCCATTGCTAGAAGAAGGGGCTCCACATGCAGTGTGGGCCATGGGGGGGGGGGGCGGGTTGTTTGACTATACCTCACCACTCTGGTCAGAGTAAGCTAATGAGAATGGTTATAAGCACCCAGAACCAATGTAAACTAACCACCGATATAATAATAATTGCACTTATAGAACGCTTTTCTCCCGAGGGTCAGAAAGCGCTGCACAGAGCTGCGGAGAGAACGGCACGTCAATGACTTCGACATTAGAACGGAAAATCAGCAACAATAACGTTTTGGGTTTTTTTTTTACAAATCCTGTAGGTATTGAACCGAGGCCACTGGATTCATAGCCAGAGTGCTGTAAGAAATATCACAGAGCTGGATTAGCTACTTATTTAAGTAATCGATGAAACTACCAATAATTGGTTCTAATACTCGACGAGTCGGTTAACGTGAAAATAGTTGTTGGGAAAATGAGTCTCATCTCTGTTACCACGTATGCCACTGGCGAAGAGGTTTTGGGTTTGGCTCGGTGGCTCTACGGGCTGGACATTGCTTATCATAGGGGTTTTCCCACCTTCACGAGGCAGGATGTTAAGGGCATCGACATTACAAAAGGGGCCTGAATAAATCCGCCACCATAAATGTAGTCGGTCCCAGTTTCCAGCTGATCAATGAACTCAACGCCTCCGCGTCCAAGCTCTGATAAACACATAGAGTATGGACTTAACAACAACCGCCACTGCACAAGTCACATTATCACAAAGGAATGTTTTGCCATGAAGTCGGTTGTTGCATGTTCACCGAAGAGAACTGCTGACTGTAATTTTTTTTGGCAGTGAGGACCCATTTTTATTTTTATATTTCTTGTCTCTCGTGTGGCTGGGGGTTGTTAAGAGCGGTTGTTTTTTTTTTCGAGGCAGTGTTTTTGTTATTAAATTGTTGAGCCGGTCCAGCTGTTGAACTGGAGGTTCCATCGCAACGTGTTTTCACTGACGAGCTGGCTGCAAATGTACGATGCTATAAAGAGCTTCTCTTTCAGCATAGCTGTGTTGGGCATTCCTCCTCCTTCGGGATGATTCACCTCCAATTTTGAAGTAACTGGAGAGGAATTTGCGCATTGATAAATCGTAAATTCGCAGTTTTTTTGGGTAAGCCATTCCTCCTCTCTCCTTTGCGGCGTTTTGCCTCCAACGTGGGAGGTGAAGTGTTGTAAAACGGTTATCCCCTCTTAAGAGTAAGCCTCATACATTGAGCCGTCAAAACCTACATCAATACGATGCTGCATAATGCATCGTGAACGGAAACCACACCTGGATCTCACATTGCATCGATCGCCAACCGATACACATTTTCCATTTTACCATCGACACTTAAACTCGCAATGCATGCATGCGTAAGATCGTGTGCTCGTCGAAACAATACGTTTTGATCCGTGCGTGTCGTACGCGATTGTGTTCGTGTGAGCTGCTCCAGCCACGAGAGGCCGCTACATTGGTGGCACAGTGGTACAGGGGCGGCATAGTGGAGATGTGAGTAGCTCTGCTGGGGTACCTTTCTATGTGGAGTTTGTGTGTTCCCCCCGTGTCCACGTGGATTTTCGCCAGGTACCCTGGTTTCCTGCCACAGTCCAACGACATGCTGCCTAGATAAATTGTCCTGACTAAATTGCTCCAGGTGTCCTGAGATGTTGCAAATTGGTTACCCTTCCCCACTGGACAACTGTAAAAAAGTTATTCAAGATAATTCATTGAATAGTGAGGGCAAAGGTGAGTGGAGAGCTATCATAACACTGACAACACCAATAATTACAGGAGACAAATGTCACCGATTTTTCCAGGCAGGCCTTCGTGAGTGTTGAGACTGTTTTTCATGAGTGTCCACAGTGGCTGGTTTGACCAATTCCTCCATCCCTCACTGTTCCACCACTACTCCCTGGGCATTGTCATGTACGAGGTCAACCCAACAAACGACGATTTCTACAACGTAATCACAGTAAAAGAAAAGACGCATTGCTCCGATTACACCCCTTGCAATAATCGGACACGGCATTACAAAGCCTGGCTTGTGAAATCCTCGACTAAAGGGTTCATATAATGGATGCACAGGTGAAATGTAAACTCTTTACACAAACCTTCTTTCCCTGTGCATTATGATACAATACACAGACGGACATCTCACATCCGGCCAGATGTGACTGTTTATCACTGACACATGAACTCCCACCGCATATGTGGGCGCTAAGAGCGGCAGGAAACGCAAGTGCAGCGTCCAGCGGCCAGTGCACCGCGCTACAAACCCAGCGACCCGAGATCGATTGCCATTCATGGACAAATACCAGTGAATATTTTCTGAAGCGGTGCCTGGCCTTCTCTAGGTCGACTCAGCCTCAAATGAGTACCTGGTGCGGTGTGTAAACATCACCACTCGGGAGACAAAGGTGGCCGATTGTGGTGCTGGCCACCCACCCTCTCGTGTGCCGTGCTGGCCTTTATAGGTGCTGCCCACTAACAGCACTTGACCCAACAGTCTGTTAAGGCTATATGGGAGACTATTGTCTTTGTTTTGTGCAGTCCAATAAATTCGACGCTTCTGTCTTGCAGGAAAGATATTTTTCCTTTGTCGAACACGTCCACGAAACAAAGTTCCCTCCACCCAACCCCCCCCCATCACAGCCAACATCAATCAGCTCTTGCTGTGTAACCGCAACTCTCCTCCGCTCGCTCGGTTCC
>JAZEWT010000003.1:22988149-23001273 GCA_036362905.1 Mordacia mordax | reverse complement strand
CAACTCTCCTCCGATCGCTCGGTTCCCCCGTCTGATTGACAGCGGTGAAGCAAAGCTGCAGAGCTTGGGAAAATTCTGCACATGATCGATCACGTCATCACCGTGTCATCACCACCACGTGCGGTGATGTCACGCCGCGGGACTGCGCGCTGCGCCCAGGCGCGTGTGCTCCCGCGAGGCTCCCTTGTGTCACGGCGCGAGCCGCCGTCTGAACGCTGAGGAGGAATTTCACCATAGGAGGGACACAGCGAGACACGTAAAATATCGAGGGCAATTATCGTAATTGGCGTGGATTATTTTCATTACATCTCTGGCAATTACCGAAGGCGGACCAGCACTGAACGACGAATCGGGTTTTGTGTAAAATCTCGGTGGCATTGCTCTCATCTTACCGTAGAGTGGCTTTGTATTGTGAGTGTATTGCAATTTCCATTTGGTTTATTTAAATAATTGTACAGTGATTAGCGGCAATGGTGGTTAGCACACTGTACTGTGCACCCCGCTACGCTACGAACTCGATTTCCTGGTCACGGCTAACATCGGTGACGTGTAATATCTAAACTTCCCCTGCCTCCCCCGCTTCACCAGGCCACGCTGACCAGTGCGGTGGTAAAATACGGCCAAATTACCCACTCAGTTACTGGCAGAAAGCGCAGACGGTCCTCGTGTAAAACTAGATCGAGACAGCGCTGTAAATGTTCACCACCGTTTAAATCACCGTCGCCTGACTGCCGCCTCCCTTACAGGACATCTTGGCGCAACGAGTGACTGGGGCGTACTGCGTGACTCTCAGCTGCACCATTCGTCAGCCCGACGATGCCTCCACCGTGGTGGGCGAGACGTCGAGGATTGGCCATTCCAAAATAGCAGCTCGAGAGCAATCCTTGTATACCGAGCTGTCAAAACCTACATCATACTGTGTAAAGCGTTAACATAAATAGCGAAAGAGACAAAGGTGATTGGCCGTTGATTGTGATCTCCACACACTAGCCCGTCATGAGTCGTGCCAGTGTTAACTGGTACCCACCAACAACAACTTGCCCCAAAAGTCACTCTGGGCCATGGTATTCATCTCTCGCTCTCTCTCCCCCTACCGCAGTTACACTGAAACGCTTCCTTGTCCATGTATTACAGGTGGACGAACAACGTCACAGAGTTATCCGCAAATTGACTCCAGTTATCTGTGAGAATTGTTTTTTTTTGCGGATAATCGTGGACAACAAGGGAGGTAAGGGGTTAAGATAAAAGCAGCGTTTTGAGGATCCTACAGCTCGCACGGAGTGGCCGGTGAAAGGACCGCGGATAAGAGGGGTTCCACTGTACTCCCCCTGTCTCGAGACGCCACGTGTTTGGCTGTCGTTTATCTCGCGTCGTCCAAACCCCATTCATTTCAACCACTTGACACGTTACCACGGCTGCCAAGCGAGGGCTCGAGAGAGCCAGCTGTATAACTTCACAGGGCCTGAGCAGCCCAGCCCCGTTCTGTGTTCATCTTACGAAAGAAAAACACGCGCAAGGCATCTCGACAGTGCGGCCTTCAGACGTTTCTCCCTCCCCGTTACTTTCACGTGGCGATAACATTGAGAATTACTCTCATGGCTGTTCTTTCAGGATAGCCGCATCGAGTCTTCCTTCTCTCTCCTTCGCGATGTTTTGCCTCCCACGCCAGTCAAAAGCCTGACCCCAAAAGAGCGGCTCTTGAGAAAACTCTCATATATCATCATTATCAATACATACTTAATCCTTTACAGGATCACGGGGAAGCCGGAGCCTCTGTTGGAAGACAACAAGGTGCAAGGTGGGGCTATACCGGGCATTTGATGCCAGTAGATCGCAGGGCAGACGTTTTCGGGGAAATTATTCAGCAGGCCAATTAACCTAGGCAGCAGTATATCTTTAGACGATGGGAGGAAACCGCAGTACCCGGCAAGCCTGAATACCTACATCAGTACTGTTGATAGTTTATCCTGACTTTCTGCTCGGACCTTGGTTCGTCCTGTTGTCAAGGACCTTTTATCGTGGTTCAAATATTTTTCTCGGCGATAAAATATTTACCCATATCAATCACCAGTTTACGTGTCAGCATGTACTCTGCACTTGCCGTCTCAACCGTCTGTTTGCCCCCCCCCCATTCTATAAACTTTAGTACATGAATATATATAAATAAATTACGTTGTAAATTCCAGGAAGCCACAAACCCCACGGACTCTATTAGACGCCAATTGGACGGCAAGACCGGTTAAAACGTTTCAGTTTTGCCAACCGCGCGCGACACGACCCCACGAAACGACAAAAGCATAGACGCTGATGAATAAATGACTGTGCCACTGCTGATTAGCGGCTTGGCTCACAGAAAGGCGATTGGCGTGCTGCGACCTAATACCCGCCAGCTTCTCTGCCCGAGCCGCCCGCCTGGTTCACGACAAAGTCCCTAATGCCCGCCGCCTGCAGACGCTAATTGAACAAGACTGGCTGAGGACATGAGAGAGTCCCTGGTGATGGCCGAGTAAATGTCTGCGTACGCGTTGCTCGTACTGAGCTAGGATTAAGGCATTCGGACGACAGCGAACACGCAACGTGGGTTGTTCCATTAGCACATCGATCGCGAGATGCTCACAATCTCGGCTCAGCCGTTTGTTCTTAGCGAAAGAGATCTCGGGTCGCCCCCGGCGACAGCTCGGGCGTTAATAGGGACCTGTGGTGCGCGGCGTGTCACGATCAGCATTTAGGGAGACAAAGGCGGCCGGGAGTGCACGGTGCTGGGGACACCACTCTCCACGTCGCCATGCCAGCGCTTGTCCCAAAAGTTGGTCATGATAACACGAGGAGTCTTGGTGGAATACATCAGAGTGGAGCAGTGGTCGCTACAATTGGCTATGAACACAGAAAGCAAATGTGCATTTTGTTCCCTGGCCAAGGTTATTATCAGAGGCATGTGACATCTCAAGCAGTCCTGTCCAATACAACAATGTTCGCTAACCAGTGTGAAGTATGGTCAAACACGCATCCATGACCACCACAGTGCAGGTAGGCCCTCATCCAGCAGTGGACAAAGGTTCTCTAAAGTATTATAACTGATCTGTGAAAATCTACATCAAAACAGCATTATTATTCTCATCTCATTGTCAGAAACTGCTTAGTCCTGTACAGGGTCGCGGTGAGCCGGAGCCCATCCCGGCAGACACAGGGCGCAAAGCAGGGATATAGCCACGATAGGACGCCAGTCCATCACCAGGCCCTGCGGGCAATTTAGTCTGCAAGCCAATTAACCTATGCAGCAGCATGTTTTTTGGACTGTGGGAGGAAACCGGAGTGCCCGGCGAAAACCCACACGGATACGGGGAGAGCATGCAAACTCCACACAAAAAGCAGTACCCGAGCCGAGATTCGAACCCGGGACCTTCTTGTTGTGAGGCGACAGCGCTACCTACTGGGCCACCGTGCCGCCCAGTATTATTATTATTGGGGTATCTTTTTGATCGCTTGGCTAGAACTCGGCGAGTGGATGAAGTGGAAATAGCGCAGGTGGAGTGCATCTGCCGTTCATGTCGATTGGTGATCTGGGTGGGTGCTGGCCACCTGCCTGCTGCGAGCCCCCACCACTCTGTTGGGCCTCCAAGTGCACCTAGCCTGGCGCAACGCTGCACGGTGACGTGATCACGACTCAAGACTCAATTCTGATAAACGAGCATGAGATTCCGTTTCCCAGTGCATCGGAACCGTTCACTGCTCCTATTGTTTATTGGCATCAAGTTCCAGCACGCGGTATTGGTCTTAAGTTTGTGTGTACACTACACAGCATCGGCCAACTTGGCAAACACAATGCTGTGTTGTACTTTATGAGTATTTGGTCTTTTTCCTGTATCGTTTGACTTACGCCTGACCTCTTTCCTTGGCTGGAATCAGTAAAGGCTTGTGAGGGGTGCGGAGGGGAGACTGTTAATGTTTCAGCAAGTCTCACTCTGATGCAATTGGTTCGAGCAACCCTGGGTAAAATGTCTCTCTGAGCAGTGGCTACTGATGCAGTTGTGTCCTTTATTTAACTGTGTTTAAGAAATCCTGTTAACATCGATTGCCCTATTCACCTGGGAACTTTGGTTTGGGCATGGGCTAGCCATTCATCCATTATCGTAATCAGTCACGGTCAATCTACTGCTGGATGAAGGCGTCCCAAAAGTCGCCATCACACAGCAGACGTGGCAATCTCCTACACCAGCCAACGCTTAGAGCCCACAGTGTGACTGTGGTGACCAAGCTCAAACCAGCGACCGAACAGTAACACGACTGCCCACTTTGATCATTCGGCGCTGGTGTTTCAGATATCACGATAAACCGCCGACCGCATCCTTCCTATTCGCGGATTTGTGGAACCGGTTCGCGGATTTTCCACTAGCTCGCAGATTCCCCAAGTCGGTTTTCCAGAAACGCGGCTGCCTCCGCGGTCGGCGAGTTCCCGTATTCACCGCGAGGCCACCACTGTTGGTGCGGCAGCTCATTCGCCAACCTCCTCCTCGTGAAGGCCGGTGGCGTGCGTGTACGTTGTGTGAGTTTTGCCATCAGCAAGTTAACATGCCCTTAAAACCCACGGCTAAACGGCAAGTACGTAACCCTAAACCTGTCCTTCGAAATGTAGCCACGTAGCGGTAACCCTAACCTGGTGTCAATCCTTAATATGAACCCCTAATCCGGGTTGGCTCAGAAAAAGCTAATGAATCAAACATACAATGTATTTATAAACGCAGGTAGTGCTGTTGCCACAAGGACACATGACCAATGTGTCATAGTTTAGCCGTTTCTCAATCCATTGCTTGGTAAAGGCCTCCCTACGCCATGTTGGTTGCCTGACCAGACTTCAATGTCGGTTTTCCCAGCTCGATGAGAATTACGCCCAAGCGCTGCTCTTTCAGGATAGTCGTGTCAGGCGCTCTCCTCTCTCGTCTGCGAAATTTTGCCTTCCGCGTCTGAGTCTGATAACGCCTCCAATATTCGAGGCGAAACGTCGCGACGAAGACAGCAGCGGCACTCGATATTTCATTCCCAAAAGAACTGCTTTTAAGAGACATTCTCTGGTCATACTTCACCGCGCTGGTTAGTGTGGGTTGGGGAAATGCACGGGGCAGGATCGCGGTCGAGCATGAAACTCATCCGTATTCTTAATTCACTGCGCTAACCACTGCCTTTCACCTGCACATATTTGTTAACTACAATGATGATCGATTCCTAAAGCTGCTCTTTCAGGATAGCCGCGTCGATCGCTCCTCCTTTATGCGACGTTTCGCCTCCCACCTTTCGGAAGAAATCATCACTCAATCGAGCCGTGACAGCCGACATCGCTGACTACAGTCTTTTTCATTTGCATTCACGGTTAGATAGACACTGCTAAAAACATTTTTTGTTTGTTTGCCCTATAAAGCTGACACATAATGTTGGCGGGCACGTGTGAAGGTTGGCACAGCAAGCAGGCGGGGGGGTGGGCGGGGCTGAAACCAGTACGGGTGCCGATGGCGCCTCCATCATCCGAACGCAACGCCCATCCCTTCCCTGGCTCCCAACTCGATCTCGGGTCAATTACATGATCACCGTTGCTTGTTTGTGACATCTGTTTTTAAGATTCAGCTCAACTCTCTGCACCTCCCATCTCGCTGCACTCTTGAAAACGTTGCTGCAGTGACCAGAGTTGCCACTTGTCTGCTCTTTCCCAGGATCCTCCTCGTTTTTGAGGAGGCAGCTGTGCTGGGAAATCTGTAAGTATTCATGGAACAAGTCATTTAAAAAGTCTGGGTTTGTGCCAGTTATATAAAGTTCGGTCATCTCTCCTCCGTCATGCTGTTTGTCACCATCATTATCGTTACCTGTTTAATCCTGCACAGGGTCATGGGGAATCGGAGCCTATCCCAGCAGACAGTGGGTGCATGGCGGGGTTATACCCACGATGTGATGCCAGTACATCGCAGGGCACTCGGGACAATTTATTTAGCAGGCCAATTAACCTAGTCAACAGCGTGTTTTTGGATGGTGGGAGGAAAACGGAGTACCCGACTAAAACCCACACGGGCACAGGGAGAGAACATGCAAACTTCACACAGAGAGGCACTCGAGCCGGGAACCAAACCCGGGGCCTTTTTGCTGTGAGGCGAAAGCGCCTCTCACTGCACCACTGCACCGCCCTTACCGCCACGATACGGCCCACGTTTTGTGCCTCGGAGGTGGCAACCTGACCAGCAACTTAATCCTCCTGATGAAATCCACAGGCAACATCCAAATGAATACTGAAACCGATTTAGACGGTGACTCAGTGGGTTTCATATTTTATGCTGAGTTGACTTAAGAGTGGCTTGACACGGATAGCGGTACAGGTTGTGCATCACAATGACGAAGGTCCTTCCTCACCAGGAATGACTCCTGAATTGTCGAGAGTGCAGCACAGTTATAACAAGAAGCAAGTTACGTTAGTCAACATATGCACGTTTATCTGCAAATACCAAATCTCAAGCATCTACAGCGTTTGCCTCTGGAAAAGTTGCTGAAATGATCCTCGGATCTGGATTAGTCTGACCAAAAGCTCGATGTATACCAAAATTGAATATAGGTTAAGTTGCTCACCGTGAAATGTGAATCTGGCCAATTTCAGCTCTGTAGCTTGTCTGTGACTGGAGATATAACGGTTCATAAATTTAAAACGAAATATATAAATATATACTTAGATGACGCTAAATAAACGTGTAAAAAAAACTCTGGCATCACAACACGAAACCCCCCCCCCCCCCGAATAGCCTCACTGCAAGGGCAGAATGTGTCAGCGAGCACCTATTAAGACGAGGGTGGTAGCACCAGAAGGAAGACGTTCACACACCAGGTTATCACTGCCGGTTGATTCGACCTAGCAGAGGACCAGAATTGGTTCCCATAACCGTCACTGGCCAGGAGTGGGGTTCGAACTCGATTCGTTCATGGGGTTTCACAGTGCAGTGGGCTGCCCACTAGACTACCACTGTAATAATTGCTGCTCCCAAGATATAGACCGACACGCACACAGGCAACTTCGCACTCATCCACAGTTACAATCAGCAGGGCCCCTAGTGACTTGAATGCACTTCACGTAATTACACACAGCACAGCGAGCGCTGGAGCCTATCATATCCCCAATAAACTTAACCCTTCACACGCCACACTCCGGGGGGGGGGATCGTGATGCAAGACGCCAAGAAAATATGTCCAACCGCTCTCTCTCTTGATGCGTTCCACAAGTTGCTTGGAACAAAAGCTCCCGGTACGTGGAACGAAACGTCGGACAACACGCGGCACAAGTCATAAATGCTTCGGAGCCACGCCGCGGCACGCGAAGGAACAATCTTGGCAGGAGTGAATGACGGTCATCTTGTAATAGTACCAGAAGCACGTCTCACGCTGTCTAACGGGTTACGAGACTTATCGATGACAACAGTTAAAAAGACTGGAATGTGACAGGCACACCACTTTAGCTGTCAAGTGATATAATCAATTTTGTAATTTATGATTATGTAGGCAGGGTTTTGAACTATTATTATTAATTATCTGGTGGACGCCCTTATCCAGTTTCGAGTTTGATTACGGTGCCCAATGAATATTAGTGGCGAGAATTTTACAAACCACTCCTGAGTCTTCACTTCTATCGGCGTGGCATGGGCAGACCTTCACCCAGCAGTATCCCGACAAGCAGTTGTAGATTATCATCATAATTACCGCTGTTTTGTTTAAAAAACAAACATAAATTGGCCAAACATACCACGGAAAAACTTTCCAGAAAACAGAGTCTTGAAAGTCAGTGAAGTTTTCCAGATTGAATGAATACCATAATGATATACAAGGTTGATCTGACAGAGGTGTCTCATTGTCAGCTGCTAACAAAATAGTACTCAATTTATAAACCTCTGGAAGATGATGGGCTGAGTCGACCACTCACCAGAATGCACAACATTTATAATAGATTGTTTCCCGGCATGTGGCTTGTGTATTTTAAACCCAGACCCCCACTCAGCATGTAGAAGTGCACGGACCAATATTGATTCTTAAGCGTATGACGCGCATACACGCATCATCAATTCGACCATGTGAATATTTACTATCTACGATTTATAAAAATCATCATCATATACATCTGGACCAACAATTTAGTCAGGACAATTAACCCAGGCAACCTAGGTAACCTAGGCTGCATGGCTAGCTAAGTTTAAACACAAGCTATAATTTTGCAATGTCACTCACCGTTGTCATTTCATAAAACACAGTGAAGTGTGGCGTTTATTGCGACAACAGCACCTGTTGCTATATTTTAAGGATAGCCATTCTGAGCTCTCCTCCTCTCTCCTTTGCGATGTTTCGCCTCCCACATTGGAGGCGTTTTCAGACGTCCCAAAACACAGCTTTGGTGCGCAATCATGCATCGAGCCGTGAAAACCTGTACAGGTGTGAGTGAAACCTGTACAGGTTTTCACGGCTGCTATGAGGTGATAGCGCTACCCACTGCGCCACCGTGCGCAGTGGGTAGCGCTGTCACCTCACAGCAGGAAGGTCCCGGGTTCCATTCCGAGCTCGGGTGCCTTTCTGCGTGGAGTTTGCGAGTTATCTCTCTCTCCCTGTGCTCGAGTGGGTTTTCGCCAGGTACTCCGTTTTCCTCCACCCTCCAAAGACACGCTGCTGCCGAGGTTAATTGGCCTGCTGAGTAAATTGCCCCAAATAATGTGCCCTACGATGTACTGGCGTCACAGCCTGGGTATTCCACTGCCTAGCGCCCTCTGTCGGCCGGGATAGGTTCCGAACCCCACGCAACTGTACAGAATTAAAAAGGTATTGAAAATGAATGAAGGACAACAACATCTGCATTTGGTAATTGCACCCTACAGCCAACTGCGGTGTTGTCACACAAACCCCATCGTGTGCGATCATTCCCTGTTTCTATCGAACAATGCAGAAAATAAAATGATCACGAACACAATGGGGAGACAATGCCATTGTTTCCAGTTTTTTTTCCGTGAGCTCATTCTGCCAAGTCATGTGAAACACGTCAGTATACAGTTGCTGCCTCTTTTCGATCCACGGCCGGAATCCTGCCTGGGTATGCTTCGGGTGTTCAGGATTCCACCCACATGTTAACACACTTTTTAATTGACCCATAACGCCTAAATATATAAAGGACCACTGAGCGTTTAGGTAATTGTTGGCGTCAGCTCATCGCATGGCTGCCTTCCTGTTCGTCTGTTGTTTGTTGCGCCTCCGAGTAATTCTCTGTCCGATAGTCGGTGAGTACTACGCGTTGCGTATTACAAGTAGAAAATTACTATTTAATTACTATTATTATTACTATTTAAATTTCTAAAGAAAAACAGGCCATTTTGACGGGATACTGTCCAACCCGCAGTGCCTTAACGGACTGACGGTAACCCAAAAAAAGTTATTATTGCTGATTTTCCATGTCGTCGTCGTCGTTGTTGTTGGTGTGCCGTTCTTCCCGCAGCTCTGTGCAGCGCTTTGTGACCCTCAGGTGAAACGCCCTCCATAAATACAATTATTATTATTATGATGGTCGGACAGTGAAGAGGCGGTCAGGTCCACAGTGCAACCAACACGATTGCCCTCTGAATAATAATGAAATATTGTTCTCCACAACGTGGGCATTTACACAGCTGGCCAGGCGTGTATTTGATGCCGAGTTAACCTATGGGAAGGCCAGTTACCAGTTCAGTTATCTCTCGACACGGACATCAGCTGTGGCTGGGAATCGTGAGGTTTGCAGTGCAACGCGCTAACCACTGTGAGCACCGTGATCCTCCCAACAGCTACGCCACCAGCTCATGCTACACGTGCCCACGTGAAAGGAGACATGCCGTGAAGACATTTACAAGAAGAAGAATTACACTTATAGGGCGCTTTTCACCCGAGGGTCACACAGCGCTGCACCGCGCTGCGGAGAGAACGGCACGCCAGCAACGACATTAGATCGGAAAATCGGCAATAATAAAAAAACAAATTTGGGTTTTTAAAAAATACACATCGTTGCAGAACAACATGTAAAATACGATCTTTCAGCTATAATTTAAAATGCAAAATTATCAGTGTTAATAATACATATTTTGGGAAATGGATTAACGTAACATTTATCGTATAATAATAATAATTGTATTTCTATAGTGCTAATCACCCGAGGGTCACAAAGCGCTGCTCAGAACTGCGGAGAGAATGACTCGAAAGAGGTAAAGAACACACAAAGAACACGCCGACAGTGCTTTAAAAACAAAAATCTGTCTCACGTTTTCCGTTACGATCATGTTCAAGGCCGGGTCGCACTGCCGGTCGGCAATGCTGTCCGGTCTCCTCTCTCCAGCTTCGCCCCGTTCACCGCCGCGTCCCAACATATCCCCCTCCAGCTCCGGTGTCCACCCAGCGGGGAGGAAGGTCGATCCCTCTCTCTCCTCTCTCTCTCTCAGCGACAAGCACCCCTCGACTGCAGCTTCTGTCTCACTCTCTCCAGGACCAACTGAGACTGGGACTCCCCAATCGCTCGCTCGATTGCCTCGGTCCCCAAGCTCCCACCATCAGAGCCACCTCAACCCTCCCTTCCTCCCCCGCAGTATAAATTGGGCGACCATTGTGAGCGCCGGGCTGGTGGCTGGGGAGGGGCGGTGGAGGGGCGATGCACGTGTGCGCGTCTGATACGGGGCCCGGGCGCCGTGCAGTTGGGAGATATCGCTTAATGTCGTGGGCTCCGAGAGCCGAGCAGGGAAGAAGGGAGCTGGGAACAATGGTGGGTTTACAAGCGCTGCGCCCAGAAATACGCGACTCATCCAGGAAGAGTTGAGTAGGAGACTGACTGATCTGGGACCGAGACCCGTTTCAGACAATGTGGCCCAGATATACCAGACCATGTAGACCCAGATGTTCCAAACAACGTGGCCCAGATGTTCTGGACAGTGTGACCAAGGTAAAGTAAAGAGCACCCCCAGGGGCACATTGCGTGCAGTAATGTATGACCACACGCCCTTCCCGACGGAGCAGACACGGCTATATACACCAACGGACCTGTGTGACCGTAGCGCAATACTCATTCATTCATGATCAGTCCATACTTAATCTTGTGCAGGGTTGTGTTAAGCGAAAGCTTATCTCAGCAGACACAGGGGACAAGGCAATGCTATACCCAGGATGTGACGCCAGTCTATCGCATGACACCGGGGGTGGCTATTAGTCAGCAGGTCAAATGACACATGGGTATTCTCCATGTACCAAGAATGGTCTGGATGAACACTGATCAAGGAGACCGGATATGCGTTGCTCAAGAATTACGTGTGGGTTTTCACAAAGTACCCTGGGTATCCTTCCGTACAGCGTGCAATACAAGAATGAAATTGGCCAAACATCCCACTGCAGAACGCTCCTAAAGGACGTTTCTTAAGACTCAGGGAGCGACACTTTAGTTCTGCCAATCCCATCGTAGCTGGTGCAAGTTACGAGTGACATCTGAACATTCCTTTCCCAGCAGATATTGACCAGCGTGGTGAAGTATGGCCAACCAACACAACCCTGCTCCCACCCCCAGTGACAAACACAGCCTGCAGAAGCCTTCATTCCACGGTGGGTTAGGCAAAGGGCTCTACATTATTAATATTACGGTTACTATATTTAACACAAATACCACACAAAGTATTTCGAGGCCGGGACATTCTGCAAGACAATGCCTCCTCCCTCCCAGTCGCTTGGGAGCGGAATGCGTCTTTGTCCTTGAGAGGAACAATGACGGGTGTGGTGGTGGTGATGATTGCTTTCCAAAGCTGTTCTTTCGGGATAGCAGCGTCGAATGCTCCTCCTCTATACTTCGTGACGTTTCGCCGTTAACGTTGGAGGCATCCTCAGGCGTTCTGAGACTAGTGAACTAGGAGCGTGCTGTGCTATTCATGTACCCGGATGTCAAAGGTCTTGCCCACATTCCTTTCGTCCTTTGTCTCAGGTCCTTACTGTCAGTCTCAGTCCGCCTGAGGATGCCTCCACCATTGGAGGCGAAACGTCGTGAAGGCGAGAGACGCAGCGCTCAACATGGCTATCCCGAAAGAGCAGCTTTGGAAAGCAAATCATGCATCGAGCCGTCAAAACCTACATCAGGTGGAAGTGTGTTGGTGGTGGTGATGTGATGGTGTGGTGAGAGGACTGTGACCCAGTGGGAGGTTGTCTACTCTGAGATGGTTTTACAAACTCAGGAGATATCACGGGAGGGAGAATATCTCATGATGACCGAGGAGGTGAGAACTATGTCTGAATGGATTGTCTTGAGTGGTGCATTATCTATAACTAATGTTGCATCTGTGTGCTATAGGAGCAAGTGTTTGTATGTGGGTACACACTGAGAGAACCGAGTTTACATCCTGCAAACGCACAACTCTTATCTGGACGACACTGGGGCTTTCATGTCTTATTTCAGTTTTACTTCCCACTTATTTGTTACTCTTCTGAAACAATTTCAGCTTTAAGTTTTCGCGTTTGCACCAGTACCATCAACTCCCTTTAATAAGTTTATGCCTTTCTCCAGGAAGAAAGCCAGGTCAAAGCTGTCCTGTCATCAGAAAACGTTAACAAGAGACGTCAGCAGAACGTGTTACTGACTTGGAACAAGCTCAACCATAATAATAATAATTGCATTTTTAGAGTGCCTTTCAACCGAGGGTCACAAAGCGCTGCACAGGGCTGCGGATAGAACGGCACAGCAACGACAGAGAACGGAAAATCAGCGACATTTTTTTTCTTTTGTACAAATCCGGGCTGTGGCGAGAACGGCATGCCATAGGGCGGGTACTCTGCTAGTTGCTCCAACAGCTGCACTGGAAGGTCATCGTTTCGAAACCTCAACCTCCAAGACCGCAAGTGTCGTTGTGTTACCGTCTCCTGCAGCAGCATGTCGACGCTTGCCAGGCAGGACCCCCTTGACACGAAACCCCGACACTCTAGAGCTGAGCTGCCTCAGATTAATACGAGAGGCTGTTAAAAGCAGCCTTCATAAGTTTCTTGTGTCGCAGGAATCCCGCATCTAGAGCTTGCAAGCTCACGAGGTACTTTTGTGCTGCAATAATAAACATTTATCTCTCACGTCCTTTCGGGAT
>JAZEWT010000003.1:22973057-22984769 GCA_036362905.1 Mordacia mordax | reverse complement strand
CCCCCCCCAATGCACCTCATTTGCACCGCCACGGTGGCGCAGTGAGTAGCGCTACCGTCGCCTCGCAGAAAGACGCGCCCAGGTTCGATTCCCGGCTGAAGTGCCTTTCTGTGCGGAGTTTGCGTGTTCTCTCCCCCTGTCTGTGTGGATTTTTCTTGGGTGCTCCTGTTTTCGCCCACAGTCCAAAAAAACACTGACCAGGCTAACTGCCCTGACTAAACTGCCCCCCGGGCGCCCAAATATATTGGAACTTGATCACCCTTCCCCACTGAAGAACTGTCAAAAAGAGCTACGTAGCTCAACTGTTCCTTCTGGATTAAATACAAACGGACCGACTTTTTTCTGCGGACACTTAACGTACAAACTCAGACGTCGATGCTGCAATCCCAGCATCCGGAGTCCGATTCTCTGCGATAATAATCGTAATCTATATATAATGGAGCTAATCTTTGCGTGTATGTTTGTCCTCAATAAAGGTGCATTGGGTTAAAATCCTTCATAAGTGCAATGTTTTAATCTGTACAACGCCAAAGCTTTTATGTCTTATTCTAGCTTCACTACCCGCATATTGATGACGATTCTGGAACTTTCATACTTTCAGAGTTAAATTCCCACATTTACACTTTAGCCTTAAAAGACTGCCGGGTCAAGTGCTGTTAGCGCGCACCTACAAAGGCCAGCACAGCACACGAGGGGGTGGGAAGCCAGCACCACGCACAGCCACCCTTGTCTCCAAGGTGACAATGTTTACACGCCATACCAGGTACCATACCAGGTACCAATTTAAGGCGGAGTAGACCTAGGGAAGGCCCAGAACTGGTTCAGAAAATCGTCACTGGTGCAGGCTGCGAGCGGGACTCGAACTCGGGGCACACTAACGCTCCCCTCACACACCCCATATGACACACACGTGCTTTACCAGTAAATACACAACGTTGGGCCAACGTTGGAATGTGGTTGAAACCGCCGGACACAGTGTTCCATATTTTCCGATTTGCCCGTTACTCCCTCGCCCAAACCGGCCAAAAAAGCACAACAGCTGCAGACTTCCCCGTGCCAATCGCAGAGACAAGCGCGAGTGCTGTGAGCAGCCGGCCGGCTGGCCGGCCGGCCGAGCCCGCACATAATGCGCCATTCTTACAGACGGCAGAGGGAGAACCGCACCACGATGGTCCTGGCACCGCCACACGCTCAGAATGGCACGAATGCGGGCGTCGCCGTTGAGTCAGTAACGACCGTCCCCGAGTTCCCATCGCTGAGCGCGAGCCTCTGTCGACCTCGCTCGTTAAGCGGGAACGAGCCCGTAATGACTTACTCCGTCGCCTAGGGACAGATTAAAATGCTATGCGCTGTTGTGGCAGCGAAGGCCCGTTTGAGCGGACGCGCATTTGACTTAATGACACATTGTAATGATGTAGGTTTTCACGGCTCGATGCATGATGATACAATGATACAATTCATAACGCATGCAAATTCCATGCTGGTCGTGGGCGAAACGTGGATATGGAGCTTGCGAGAAAAACGGGGAGAGGCAGGGGGAAGGCAGCTATGCAGACGGCTGACGCCAACATTTGCCAGACACCCGTCCTTCATATTACGATGTTATTGGTCAACTAATAAATGGGTGAAGATTGCTTCAAATAGCTGCTCTCTCGGGACAGCTGCGTCGATCGCTCCCTCTCCTCTCCGACGCAGCTGTCCCGAGAGAGCAGCTTTTCGAAGCAATCATCATGCATGGAGCCGTGATAACCTACATCATTACATTAATAAATGGGTGTTTTTTTTATTGTGGGAGCTATCCAGGGAACCCAAATGAAAACCATGCAGAACAGGGGACAACACACGAATTCCACATGGAAAGGCGCCCAATGCGGGAATCGAACTGCCTTATTTCTGTCAGGTGAAGATGTTACTACTGTCACCCTGCCGCGAAACATCCTTTGATATGACGCCCTTTTATTGAAGCAGCCAATCACCTCCCTCCTACCCTCGCCAAGGACCCCAGGGTTGGTGAACCGAGTGCCAATGATGGAATGTAGATCGGTGGGTGGGTAATAAACACTCCCCAGTAGCACACTAGTGGCACACTATGGAGCACAGGTGGTACATCATCTGCCAGACAGCCTCAGTCAGTCGACGGCACCTGGCTCTGCCCCGTGACCTCTGGTCTGCGAGCCCTCGACACTTCTTATGGCTGCAAGGTGCCTCTGGCCTGGCACAAGTGCCATAGTGACATCAACGCCACTTAGAGGTGAACGGCGGCTGTTGTTGTTACGTACAAAGAGGTAGGTAGACGGGAGAAAGACAGGTCGGTAGCTAGGTGGTTAAGCGAGTAGATTGTTAGTTTAAGTTGCTAGGTAAAAGGATGGGTAGGCGGTTATTAAGGTGAATGCAAAGGTTAGTGGGTGGATAAGTATGTGAATAGGCACGAGTGCGTACACAGGCAGGTAGACAGGTTACGCGCAGTTAATAATGATATTGATGCTCTCGTCAGAATCATTTCACGTGGCAGGGAAAATGCTTCCTTTGGAACTCCTTCAGTCATCATGAGTCCCGTTCTTATAAGAGCCCAGGAAATCAATACCACGGAATTAATCTGGAACAATCCACTGATCTTGGTCAACTCTGGCCAGCACCCCTGCGAGCTATGTGAGGGTTGCTTTCCCAAGTGTCATTCGTGCCACAAAGTTGTAAACAATATCGCAGAGCTGTGCTGCGCTGCATCAAGCAGAACACATTTCGTACAACTGGTTTATCTCGTGCGGTGACCAGAGACTCGGTTACACCGTGACATACCTACCAACTGTGCAGGCAGTGCTACTGCACCGGAACCAATAGGCTGACGAGGCCTCGACCCTCAGCACTGAAGATTATAGGGGGGCCCACAGCAGTCCATGCATCAAGGCCATTGCCAAGCACGCGCCTGCACTGTTGTTCTAACACTCACGAATGGGGTTTTAATTAGAATTATCGACAACGTATAATGCGCGCCGTTTCGTTCACTCAGCGGAGAACGATTCAGGCACGAGGAATAACAGAGGCAGGTGAGTGGGAAGGCAGCCACGTGATAAGCCAGCGCCAACATATGCGCGACACTGCATCCTCTGCATACAAAGATGTTATCAGCCAAATAGTAGAGTTTTTTTTAAGGAGCAGCTGCCTCGAAGCTGCTGGCTCACACCACTGTCTGGCAGAAGGGCCTCCACTAGAAGGAGCCCCAGACAGCCCTTTGTCGCGGGTCTGTAGCCTACCCTTCCACGCTGGACAGACGCCTTGGAAAAGATGGGCGCACATGCACTGTGCGCCACCCCAGGTGACCTTTCGATCGCTAACTGCGCTGCACCCAACGTTTACTGTTGGGTGGGCATGGGAGAGAACGGAAAATATCATGACAGTCCAGCAGCAACGCCCAAGGCGTTGGATGGGAGAGTGACGCGCGGCTTGCGTGGGTGTGCGTTTGATGACATCGTCCAAAACCAGGCCATGCTCTATAATCGTGTGGCCCCTTTAAGCAATCTGAAAAAAATGTTGCCGGTTCACAATGCTGTTCGAGTTTGGAATTCTTCTTGTCCACACCCGCACATCAACTCTGGAGCACGTGCTGAATAAGGGCTATTGACCATAACGTCATTGATAACGAAAATGTTTTTCGTATCCATCAAAAGTCAGTGTTATTGACGAATGTATCACATTGTTTATAACTTAAGCACAGCAAATTGTGATGACAAGGCAAAATATATTAAACAAATCAACGCACTGCTGGGGCGGCACGGTGGCCCAGTGGGTAGCGCTGTCGCCTCACAGCAAGACGGTCCCGGGTTCGATTCTTGGCTCGGGTGCCTTTCCCTGTGGAGTTTGCGAGTTCTCCATGTGACCGCGTGGGTTTTCGCCGGGCACTCCGGTTTCCATAAAAACATGCTGCTGTATAGATTAATTGGCTTGCAGACTAAATTGCCCACAGTGCCCGGTGATGGACTGGCGTCCCATCGTGGGTATATCCCTGCCTTGCTCCCTGTGTTTGCCGGGATAGGCTCCGGCTCACCGCGACCCTCTACAGGACTAAGCGGTTTCTGGCAATGAGATGATGAGAACGCACTGCTGCTGTAACAGCAAATCTTTATTTGTTGGATGACCAACAATGTGGTGAACTCAATTCACAGTCGGTGATTTGTGACTTTCTGAAAGATATTTAAATGCCACCTTGTTTAATAAAAAAACTAAAAGATTCTCCAACGGAGCTCATCCTCCATATTTTCTCGTGCGTTTTTAGGTCCTGCAATGTTAACATGAAATCTACGACGAGAGTGAAAAAAACGTAAAGGCGTCTCTACTGTAAATAATAACTAAGTGGCAGTCATCCACTGTATGTGCTGCCCCCGAGGCATCAGTGGAAAGAGCACGTTGCCAATAGCTGGCGCCGATCATTTACCGGCAAACAACTTTGCTAAGATCAAGCAAAGCAATGACGCAGATTTCTCACTGCTCGATGTCTGAGAATTTCTCCCAAGGGTTGCTCTTTTGGAATAGCAGTGCCGAGCGTCTGTGTTCCCTCCGTCGTGGCGTTTCGCCTCCCACGTTTGGAGACGTCGTCCAACTAAGTGGTATGCATTGTATCCATGCTGGAGGGATCGTGAGTCGAATTTGAGGATTAACTCGACTCACGATCGTGTGCAGGATCGTGGAGGGGGCCGGAGCCTATCCCAGCCGACAGAGGGCACAGGGCAGGGGAATGCCCAGGATGTGACGTCAGTACATTGCAGGGCACACTTTTGTGGAGCAATGTATTCATCAGGCCAATTAGCACAAGGCAGCAGCGTGTCTTTGGACAAACTGCTGCCTTGTGAGTGTGGGAGGAAACCTTGTGTGTGTGGGAGGAAACCGAAGTACCCGGCGAAAACCCACGCGGTCACGGAGAGAACACGCAAACCCGGCATTCGTTCCGCAGCTGGAAGGAATGGTTGAGCTATTAAGCTATTTTTAACAGTTGTCCAAGCAGGGAGGGGGAAGCAACTTTATTATGGTTCAGGGTACCTGGAGCAAGTTAGTCAGGACAAATAACCAAGGCAGCATGTCTTTGGACTGCGGGAGGAAGCTGGAGTACCCAGCTAAACCCTAAGCTGACACGGGGAGAACGTGTAAACTTCACACAGAAAGGTACCCGAGCCGGGAATCGAACCCATGGCCTTCTGCGCTACTCACCGCACCAACGTGCCACTCAGGCAATGAAGAAGGGCCGATATCGGACCAGTATATGTACAGCATCCGTTTTTAAGGCAGTGTTAAATGAGAACATTGGCAACGATTTTTTTTGTTGGGCTGTAAGGGAACAAACAACGTGACTCGAGTAATCCGTGGTGATGCAGGAGATAAATATGCATCATATTTCCACAATGCTATCCATGAATATTCTCCCATGAGTCTGTAAAGACAACTGGTGGAAAACAATGATCTCAGCAAGTTTCTCAATAAAACTATGGCTTTGAAAGAAATATACATTAGGTGGCGTTTCAGGCAATGGCCCTTCTTCATGTATGAGGCTTTTTTTGTCATGTGTGCACCACTGCAGCCGCATCACAAAATCATTTGTTTATTTCTGCGGTTAACAGGATGATTTTGCTCCATGTCACCTGTTATCCGCAAAATAGTGCGCGCAATAGGAAACTGCTCTGCAATGCAGGATGGGGAGGGAAAAAAATACTTCGACCGAATAGTGGATAATGGGATGTTTCACAGACACTACGGCTCTCGTGGATGACAATCGTGATACGGATATGGATACTTTTTTGGGAGTACAAAATTGTAAAACAAAAAAAGTAGTTACACTCGAGTAACATTTAAACTGCTAGAACTTAGTACGGCCAAGCACCAAGTGTGAATGAACGGGGGAACAAAGCAGCAGTTGATGGGGTTTATCCAAGCAAAAGCAACTTTCTTCTAAATCTCCCTTGACTGTGAAGCATCTACTGATCATGAATACTTGCAGATGTGATACTCGTTTGAAGCATAAATATCTCCTGCACGTGTCATCGCACAACAACACAGCACGTTGCAACCACTTGCGTGAGACAGGCAGTGTTCATAGTATTAACGTTAAACGTTCCACACAGATAGAATTAAGAATCCATTACTGTGATGTCATCTCTGGGTAACCTTGCATTCTGACCCAGAGTGTCGTACAATGTTCGCGTTTGTTGGGATGAGATCAGCTCATGTCTGTGTCTCAATCAAAACTAGAATCTTTATTACGGTCGTGCAATGCACAGTGTAAATTCTGCATTCCGACGGTAAGGTCCAATAATCATAATTATTTATAACACGCACAAATTTCACGCCTGGTGATGGATAAGACACGTATAGAGGCTTAGTGAGGAAACCACAGAGAGGAGAGGAGTCAGCCAAACAGTCAGCCGGTGTCAACCCGCCAGATACTGAGCCCTGTAATATTAATGATGTTAGCGGCCAATACATTTATGAGCATTTTATAGTTGTGGGAGGAAACCGGAGAACACAGAGGCAACCTACGCAGAACAGGGGGAGAGAACACACACGCTCCACACAGAAAGTTGTCTGAGGTGGGAATAGAACCGCCACGGGAAGGACTTTCTGTTTGTGAGGTGCAGATGTATCGCTGGGCGGCACGGTGGCCCAGTGGGTAGCGCTGTCGCCTCACAGCAAGAAGGTCCCGGATTCGAATCTCGGCTCGGGTGCTGCTTTCTGTGTGGAGTTTGCATGTTCTCCCCGTGTCCGCGTGGGTTTTCGCCGGTGATGGCCTGGCGTCCCATCGTGGGAATATCCCTGGCTTGCGTCCTGTGTCTGCCGGCATAGGCTCTGGCTCACCGCGAGCCTGTACAGGACTAAGCGGTTTCTGAAAATGAGATGACATGTTACCGTTGCCCCACCTTGCTGTACAACTTCCCCCAACTTCCAATCCAGGTCATGCAGCCTGAGTAGGCGGTGCTCCTATTAACAATGGTGATAAAAATGTTATTGGTCGTGGTGGTCGAGATAATAACCTCGTAGGACAATGATGACAATCACGATAACGGTGATTCTTGACACTTTTTTTAAAATCATGCTTATTTCATTTTCGCATCCGTAATCAATCTCAAAAATTATTCTGCTGTCCAGGAAAAAGATAACCAGACTGTCTGTCGACTGTGATCCATGTAGGTAACACCAGAGAAGACGAGATGAAGGTTTTCCTGGATAATAATTTAGCAGGTGTGGATTTTACTTCATTATGATGTGAGATACTCTTTACATCATCCTGGATGGACCCAAATGTTGGATAAATTTGA
This sequence comes from Mordacia mordax, assembly GCA_036362905.1. NCBI lineage: Eukaryota > Metazoa > Chordata > Hyperoartia > Petromyzontiformes > Petromyzontidae > Mordacia > Mordacia mordax. Next base: position 22,977,471 of record JAZEWT010000003.1, on the reverse strand, counting down.
AACATCACATTTTGTAATGTCACACTGTATACAGAAAACGTAATTTATTTTCATTTTAATTTACTTTTAAACAAACACACGCAGGGCGGCACGGTGGCCCAGTGAGTAGTGCTGTTGCCTCACAGCAAGAAGGCCCAGGTTCGAATCTCGGCTCGGGTGCCTTTCTGTGGTGGAGTTTGCATGTTCTCTCCCCATGTCCGCGTGGGTTTTCGTCAGGCACTCCGGTTTCCTCCCACAGTCCAACAAACATGCTGCTGCATAGGTTAATTGGCTCGCGGACTGAATTGCCCTCAGTGCCCCGTAATGGACTGGCGTCCCATCGTGGGTATATCCCTGCCTTGCGCCCTGTGTCTGCCGGGATAGGCCACAGCTCGTCGCGACCCTGTATGGGTACTAAGCGGTTTCTGACAATGATACGAGATGAGATAAACACACGCAGGCACACCGGCAAACAGACAAACAAAACATAATTATCAAGACGACTGACTGCCTATCTGGATCAAAAACGTAATCAAACCATGCACACAACCAACCAACTGGATTAACGCTGGCTGGGATTGAAACCCACGAGCCCTCGCACTCCGGTTAACCCCTGCCACATCTCCACCTGTCCAAGCCGGCCAAGACTTGCACTGTACACAAGCGACCCGGTAATTGTTGATGCTTGTGTCGCCGCCTCGGAAAGAAAACCAGAAAGGCCACTTGTGTGGACAAGCGGTCACCTGCCGCTGCACCATCGTCGTCGTCCGCACAGTGCTCGGCGTTGGCGTCTCAGGTTCACGCGTGGCCGATACAGACCCCCTGAATGTATAATTAATCAGCTTGAAACCCAGGAAAGTCTAGGTGAGGGGACCTTGAAGAGGAATAATTTTTTTTTTTGGGGGGGGGGGTTGGACGAGGTGGGGCGGTGTGGGGAGATGGGGAGATAGTGGGGGAGCAGGATATCCTGGCTGCTTGGAAAGTGTGGGCTATTCTTTATCGAGATGGACTAAAAAATTACACGGGGGGGGGGGGCGTTGATAAGAACCAGTGGAATGAATGTAGGTTTGTCACAGCGTTTCTCGTCTCTCCGTCGCGGCATTTCGCCTCCCACAGTGAAGCGACCATCATCAGGCTGCATCATCAGAACAATCAGAAACATGACAATTGTGCCTTTGTGCCCTGCTCTGTCTGGCGGAATAGGCACCCCCCCCCACCGCCCCGACCATGATGGTGATAAAGGCACTACTGCCACAATTGATTTGCAATTTCATGAATGGACTTGGATAATTGAGCCGCAAGCATTATTTTATTTAAATACAAATTTTAAAAAAATGTAAAAGCGAAAACAGTCTGTTTCCACTGAAATACAGTGGTGACCTTGAAGCAATTGGAAATGACGGAAACGCGGCACAGGTTAAAAAAAAAACACTCGGCCGTGTGTCCTCTTATCGAAATCTGTGGCCCAGTGAAAACAAGCCAATGCATTAACACGGGGTTAAAATAAAAATGAATTCTCGGTCCAGGCACGGCAATGAACGAAAAAAACAAGCAAGTTATAAACCACTGCAGCGGAGAGGCCTGGCCTCTTTACAAGGGAGCAGGTCATGATAGACAGGCGCAAATATCCCCTCAACCTCACCAACGGAAATAACCAGTCATGATTCCGTGTTACCGTTCTGTCAAATGTAGAGTGATTACATTAAGTCTAGTTTGTACTGTCTCCTTTATATCATCCGTCACACGTGTGTTCTACCTCTCATGTCAACCTCAATCATACGTAGTATTTACGTTTTATTGGCTATGTTTTTGCTGTGTTATGTAGGCTGTAATTCTAGGATCTATCACTTTGTTGTGATTTCTCTTTTAATACTGTATGAAGGCTTCAGTGCCTTTAATAAGAAGCCTTCTAAACCAAATAAATTACTATTATAATCTCTCATCTCATCTCATTGTCCGAAACCGCTTAGTCCTATACAGGGTCACGGTGAAGCCGAAGCCTATCCCGGCAGACACAGGGCGCAAGGCAAGGATATACCGACGATGGGACGCCAGTCCATCGCCGGGTACTATTATAATATCTAGTGAATAATAAAATCTTACACTTAACGGTTCTCATCGCGATCACTGCACCGCTAGAACAGCAGGAGACAGCCACAGCCTGGGGAGGCATTTATTCAGCTGTGGATAGATCACGGCTGGAGACGGCAATGGACACGATACGATGTGTGGAACGTGAAGGCAGAAAGGTGATTTTAATCGAAGGCCTGGTTCGCTGTCACGCGAATTGTAACAGGGTTCTGGTGAGCGTACACAGTGTAAGGCCACGTACGCACAGACACACTGAGACAGTTGCAGAAAGACAGATTGGGCCGACACAGGTAGGTAAGCAGACAGCGAAACAGACAGGTAAGCACAGCCTTAAACAGAAACATCATAAACACCGAGAGGCAGGCAAACAAAAACACAAATAGGCCAGCCATTTGCTAGCTACTGACAACATTCAGCATCACTTGGAAACCAGGCCACCCTTGTATAATAATGCCGTGCCCCAATTACGGCAATTAATTCAGTACACGTTCATAATCCACAGGTAGCCTACAGATTTAATGTCTCGAACACTTTGAGGAAACACTGCGTCTCGCAGCCTTCGTCAACGCTTCCAAGAGCGCGACAGAAATGTCTGCGAGCGCTCGGACGCGTTCTCGACGGTGACGTGACGGTCACTGCCGTCCACCCCACGGCCCCCAGCACGGGGCAATCGCTCGTTATTCTCGGAGACCTCAACAAAAACGGCTGACACCCGGAGCGCCTGTCCTAAACAAACACCACCGACGAGATGTGGCAGATCAAATGTAAGATGATGGCTGCATGGTGTGCAGTCAGAACACCATGTGGTTAGTGTGACGGATAACACTAAGAGTGGAGGTTAGGGTTCGAGGCCAGAATCAGAGTGACAAGGATTCATTATAGGGCGGCACGGTGGCACAGTGGCTAGAGTTGTCGCCTCCTCACAGCAAGAAGGCCCGGGTTCGAACCTCGGCTCGGGTGCCTGTGTGAAGTTTGCATGTTCTCCCCGTGTTGGCATGGGTTTTCGCCGGGCACTCCAGTTTCCTCCCACAGTCCAAAAACAATTAACATAAATTAATTTGCTTGTAGACTAAATTTCCCGCAGCGCAAAGTGATGGACTGGCGTCCCATCGTGGGTATATCCCTGCTTTGCGCCCTGTATCTGCCGGGATAGGCTCCGGCTCACCGCGACCCTGTACAGGACTAAGCGGTTTCTGACAATGAGATGAGAGATGAGAAATGTGGGCTACGGTTTTGAATCGGTTCAAGGCTACGCTTGGGTCATGGTTAAATATATAGCTAGCATTAACGAGCTGTCTTAAAACAAAGATGCAATAACGATGGCAATGATGACAATATCACGAAGGTACAGAGGCAGAACGTTTGACATGGCAAGCGGATAAGAGCACCACGAGTGCAATTCTTAACACTGATGATGATACTGAGAATGACGATACTGGCGTTAGGGCTTGGCATAATGTTCGGGAGTCTTATGATCGGGGCTAATGGTAGGGTTCTGGCTAAGGCTATTGTTGTGGGGTTGTGGTTAGGGTTAGAGATGATGAGTGGGGGGGATTTGGTTTGTGTCGAGAATAAATTACTCATAAATAAACCGGTGTCGCGCCGCTAACACGTGCGCGAGAGGTGGCACTTCCCAGCTGCGATGGCCCTGATCCTGCGGTGAAACGCCACGTTCCCATGACAGGAGCCGTTGCCCCCAACAATTGACAACCCACACAATGAATATTGACTCAAGAGGGATGACGGGCTGAGCCAACCCCCTTAACCAGTTTTCAACTCCTGCGAGTCGAGAGCTCTCATCCGGGGCATCCCGTGGCTTCCTGGGATGAGCAATACCACCGCACTTTGTTCACGTCTGTGTGAAACGTAAAGCTGTGTTTACATATAACCGAGCATTACACACAAAGGGCCCATTCACACGACTCTCCTTTCTGTTTGATTTTTGTTAGTGCGTTAATACCGATGTATCCATCCGCCACGACGGGAGAAAATCAGCGGGATCACAAGAGCATCAGCTGCTCTGTTTATGATTTTATCTGTACAGGTGTTCGTTGGAACCAGATCACATGATGCCTGTGTGGCCACTCCCGCCTCCATGAAGCCCTCCCACCTCCCCGCCCTCTATGAAAACAGACACTTACTGCTCTGTGCTGTGGCGGCCCTTGTGTAGCTTATTCTTCCTCATCACTCCGGAACCTTTTCCCCATATTTCAGTTGCTTATTCATACATTCTCTTCTCGCTTCCCCTTCCCATTTCTTTTTTTTTATTTCCACACACTGCATCAAATGCTCGACATGGCTATCCCAAGACAGCAGCCCTTAAGAACAATTTTAACAAAATTTG
>JAZEWT010000003.1:22951193-22973026 GCA_036362905.1 Mordacia mordax | reverse complement strand
GAATAATTTCCCGTAATGACTTCGGTCAGAGTTGGCAACACTAGTTTAGTGTTATACGCAAGGTGGCCAGTCACCCAAAAACCCACCAATTGACCACAAGTACACGTGGTCCCAAATGACAAATTACAATGATCTGTCAGAGCGAGGAGGAGCTTGTACACACGCACACAAGCAGGTTACAGCGTATGTGTGTGTTTGCAAACAATGCATGCTAACGCATACAGTGTGTGTGCCGGTGTCTCATTGCAGACCTATCCAATGTTCCGATCTTGGCGTATGTCAATGAAAGGTTAGAAGGCAGACACTCTTGAGGAAAGTGAGAACAATAATCTTTGCCCTGGATTACTGCACCAAGGATCACGCACGTGCGTTTGTGTTTTATTAAAGGGGAGATTGGTAGGGTGCCAGTAAGTGGGCTGCACCACGAATCATCCGACCCCAGTTCGACTGCCCCTCACGGCCAACGCCAGCGATGATTGTTCGAACCAGCCATGGGCTTCCCGCCTAGGTCAACGCAGCCTCGAATGAGTATCGGGAGCTGTTTGTCAACAACTTTGTAAATGAAGGTGGCTGGCCACCCACTCCCTCGTGTAACATACCGGTCTTTATAGCTGCTTGCTAACAGCATTTTTCTCAACAGGTTATCAGGCTCCAGAGAGGTTATGTGTGTTTTATGTGAAAAAACAAGGTTTAATCACTGACAATAATACACATTCCGATTCTTGTAGGTTGACTCGGCTGTAAATGAGTTCTCAGTGCAGTTAACTTTCAAAAGAATCAAACAATTTTAGACAAAAGCTTCAACGTTGATTTTTTTCCGACACACCAATGAAACGGCAAAATTATCAAATCTATAAGAATCTTTAAGAAAGAAGACCCAGTTGAGATTCTAAATGAATCTCATCTCATCTCATTGTCTGAAACCTCATTTCATCTCATTATCTCATCTCATCTCATTATCTGAAACCGCTTAATCCTATATAGGGTCACGGTGAAGCCGGAGCCTATCCCGGAAACATAGGGTGCAAGGCAAGGATATACCGACGATGGGACGCCAGTCCATCGCCAGGCACTGCGGGGCAATTTAGCCTGTGAGCCAATTAACCTATTTAGCAGCATGCTTTTTGGACTGTGGGAGGAAACCGGAGTGCCCGGCGAAAACCCACGCGGACATGGGGAGAGCATGCAAACTCCACACAGAAAGGCACCCGAGCCGAGAGATTCGAACCCGGGACCTTCTTGCTGTGAGGCGACAGCGCTAACCACTGGGCCACCGTGCCGCCCTATTCTAAATGAATTTATTGGGTAATTGTCGGTGCATTTTCTGTTGTCTCTTGCCTCCTCTACATCAGTGTCTTTTCAAAGCACACACACACATAACAGCTCACAAACCCCAAAACCAAGTCACCTAAGGTCTTACTTATGAACCATGACTCACGGTCGATGAGTCATGGTTTGCTACGGCCTCGACTCCCATCTTGCGTCAACGAATTTTGTGTGTGCCAAAGCACATTTCTCTGCACCAGGCTGAAGACATCGCGTGAACAAGAATCGCGACGCCTGCCACGCGTTAGTGTTGTCTCACCGATGCATTGTTCATCCTGCCGACGCGCAGGGAACATGAATAATAAAAATACACGTGACTAGCCGCCGCTAGAGCGCACAAAATTATTAATCGCAGGAGGCAATGCAGCACTGCCATGCATTTTAAGGCCTAATGGACGCGATTACTTGTGCAGATTTTTTTTTAAGTCCCTGGCCCTTTTTGCTATGTGCTCCAATGATTTTTTATTTAAATTAAACTTTAACTTCACACACAGGCATTCGCAAGCGACGTTTAACGATTTTTTTATTTGGTTTATTTCAGACGTTCGATCACCGTGGAGGCTGTAATGCCAGGTGGAGGCTCTAATGCCAGTGAAGGCTTCAGTGCCAGGTGGAGGCTTCAATGCCAGGTGGAGGCTTTAATGCCAAGTGGAGTTTTTAATGCCAGATCGAGGCAGACAAGCCCCGCCGCCCAAGACTATGGAACAAATCAAGTCATCGCATTGATTGATTTTCGGCAAAAACCGACAGGAGTTGAGAAGCGAGCGAAATTGTCAACATTTCTGGAGGGCGCGTAGCTCGTCCTGATATCAGAACCCGAACCCGCGCGATGCTCAAACCAGATAGAAGCGCAACTCTTTCAAGTGCCATTAAGATCGTATCTCCTCTACGATGCGTTTTCAGGTTATACAGCGCGTTGATCGTTGAGATACCACATGTTTGAGCACGTGGAAGCGAAAATCCCGACATCAATCGAACAGCACATGGTACAACCCCGAAAAACACGTCGGGTAGCTAATGTGGCAGGTAACGTGAACACGGCAAGCGGCTGTGTGCGTTTGGCGCCATCACGCCCGACTAAATGAAGGTGACAGCTGGTTAAGTGTGTTATCATTTGGCAATGAGCATTATTTGATGGTTTTCATGGTCATTTGAAATCGGCAAGCAGAATAACTGCAGCTTTCGCAAGAGTCACTTTAATGGCCGCTCTTTGCTTGTGTTGTGTGTGTCTTTGTCGGATTGATTAGCTAACCCATAACATCTGGTTCTGTCCCGTGGCCTCCTGTTAGCAACTGGCCTCGCCGTGCATTTCACCTGGCATAAAGGTTGTGGTGACGTCACCGCCACTCAGTGGCGAACGACAGCCGCAGCTGTTGTCGTGAATGCCACAATGTTGTGGTGTTCAGTGCAATGGGCTACGATTCGAGTGAGCAACGTTAGACATTCTACATAACGATGTGCATCCTAGGGGCTGATTTATCCTAACCTTAAGAGCTTAGCGTATTCATATTGATTAATATCAACAATACCGAGGAGATGAATACAGCAAGACGTGCATGGTGATGAGACCAGACCGAGTCTGCATGTGCTGTGTCGACCTTAATAGATACAATGTGATGGTGCAGGTTTTCACGGCTCGATGCATGATGATTGCTTCGAAAAGCTGCTCTCTCGGGACAGCCGCGTCGATCGCTCCCTCCCTCCCCGTCACACGTTGGAAGCGAAACGTCGCGATGGGGAGAGGGAGCGATCGACGCGGCTGTCCCGAGAGAGCAGCTTTTCGAAGCAATCATCTTAATAGATACACTCAAGACAGCGCTTGCCCCAACGATCTGTACGGTCAGAAAAACTCATGATCAAATCAGGATTGCACCTCAACAATGCATGTGTTAGGATCACACGGAGATGGAGTTGTTTTACGACTGGAACCCTTTAATGTTTAAGTCACAGAGGGAGCAATCATCCTCTGAGTCTCTCTTCCTCCATCCCCTTTCTTCTCCCATCAGTTTCCATCTTTGTGTCCGCCTATCCTCCTCGTCTGCTCCCCATCCATCTCCCGGCACCTCCACGTAGTTCTCATTTCCGGCAGACTGACGTCATCAACCGGCCCCTCCGGTGTCCCCGAGCTGGCGAGGCCAACGTCATCAGCCTGCCACTCTACGGCCGTGTGCAGTGCATCACGCTGTAACTCGAATGCCCCCAACATATGAATAGCCATAGGCTGCAGGGATACATGGGTGGGTAGCGGAGAATGGTATGGGAAAATGTATTGTTGTACCGGACTTTCATGCTCCCCGTGTCTGTGTTCCCCAGCTTCACCAACTCACATTAGCTCTCGAGGGGAAGGAAAAGGCAAATAACCCCCATGACCCACTCAGGTGGGGAAGCTGTCATCCAGCAGCAGAGACACAAAGGACCCAGCTTGCACAATCGTGCTTGTGTCACAAAGTGCACCGAGCTTGGCACAAGCATTGTCATTGTGTCACGATCGCTGTTAGGACTTTTTTTTTTTAAACTCGACCGACGGTGACACCAACAAAGTTACATTTACAACAGAAAGCAACGGCACGTGCATTAGCGCGCGAATACACCGACTGATGATAATAATAATATTTGAATTTCTAGAGCTCTTTTCACCCGAGGATCGCAAAGCGCTGCACAGAGCTGTGGAGTGAACGATGTGATGGCGTGGCAGCATTTGAATATTTGACAAGCAATGCGGAGATTGTGTTGACCACGTGCAACCCCCGCTCTCGGGCATTGTGCAAGCCAAACGAGCAAGGCACCCCATCCACTTCAAAACCCCCTTCCGTATTCCAGAAATATTTATATAAAGCAACAAAAACGAGAACACACTGTGTCAAATTTATCCAAATTTTTGTTGACCCAGAAAAAACAACAAGTATATCATCCATTTGCACACTTCATTAGTGGCATGCCGGCAAAAAAAACTAAATTACCGTACTATATTATACATTACATAATAATGCACGATCTTTTGATAATCTACTTCTGAATGAAAGGTCACCCAAGCCGTGCCGGCCATGGGAGTTGTTTGATAATACTTCACCAATAATGGTCAGCGCCGATTAATAACGGGAGTGATCTGGACTGTTCAGATACACTCTACCACTGCTAGCCGTGGACGGGGATCGAACCTAGACTCTGCGTTTGTAATGCAGTGCAATAAGCAATACAGCCCACTGTCAAACTCCAAAGATTTACATGGTTTATTAAAGTAACTGAAATAATGAATCGGAACTTTTGTTTCCAAAAACTGCTCGAAATGAATAACCGTATCGATCGCTCCTCCTCTCCCCTTTGCGACGTTTCGCCTCCCACGTTGGAACGTTGCCAAATCACGACTATAGAGAGGAAGGCGGCGCGGTGGCGCAGTGGTTAGCGCTGTCGCCTCACAGCAAGAAGGTCCCGGGTTCGAGTCTCTCGGTTCGGGTGCCTTTCTGTGTGGAGTTTGCATGCTCTCCCCGTGTCCGCGTGGGTTTTCGCCGGGTACTCCGGTTTCCTCCCACAGTCCAAAAGTATGTTCCTGGATAGGTTGATTGGCTCGCAGACTAAAATTGTCCCGCAATGCCCGGCGATGGACCGGCGTCCCGTCGTCGGGTGTATTCCTGCCTTACGCCCTGTGTTTCCGGGATAGGCTCCGGCTCACCGTGACCCTATATAGGATTAAGCGGTTTCAGATAATGAGATGAGATGAGAGAGGAAGGCCACACTTACATTAATTACGACAGCCTCTTGAAGTGGTCACGAGCGTTATCTCACCATACTTCACCACTCTAAGGAGTGCGTTTTGGGTTCGTGTTCGCCGTCCTGTGCTGGCATCCCGCCCACCTCGGTTAGATTCCCGGCCACGGCTGACATCGGTGGTGGGAGTCACAGTGACGAAAATACAGTATAGAGCGGTTTAACAAACGGGCCTTGACTAAAAAAAAAGATAGCAGCTTCTGCACGCATGTTCAAACACTCCTTCCCTCGGGGGCCATAACAAGCAGCACTCTCCTGAACAACACGGTCTCAGCACGCTTTGATATTTGCAAGAACAAAACATACAAAAGCATCCCTGACACCTGGGTTTGGGTTACCATTGGGAATGGAGTGTGTGTAGTGGTCGGAAGTAGTGCAAACACAATAGCTAAGCACTTTTGTCAATACTCTAAAGGATGACGGTCCATGACATGCGGGACATTGGGGGTTGGTTAGTTGACCATAATTAACCGCACTGGCCAGTATAATAATAATAATAATTGACCGCACTGGCAAGTGTAATAAGAATAATTGCATTTATTGAGCACTTTTCACCCTAGGGTCACAAAGCGCTGCACAAAGCTGCGGAGAGAACGGCACGTCAACCACAACGGCACTGGAATGGAAAATCAGCAGCAATAACATTTTTGTGGGTTTTTTTTAAATACACGTCGTTGCAGAACAATATGTAAACTATGATCAGAGTTTGCTTGAGTGAGAAAGTCTGGGCCAATTCAGATATAACTAGACAATGATGTTAATCATCGTCACTATAGCACTACTGCACGCTGTGCGTGATGTTTATAAGATAACCAGTTTTTGGCACGGTGAGGGAATGAGTAGCACTGCCGCCTCACAGTAAGACAGTTGAGGGTTTAATCCCAACTCGGATGGCTGTGTGGAGTTTGTACATTTCACCCACATCCGCATGTATTTTCGCCGGGTACTTGGGTTTCCTCCCACAGTCCAAATACACTCTGCCACTTGGGTAAATTGGCCTGCCGACTAAATTCCCACAGTGCCCTGTGATAGATTTGCGTGCCATCGTCGGTATGACTCTGCCTTAAACACTGTTGCCGACGCCATCCTCTCTGCAGATCTGTGCAGCGCTTTGTGACCTTCGGGTGAACAGCGCTATAGAAGTGCAATTATTATTATTACTCTGACCTCTGGGAGGACACCGCGTGTTAAGAGCGCAGCGGGAGGATAGACATTTGGTAACCGAATGTTTGTCTGGCTTCAACACTCGTGACAGCGACGTGTTTTCTGCACCGCAGCCGGTGAGCGGTTCACGTGCTGTGTGCCGTCAGCGACGGCGAGTTCGGTTTAATTTGACCAGGTGGGAACTTAATGGACCTGGATATGTCTCGTTCCAAAGGGCGGTCTGGGTCACCAAAAACGACACAAGCGGTGCAAATCAAACAACCTGACAGAAAGAAATGAGACAGCAGTTTAAAAAATTGCACAAACGTGAAGTGTAACATATTGCACAAACGTAAACAATGCTTAATAATACATTTCCCATATCCAGAGATGAAAGTAAGCCAGTATGGTCTGATACAGGACACTGGTAAAGAGGCTGCAGCATTCAATACAGTCCAGGCGAGAAGAGGCGTTGCAATACGATGGTAGCGGTAGGTTATTTCCACCCCACCGCCTATGGCGCAAGTCCGTTTAGTACGGGTGTGTAAATAGACAAGGATATACTCTCACGCGGCTGCTGTGTAATACCTTCCTCGACAGATGGTGAATTCTCAATTCAGAGGTCATCGCTTTGATCTGACCTCCCGGTGGAGCCGTTCAAAACAAATGGTCAGCTTTTTAAAAAATCTCTCCCAGCTCTGCCCACCTAGCAGTATTAAAGAGTAACACCACACACTGTCGATCAGCAAAGTGTGTGTGCTCCCACTTCTTCAAAGATATCTGGCCAGAAATGGAAATGTAGGTCGCAAGACATGTGGACTACATTGTACAATGCTGTTAGGATGCTGTTTAAAATAAGTCTCGAGATCCAATTAATCTCTGCTGGATAACTATTGTTGGCACTGGCTAACGACATTGCTGCCTTCTCCCTGTAAGAATCCCACCCCACATCCTCCAAAGTCAGTGAATGGATGGTTCGTTTTGAACACCGCAATGAATCGTATCGCCTTTAATGGCCGCAGAGTTTCACACGAACGCATCTCACACGACACACACAAATTCACACACGTCTGTCTATCCATTAACGTGCGCGTATCGCACGCTTGTGACAAGACGTTGAACAGAGAGAGAGCGATGCCATATTCCACCACCTTGTTTAAGAACCCTCTCATCTCATTGCAGAAACCGCTTAGTCCTGTACAGGGTCGCGATGAGCCGGAGTCTATCCCGGCAGACACAGGGCGCAAGGCAGGGATATACCCACGATGGGACGCCAGTCCATCACCGGGCATTGCGGGCAATTTAGTCTGCAATCCAATTAACCTCTGCGGCAGCATGTTTTTTGGACTGGGGGAGGAAACTGGAGTGCCCGACAAAAACCCACGCGGACACGGGGAGAACATGCAAACTCCACAAGAAATGCACCCGAGCCGAGATTCGAACCCGGGACATTCTTGCTGTGAGGTGACAAGGCTACCCACTGGGCCACCGTGCCGCAAAACTCTTATTAACGATTGGTTAGAGAGGACTTGTCGGGGGGCTGCGCAAAGTTAACGCGGGATTGGCAGACGCTGGCTTCGCGCTGTTTTGGAGCCCGGGCAAAAACCCCAACCTCGTTTGCGACCCGCGGTGCCGTTATAATAACGCCATGAATAATGCACTCGCGCTAACAACACGCACACCTGTTGTGGGACGCCGCGTTACCGAACTGCTTGATGCAGTAGATCTCATCTCATCTCATTGTCAGAACCGCTCTATCCTGTACAGGGTCGCGGCGAGCCGGTAGTCACCAACAGAAATATACTTGGCTAAAATTCGGACGAAACCCCCAGTCCCTCTTATAACTGCACAACGCGTACAAGTCAATTATATTAAGCACACATTCCAGCCGTCTACTGAACGCCCTCTTCATCAGCCATGAATGATCCACTGCTGGATTAATGCCTCTCCACTACCCACTCCACCCCCCTCCCCCAAGCTGCTGTCATCTCTGACCTTGTAATCATCCACCCAGCACCCACCGTACTCACACGTTTCACCGTGCCAGGTCCAAATTTTTGATAAAAAGTGCCGCGCAGCAAACGCAAACCGTTCGTCTTATGGAGTAACTAGTCCCTGGACATAGTCAATACAGTGTGGGGAGGGTCTTCATCCAGCAGTGGATAGACATGGGGCTTTAATTATATTTTTATAGGCCACAACTATGCAGCGACAACTCACAATGTATGAGAGCTCGTTGCAATGGACTTGCCCATCTACCTTCATGACCGTTCTAAAACACTTAAAAGACCGAAACAAACGTAGGATGTTGTAGGATGTTGCTGAGACAGCCTTGAGATTCCGTCAGCTCGCACGACAAAATTATTACCATGCAGCAGTAACTATTTAAGACATCACCACTCATGGGAGAACTACACGTGACCCCACCTCGTTCATTATTAACAACTATATATCCAGGATATGATTTCAAGCCGGGTCCTACCGGGTCGTCAACCGAGAAACTATTTAGGACCCAAACGTCACTCCACGTACTCGTAATATAACTTCGGCTACTTGTCACCAGCAGCCTACTTCTGGCTAGGAGCGACCTAACGCTTATTGAGTGTGAATGAGCCCGAGTAATCCTGTAGATCTCATAAGGCGCCGTGTGTGGTGGGATGTGCGTACATTACTTGTATTTACCAGTGTACATGTGGATAAGGGGCCCGTCAACAGGGTAGTGGTTAATCTTTTATTTCACAACCTTGTTTTATAAAACTGGGATACCAAGTTGGTCCCTGCAGTTTTATAATTATCATTATCACAAGCAGCCATGCACAATCCACCGTTTTATGAAGGCCTTGCCCAAGAGTTTATTGGTGTAAATATTGTCTCCTTACGTGGCATTTGAGTCAATAAACTCACGGTTGCGGGATTACACAAACTTATTACATAACGTAAGGTATTCGATAAAAAGCGCAAATTATTAAATTGATTGATTTTGTTCGACAATTCGATACATTGCGGTTGTCTGTGTAGAAATTCGGTATCAATGCAAACAGGCCAACGTTGGGTCAAAGTTGGGATGTTGTTAGAACCCTGAGTCAAACTTGGCACGACATTCCATATTTACGTTGACATCAGTGCTTAAGAGCGGCACTGAGGCTCAGTGGGTAGCGCTGTCACCTCACAAAAAGCAGACCTGGGTTCAGTTCCCGGCTTGGGTGCCTTTCTGTGTGGAGTTTGCATGTTTTCTCCTATCCGCGTGTGTTTTCGACAGGTAATCCGGTTTCCTCCCACAGTCCAAATATATGCTACCTGGGTTAATTTACTGCACTAAACTGCCATCGATGCGCTGCGATGTTGCAATTTGCTCACCCCCTCCCCACTTGACAACTGTTAAAAAGAGGTAAATTGCTTAACAGTTCCTTCCAGCTTAAATATAAACTCACTGAAACTGGGTATTCAACAGTTCCTTCCAGCTTAAATATAAACTCACAGAAACTGGGTATTCAACAGTTCCTTCCAGCTTAAATAAAAACTCACTGAAACTGGGTATTAATTCATGCATCCTTTACACATCTAACCGAAGTGAAACTCCTGTTACAGTTATGTACATGCTTTTGCGTCACGTGTTTAGCCAAATACTTGTCTAAATAACCCGTGTCTCACTGGGAAGGCAGTGAACGTTTTTAAATGTTAAAATATTGGTCCAAACGGTTCATGAAATTCTCCATTAGCAGCAGATCAATGTTTTTACATTTTTTCTGTGATATGAAAACAAAATATTTTCGGGAAAAAATCTCCTGCGTGATATTTAGGGCGGCACGGTGGCCCAGTGGGTCGCGCTGTCGCCTCACAGCAAGAAAGACCTAGGTGCGAATCTCGGCTCGGGTGCTTTTGTGTGTGGAGTTTGCATGTTCTGCCCGTGTCCGCGTGGGTTTTCGCCGGGCACTCCGGTTTCTTCCCACAGTCCAAAAAGCACGCTGCTGCATAGGTTCATTGGCTTGCGGACTAAATTGCCCACAGTGCCCGGTGTTGAAATGGCGTCCCATCGTGGGTATATCCCTGCCTTGCGCCCTGTGTCTGCCGGGATAGGCTCCGGCTCACCGCGACCCTGTACAGGCCTGAGCGGTTTCTGACAATAAGATGAGTGATATTGACTGATTTTGTTGTAACCTGCACGGGAGGGGGATCACTCGGTTCACGGATAATAGCGGTCAAATTGTGTATATCGGGGTAATAAAAGAAATTCTAAAACGTTACGCTGAAACTTGCCCTATCACCTGCTGAATTGAGGGGTGGTGTTCATATCTGCCAACCTCGTGGTATACATTCCACATTCACGTGGCAAAAACCAGTTTGACAACCCCTTATTAAAATTACCAACAGGTGGAGCGAATGTGGGACGGACGTACTGCCACCGCACCACACTAACCATCCATCGCGTGTGTTGTCATACATGAGCCAGTTGGCAAATTCCACTATACTATAGCAGGTATTAGTCGATGCATTTGTGCGCTAGATCTATATACAGTATACTTACATGAACACCACCAGTGCATCAACAATCACAATAACGCCGACCACCACGTCAACATCACCATGTCACCACAACCACTGCACTTTAACAAAACCACGACGACCTGTCCACACCACTATCACAACAATCACCGCCACAACCAACCACAACAGCCACCAACATTGCAAAACACCAGAAGCGCCCCGACAAAGACCACACCACCGACTCACGTACCTTTCCAAAACTGCTTCCACCGCTACTGCTGGTGTCCGAAATCCTATCTTGAACCGAGCTCTTGCCTCCTTCACGCGCGGCGTCTTGGGCTCCGTTCTGATCCTTCCCATTGGCCGTGGACCTGCTGTGATCACCATCGACCTCGTCCCGGGCGGCCCCTCCATCCTCCACCTTGGCCGATGCAGGCGTCGTCGGCGATGTTGTTGTTGGGATTCCTTTGTGCGCGAAATCCTCCACGCAACGCAGCCCCAGGGTCTTGAGTCTCTCGTCGGTCTCCTTGTCCACGACTAGAAGTCGGGTCTCGATTGCCACGGCCTTGATGAGGGACACCACGGTCTGGTGGGACTCGCCCTCCACGTTGCGTCCGTTCACCTCAATGAGACGATCTCCTGCCTTGAGACCTGCCACCTCGGCCGCCGAGTCCTCCTCAACGCGACGGATAAACTGCCCGGGCTTGCCCTTCTCGCCGTGGAGGTGGAAGCCATAGCCATTGTCCTTGCGAACGATGTGGCACAATCTTGGACGTAGCTGATGGTCCTTCCCCATCATCCCTGCTTGCTTGTCACTTAAGTTACCGCTCCTGTGCACGCGTGTGGCTTAATAGGTGCTCGCTAGCAGTGCTTTGAAGCCAGACAATTCTGTAGTGGCTCAAGCGCAAGGTCTGCTGCTGCGCGTGACGTCTGCGTCCCACTGGTATTAACAGGAGCTCGCTAACACTCAGCTGTCGATGCACACTTGCCTCCCACACGCTGTGTTTTGAACGTCACGTAAGAGTTGCTATCGTGCGCCCAACTCCTGTACACACACACGGCAGTAAACGCACAACGAACGCGACGACGGCTTATCGCTTTATCAGCTGTTGTTCGTCGCTGATAGTGTCGATGATGGTGACCACACCGACACCTACAGCACTGACATCGTCCTAAACGACGTTCAACTCGCTCATCCGGCCGCGACCATTAATGCGGAGCCTCACATTGAGACACAAACATGCAACGCATGGAAACACACGCAGCGATTTGCAACGCCGAGATCGCCTGCTGGACTTGGGAGGTCACAAAGGCGGCGGAGGAGGAGGAGGAAGAGAAAAGCTCGGTCGGAGGGCTTCCCTTACTTTCTCAGCAGACGTGAACCTTCGTGTTGCTTCTTCCGAGGAGAGAGAAAGCGCCGATGGAACCCTCCCGGCGAAGAGCGGACGCCTCTCCCTGCCAGTCTCCCACTCCCTCTCTGCCCGCCTGTTGCTGATGTGTGCGGAGCAGATCAGCTGTGGGTGGAGGAAGCAATGACGTCGGACTTGCTGATTTACATTACGACATCCTCCATCCTCCTCCTCCTATTCTTCTTGCGTGGCTTGGTTCGTGAAGGATGACGCGTGCGCGCGTGCAGCGCGTGTAAACATCAGCACCAAGGAGACAAAGGCGGTCGGGCGTGACGCTCACTGCCCACCGCCTCGTGCTGGGCTATTCCGTCCTTCATAGGCACTCGCTAACTGCACTTTGTCTCAAGTCTGTTTAGGCTAATACCAGCGGTCTTTGTCTTTGCATCCGGACGTGTGGGTATAACAAAGTCATTTGCCAATCCACTGCTGGATTAAAGCTTCTCTCTGATCTACGCGGAGCATGTAAATAATAATAATGGTACCTCTACAGCGTCTTTCACCCGAGGGTCACAAAACGCTGCACAGAGCTGCGGAGAGAACGGCATGTCAGCAACAACATCAGGACAGTTCAACTCAAAATCATGTAGCAGCAATAAATGCTAGGACATAAGGTAAGTGGAGAAAAAAAGAATTCTTTAACAAACAAGGAAGGAATAAATGTTCCCGAGCAGGCGCAGGTCGGCAGAAAGCCATCATCCCAGCATGACAACATTGAGCCGCATCAACAGTCCTAGCCAAAGGGCTTGAAAGCCTTACGGAACAATTGAGTTTTGAGACGAGATTGTAAATGTGTTCTTAGTCAATAAGTATTCAGACTTGGCCCAAGTTTAGTTACGGCCACAAGGGGTATCTTTGTTTTAGCCAAACCATAAGGCACGTCCCGTGATCTACCAGCAACGAGCCTTCGGCACTTCACGTGGCCTGAAGGTGCACCTGGCCTGGCACAAGTGACCACGTGGTGACCTGCGTGTGCAGTGGCGAACACAGGCGGCCCCGGGCGTGGTGCTGGCCACGTGGCAGTCTCGTGGCCGCGTTGATGTTGTAGGTGCTCACAGCCCGTGGCCCCATGTCTGCTGGAGGCCGTAGGTAGGAGGGTCCTTGTGTTGTAGTGTGTGCAGGTTGATGCCTTTCTGTTATTGTCGTGCGTGAGTATGCACGTCGGTGAGTGAGTTTGTGTAATTCAGTGTGTAATCAATGAGTTTGTGTTAGACTTTGTGTGAAAGTAAAGTCGCTTAACTGCGGCCTATGGCCAACAATGAATGTGGCCCTATTTGTATTATGTAATACAAACCCATATATAACTGTACTACGTGCTGTAAAGTTATACCGATATGTAATTAAAGCCCAGTAGCTATCAGTACTGTGCAATAATAAATCATGCACATAACCATATTTAATATGAATCCGTTAACCCGTATGTATTATGTAAATGTCACGGTGGCACAGTGGGTACCGCTGTCGCTTTACATCAAGGATTCGGTTCCCGGCTCGGGTGCCTTTCTGTGTGGAGTTTGCGAGTTCTCTCTCTCTCTCCCTGTGCTCGCGTGGGTTTTCGCCGGATACTCCCGTTTCCTCCTCGCACCGTCCAAAGACACGCTGCTGCCCAGGTTAATTGGCCTGCTGATTATATCGCACCAAAAAAGTGCCCTGCGATGTACTGGCGTCACATTCTGGGTATTCACTCGCCTTGCGCCCTCTGTCGGTCGCGATAGGCTTCGCCCCCCCGTGCAGGATTAAGCGAATATTGAAAATGAACCTATCTGCACTAAGCAATGTATACCAACATACTTGTCCCATACAATATAACACAGATCTATACAATGTAATATAAACATGTATGCATATTTGTACTGTAAAGCCATATAGAATATAAAGCCGTTTACTAACCTGCACAATGCAATATAGACCCTATTCTTATCCGTACAATTAAATATATATATTCTCATCTCATTATCTGAAACCGCTTAATCCTATATAGGGTCACGGTGAAGCCGGAGCCTATCCCGGAAACACAGGGCGTAAGGCAGGAATACACCCGACGACGGGACGCCGGTCCATCGCCGGGCATTGAGGGACAATTTTAGCCTGCGAGCCAATCAACCTATCCAGGAGCATGCTTTTGGACTGTGGGAGGAAACCGGAGTACCCGGCGAAAACCCACGCGGACACGGGGAGAGCATGCAAACTCCACACAGAAAGGCACCGGAGCCGAGAGACTCGAACCCGGGACCTTCTTGCTGTGAGGCGTCAGCGCTAACCACTGCGCCACCGCGCCGCCCTTAAATATATATTGATACACCCATATGTACTGTGTAATATTAAACTACGCACTTATCTGTACTACATAAAAAGAGTCTGACAAAGCTCCAATATTACATAGATTGTGTCTTGTTATTCTTGTATCTTGTTATTGTTATTTTACACTTAAAATATACCTTGCTGTCTGTGTGCTCTGACGCAATGTTGCACTGTGGCACAGTGATAGCATTTGCGCCACACAGAGAATATCCTGCACTGGCCGGTTCGATTCGTGTCCAGGGTGCCTTTCTGTGCAGAGTTGTGTGTTCTCCCCCTGTTCTGTGTGGGTTTCCCCTGGGTGGTTCTCTATTTTTCTCCCATAACTAGACGTCATAATATATAAGATGCAGTGCCTGGCATATGTTGGCGCCGGGTAACCACGTGGCTACTTTCCTCCTCTTCTCTGTGGCTTCCTTATGTTTGCCCTGTGGTTTCCTTGTGTATTTATTAAATACAATGCGCGTTCTAAATTGTTAATTTTATTTATATATGTTCACGTCACTATCAGTACCCGCTTAATCCTGTACAGGGTCGCGGGGGGCTAGAGCTTATCCCGGCAGACACAGAGCGCAAGGTGGGGCTATACCGCGGATGTGAGGCCAGTACTCTCGCAGGGCACACTTTTTGGGGGCAATTTACTCATCGGGTCAATTAACCTCGGCAGCCTCGTGCCTTTGGACGGTGGGAGGAAATCGGAGTACCCTCCACACAGAAAGGCACCCGGAGTCGGGAAACAAACCCGGAACCTTCTTGCTGTGAGACGACAGCGCTACTCAACTGCGCCATCGCGCCGCCCGTATTTAAATATTTATTACACAAGTAGCAAGGAGGCAGACCTACAGCCAGATAAGGATGATTATGATTGTAAGATGGTGCACGTGAGCTTTGGAGGCGAGGTGTCGAACTGTGCAACGCCTGTGGAATTGCGCACAAGGGTAATAGGCGATGCTGAGGTGTGACATGAACTAAATAGGTCATAATGACATCTTGACAGTGTTGATTTATTGCAAAAATGTGTCCGCCCGCCAGACGAACGTGGGATTTTCAGCAAGAGCTCAGGGTGGATACACAGGGACACGATTTACTTTTTTTTAAATCGCAATTTGATTGTGTGATTTATTTCATAATAATATTTAGCATTTCTTAAGCGCATTTCACCCGAGGGTCACAAAGCACTACTGTGCAGCGCTATGGAGAGAACGGCGTCAACGACATCAGAATAGATCACTTAGGTAAAATAGGTCTATAGATGAATGAAGGACATCAAATAAAAATAAAATAATTGTTTAAAATGAAGGAAGACGTGTTCCTGAGTAGGCACAGGTCAACAGTGTGCCATCATCCAAGCACACAGCAGTGAGCAGCATCAACAGTCCTAACCAGAGGACTTCAAGGCCTTACGGAACAAGTGAGTTGAGACAAGATTTGACACGCGCACGTGTGACAAACGGGTATCCTGCAGATACTACACGATTATCGACATTTTCACTAATTGGCAATCTATCATTGTGAAATTTACACGCGATAGCACAAAGTAAAATATTCTAAAAAGACATTCTTCACGATAAGAATGCAGTTACTACAGCAGAAATGCTCCAGCTGCTTCTAGTTTCCTTCTGACAGATGTACACTTGCTGGCAAAGCCACAGGAAGTTTTGGAAAGTGAGAATATTACGCCTTCAAAGTGGCATTGGGATTACTTGTGTTCATGAAAGCGGCCAACCAGTTGAATACTCGTTCGTGCGATTATCTGGCGTTGCCTGTTGTGTGTGCGTGGGTGAACGGTGGAGTGACGGTCAGTGCGCTGCGCTACCCAGCTCCCCGAGTTCTATTCCTGTTCACGGGTACCAACACGAGGGACGATTATCTGAACCTGTGCGAGACCTCCTCTAGGTCGTCTCAGTCTTAGATGATGATTACATTGCCTGGTGCGGTGTATAGCCATTGTCATTAGGGAGAAAAAGCAGCCGGACATGGCGGTGGCCTCGCCTGTCACATTCCGGCCTCTATAGGCGCTCGCAAACAGAACTTTCCCCAACAGTGTGTTAAGGCCATATATCGACGTTTGTCTTGCGTGTGTGTGTGTGCGTGTTTGTCTTTGTGTTACGTGGCCATAGTTAAAAGTACCCTCGTGTTATCTGCGCTTGACCTGGACCTTTACAAACGGCAGCACTTAGGTGACAAATGAGGTTGGGCATAACTCTGGTCACACTATTGCTCTGACGACACTTTCCTCTCAACTCGATTTGGCTAAAGAGGTTCTTTATAGTTTGTATTGTTAACCAAGGTTCGACTTCTGGCAACGGTTCACTGGTAAATTATATAGAAATCTGTTTTGGGCCTCCCTTGGGAAAATGTAACTGAAAAAGTCTCGTTCAGTGTGTCATGTCTACATAACTTAGGAGACAAAGGCAGTCAGGGCGCGTGGTGTGTGGTGGTAGACGCACAATCGGGCTGGAAAACACGTGTCAAATACGCGAGTAGCGCTGCCGCTTTACAGCAATCCTGTACAGGGTCGCAAGGCGGAGCTATACCCAGCATGTGACGCCAGCATATTGCAGGGGGCTGAAAATTTTTACTCAGCAAGCCAATTAACATATGCAGCAGAGGGTCTTAGGACGGTGGGAAGAAAACGGAGTACCCGACGAAAACCCATGCGGACACGGGGAGAGAACCCGCAAACTCCACACAGAAAGGCATCCGAGCCGGGAACCGAACCGGAGTTCTTCTTATTGTGATGCGACAGCGCTACTCACTGCGCCAGATCGCCTTCGCTGCCCCCCCCCCCCAAAAGAGTTTCATTCTTGCTTAAATAAATGCTTCCAGAAACATTGGTCCAGATGTCCAAGTAGCATGTGGACGCAAATGCCACTACGGTATTGTTTTAGTCAGTGTATTGCGCTCTCGCGGATCTGAGACTCGGTACACAGAAAGCGGCTCATTGAAGTGATTTACAACCGCAGTGGTATCACGCCTCTGCTTGCCAATCTCAATGTCCCTGTTGGAAACTCTCTCTCGCCCACTGGCCTTCTTCCAAGCTGAGCGGTCTCGAAACTACTCAATGAATTAGCGCTCTCAAAACCAGAACTACATTTGGCACGGGATGTAGATGGGATCATTTTATGGATGCATTGTGCTCACCAGCGTTGACCTAGAAACCAAGTAAATATATTGCATGGATAAAACACAACAAACACACTGCAGGAATGCATACATTGCTCAAACAACACAAAGCATGTATACAATTGACGCTGCCATCTCAGAGGTACGAGAACCCTTGGCATATGGTGCGGTAAAGAGATTAAGAGAGAGGGGACAGTACTTGTAACTGGAAAAAAAACCCCGCACGATGCAATAGTTGCTGCGTGAAAACTTAGGGATTTCCCAGAACAGCTGTCTCAAAAAGAAGAATGAGCAGAGAAAAACAGGGCAGGTGGCAACTTTGTATATAACAAAGACAAAGTAATATTTGGATTTTTAAAGCGTCGTTCACCCGAGGGTCACAAAGTGCTGCACATAACTATCGAAAGACCTGCATGTTAGGGCGGCACGGTGGCCCAGTGAGTAGCGCTGTCACCTCAGCAAGAGGTATCCCGGGTTCGAATCTCGGCTCGGGTGCCTTTCTGTGTGAAGTTTGCATGTTCTCTCCCCGTGTCCCCGTGGGTTTTCGCCGGGCACTCCGGTTTCCTCCCACAGTCTAAAAAACATGCTGCTGCTGCATAGGTTAATTGGCTTGCAGGCTAAATTGCCCTTAGTGCCCGGTGATGGACTGGCGTCCCAGCGTAGGTGTATCCCTGCCTTGCGCCCTGTGTCTGTCGGGATAGGCTCAGGCTCACCGCGACCCTGTACAGCACTAAGCGGTTTCTGACAATCGATAACACTGGTCACGAAAGGCTTCGAATTAAAGTTATGCTGTAACTTGTTTACGCCTCTCCGCTGGACAACTGTTTAAAAAGCCACATAGCTCGACGGTTCCTTCCAGCTTGAATTAAACCGGACTTACTAACATACAACATACGCACTACCAGTAACATGTGAATAAGGTCAACACCGGCAGGCTTACTGGGTATCTACACACACACATTACACACCACACATGCAACGTGCATACGAAGGGCACGGTATGACACACACTCTACATGTACACAATATATACACAAACAAATCATTGTCATGTGACTTAAACGAGAAGCGCAGCAAAGGGTGACACCGCCCCCTCGTGGTTAATGCTTTCGTGACATTAGATTGAAACTTGTCACAGGGCGGCGCGGTGGCGCAGAGAATAGTGCTGTCGCTTCACAGCAAAAAACACCCTGGTTCGATTCCTGGCTCGGATGCGTCTCTGTGTGTAGTTTGCGTGTTCTTTTTCCCCGAGTCGGCGTGGGTTTTCACCGGGTACTCCGATTTCGTCCCACCGTCCAAATACACGCTGCTGCCTAGGTTGTCATGCTGAGTAAATTACCTCCTCTCCTCCCCCAGTGCCCTGCGATGTACTGGCGTAACATCCTGGGTATAACCCCGCCTTGCGCCCTCTGTCTGACGGGATAGGCTCCAGCCACTGCGACTCTGTGTACAGGATTAAGCGGGTTCTGATAATGATGATGATGAAATTTATCCAAAGAGTAAATACTGCGCTGAACTAGGATTGTAACGGTGTCTTTATTCCAAGTATCTTGAAGTACCTTGATCCATCGTTGTTAAGTGTTTTTTTATATATATTTAATGCATTATTGTGTATTGTAGAATGAAAAACTGTTATTAGACTAACGTACAATAATTGCCGGGTAGAAGCAAATATTCTGCAGACAACTGATCAGTTGATGAACTTAACTTTATTTCTGAGTTTAAGATTACAGGGTTTGGGGTTATCTGTGTTACAGTTAAGGCTAAGGGTTCGGGACAGTTAAGTGCCTAAGACCAGCCACGACTGTTTACATCAGTGGAAGCGATATCTAAACCAGATCTAGGTACCTCGCCCCACCGTCACGATATCCTCCCATCAAACAACCTCTAAGAACGACGCGGGGAGTTGGGAAACGTTTAATCCAGCAGTGCATTGACAAAGAGCCGTTTATTATTTATATAGTTTATGCAAATTTCTTTGCTGCTCTAAGAGCACTACTTGTGTTGCTCCATCCTTTGTTACATTTACCACCTTCTCCATTCACATCTCTACCTATCACCATTCTCCCTCCTCCATCACCAACTTCGGTCCCATCGCCAATGACCATCTCCAAGCTAACTCTGCAAAGACGATGGGTACCCCTAAACTGCGTCCGCAAAAACCGTGGCAGAAGCACAATCCTGATAAAACAAATGTGATGCTTTAATTTGAAGGCTTTCGTGACCATTGTTATCAATAGATTTCATTTTTTGGGTTAGGTAACGTAAAAAAAAATTGTCGTAAACCCTCCAACACCCGAAAACAGCCAATCGGTAAAGTATGTCAGCGTTGACAAGACATGCAAATTATTCACGACCTCAGCATACCGGTGTGTTGAAGAGCAAACTCACAGCATTAATAAATGAAATTAGACGTTTCACTGATAATTGCAATCAGCATCATCAGGCAAACCCGTACCCACATGGGGCGGCCTTAAATTTGCTGCTAAAGAAAATCTCGCAGGGAGAGGCGAGGGGGAGATCGTGCGTGGGAGGAATGAGAGGGAAAAGGGAGAGGGAGGGGAGAGGGAGGAGAGATGGGAAAGGGAGGAGAGAGGGGAGGTTCGCACGTGGAAGGAATGGGAGGAGAGAGGCGATGGGGAGATCGTGCGCGGGAGGAATGAGAGGGGAGAAGGAGGGGAGAGAGGGAGGAAAGAGGGGAGAGGGAGGAGAGAGGGGAGAGGGAGGAAAGAGGGGAGGTTCATACGTGGAAGGGATGGGAGGAGAGAGGGCAGAGGGAGGAGAGGGGAGAGGGAGGAGAGAGAGGAGGTTCGTACGTGTTAGAGATGGGAGAGAGGGCAGAGGGAGGAGAGAGGGAAAAGCGAGGAGATAGGGAGGAGAGAACACGCAAACTCCACACCATATAGGTTACAACGAAACTGTGAATCGAACCCGGACACTGCTAACTCACTATCAACTTCAGCGCTTTGTGACCCTCGGGTGAAATGCACTCTAGAAATGCAATTATTATTAACTCACGAGCACTACCACCCATCCAACAGTTCTGCCACCCACGCCAAATCCACATCATTCTCCTGTCTGTGAAAATCCGAAGCTTGACACAAATCACAGAAATTATAGCCCAGAACCTTAGCCCCTTGAAAAAAAACACCTGTCTGGATAGTTTATATAATCAAATGGCATCATACTCGCCACATTCTCCAGCGACCGTGAGTGATGGGGATTGTTGTCGGTAGACAGAGTAAGTTTCCATACTTGGGCAGTGACATAGTTTCATCTGTTGCGTAACGCTACGTGGAGGCGGTCCGCCTGTCAATCCACGTGAGATTCTTTAATCGTTACTAGCAGAGTGCCCGTCCTACGGCGGGTGGTTGTAAAAGTATCTGTCGCATGGACCACTTGCAGATAAAGTAAAGCCAGGGGTTCAGAGACTGGTCAAACGATCTACGATCTCACCCTCCCCTTACAGACACACGGGAGAGTTGCGCGGCTTCCTAACAGTAACAGGAACATGGGTTCGATTCCGGGCTCGGGCGCATTTTTGTACGGAGTTTGCGAGTTCCTCTCCCAGTGTCCCACGTGGGATTTTCAGTCCGGTACTGCTCTTTCTTCCCACAGTCCAAATATATGCTGTCTAGGTGAATTGGCTTGAATGAATGGCCCCTGGCGCCTTGAGATGTTATTACTTGCTTACCCTCCCTGCTGGACAACTCTTAAAAAGAGCTACGTAACTCAACGATTACTTCCAGCTTTAACGGAAAGTGACAAATTTGTAACTTTATTTCAGCTTTAAAGTCTCACTTTGCGCCAGTTCTATCCTCTTAAGCAACTCTTCCGATTTTATCCTGAGACTAGAATCTGTTCACCCCATCTTCTGCGTGGGTTTTCTCCAGGTTCTCTGGTTTTTGCCATAGCTGGACGTTATTGGTAATCGGCCAAATTATCCCAGTGGTTGAAACATTCCCATATTTACTCCATTAGGATAGTAGTCCGGTTGCCTCCCACCGTCCCGAGACCCAAACCGCTGCTCGGGTTAATTGGCCCGCTGAGTAAATTAGCCCCAAAAACGTGTGCCCTGCGATGTACTGGCATCACATCCTGGGTATCCCCCCCCCGCGTCGCGCCCTTTGTCTGTCGGGATAGGCTCCAGCCCCCCGTGAATATTGAACAGGACGAATACGGTAGGGGCGGCATGGTGGCCCAGTGGTTAGCGCTGTCGCCTCACAGCAAGAAGGTCCCGGGTTCGAATCTCTCGGCTCGGGTGCCTTTCTGTGTGGAGTTTGC
>JAZEWT010000003.1:22928870-22947005 GCA_036362905.1 Mordacia mordax | reverse complement strand
GTGGTTTATACGTTCTCATCTCATCTCATTGTCAGAAACCGCTTAGTCCTGCACAGGGTCGCGGTGAGCCGGAGCCTATCCCGGCAGACATAGGGCGCAAGGTAGGGATATACCCACGATGGGACGCCAGTCCATCACCGGGCACTGCGGGCAATTTAGTCTGTAAGCCAATTAACCTATGCAGCAGCATGGTTGGGGTTTTCTCCTACAGCCATGCTGTGGGAGGAAACCGGAGTGCCCGGCGAAAACCCACGCGGACACGGGGAGAGAACTCGCAAACTCCATACAGAAAGGAACCCTAGCTGAGCTTCGAACCCGGGACTTCTTGCTGTGAGGCGACAGCGCTACCCACTGGGCCACCGTGCCGCCCGGTTTATACATTCTATTATACTTATTGTTTCAGTGCCTAGCACGGTCGTTGCCTAGTTTGTGTATTTTATTGTCCGAAAGCGATTGTAATTTTCTCTTTTCGTCATCTAATTGTATTGCCCCCAGCTGTCTCGCACAATAAGGTATGATCTTATTAAGAGCCTTTCCACACTGACTATTTTGCTTAAGCTTCCAATTCATAATATTTGCACTTCTGGAGCGCTTTGCACTCGAGGGTCACAAGGCGCTGCACAGAGCTGTATAGTGAACTGCATGTCAACAACAACATCTGAACGGCATATCAACAATTGAACAAGACACTGCTGCTGGAACTTTACAGAAGACTGACGGCAAACGAGGGTGGTGTGGCTACCAACGTGCCCAGTCGCCTTTGTCTCTCCATTGCTGGTGGTTACACACGTGCCCTGGCACTCTTGAAGGCTGAGATGGCACAGGCCTGTATATTAATGACAATAACAGGCAACGTCCTGATACTACCTGCTACTGATGTACAGTAATCCATTGACTGGAATTGAGCCCTAGTGTGAGGGTTAATTGGCTCAGTGCAGGACTGTACACAGCTTTACTACAGATTCATTACCACGTTATACCGTTTACTGTACAAACAACTCAATACAAAAGAATCGTTCGATTCCATAACTGATAGTGGGTAGTGTCAGCAAGGGGAATAATAACGTAAAATCATTCTTGTCTGCATCCTGACGGTACTAGGCGTGATTGAAAAGTCTGTGGCCTGAAACACAAAGCAGATTAAAATAATTGCACTCACAGACAGATGAGACTTCTTTCATTACATGGGTTCCATTAAAGTCCTTGGGAACAAAAAAAATTGCATTTCTTGCTCAAACCACTTACAAACATAATTTTTGCTTCATTGTCATTAGTAACTTAACTTTATTAGATTACAACAGGTTTTACCGTATCTGGCGATTATGCAGGTGTTAAGATCCCAAACACCAAAATAGACACATTTTACAATGCGTCCAGTTTGCAAAAGCCACACATACTAGTGGCAAAGTATGCAAACAGGTAGCTTTGCCACTGGTATGTGTGGCTTTTGCAAACTGGACGCATTGTAAAATGTGTCTATTTTGGTGTTTGGGATCTTACACCTGCATAATCGCCAGATACGGTAAAACCTGTTGTTTTCTTATATATGTATACTGGCAAAAGAGTACCCATAGAACTTAACTTTACCCCACAATTGATTATTTTACGTTGAAACACGTGGATAGCACTGGGGAGCCAGATCTGATGTTTGAATTTTGTCCTGATTTCTCTGCATAGTTCTCTAGATGTTTTCCCAACATCTAGAGAACTATGCAGCGTTACTTCAAACACTGGTAAAAATATGAGAGCTTATCTATTTTTGTTCACTTTGGTAATCATTAAAGTATAATTCCTTCAATTTAAACCATTGTTTGCTGGAGCACCATTAATTGTGTCAGTATTCACGTTCAGGTTAAGCCTCGAATGTTTGTGCAGCGAGGTGTCAAGCACGTCATATTAATTTTGCCATTGTTAAAGATTATCAGCAAGGCATGGTGTGATTTCCTTACTCCCAGCCGGAAGATCTATACAAGCTGCTTTTTGAAACCAAGCTTGCCCAGTCCTCACCATCGGTGTTATTCGTGAGTTATAATGTTCCACTTCAGTGTACGTTTGAACGTGTATCTGACGACTGTCAAGATCGGTTCATGTTTAAACATAAGGCAGCTGATGAACTGTATATACACACAGAAGACAAAGACCCCCTTCGGGGCAAGAGGAGAGAGAGCCATCGACGCGGCTGTCCCGAGAGAGCAGCTTTTCGAAGCAATCATCATTACAACCATATATGTATAAAAGCCGGAGCAGCACGTGGTTAGCCGCACACCGCGTGACCTTTGTCTCTCCTGTGCTGATGGTTAGAACACCATACCCAGGCACCCAATTTAAGGCTCAATATTGATCAGGGGAGACTCGGGACAGGTCAAATACTACGTGCACATGTATTCCGTGGCGTGTACACCACTACTTGTTCATACTCGAACAGTCTTCTATATCCCAGTGTCCCACAGCCAACCAGGGCACAAGGTTGTACATGTCTTGTAATATTCGTTAAGCACACCTTTACAAACATGGGCCCTTAAACATTAAAGCCGCATCCCTATATGTTTGTCATAAATAGACGTTCTGTATCCGGACTTAAATCATTGTTCAGTCTATTGGACGACATTTCTATGGGTCTCATCTACAGTTTGTCTAAACAAACACAGATGGCCGACCATATGTTACTGCTGAGCCGTTTGTCAAAATAATGGGAGTCTTGTCAAGGTAAAAAAAGACATTCCTGCATCATCAGTTCTCACTAAATAACATACAGGATGGTGGTGAGTCAGCCTATTATGGCAGACAGGGTGCAAGGCAAGACTATACCGAGGATGGGACACTAGTCCATCACAGGTCACTAGGGGTAATTCAGTTCGATCAGTTAACCGAGGCAGCATGCCTTTGGACTGTGGGAGGAAACTGGAGTACTCCGTGAAAACTCACATGGACACGGGGAGAATATGCACACTCTACATAAAGACACCCGAGCTGCGAGGTGGCAGCGTAGCTCAGTGCACAATTACACACACGTTCTCATAACATTCCCATTGTTTTCAGGATCACTGTACACTACCATAATCCACCTGTTTCACCGCTAAACATTTCCTTAATGTACATATTACGGCATTCCGAATTTCTCTGTACACAGGGGTACTATATATAGGCCCCAGTTAAAGCAAAACACAACTCTATAATAAAGCCGGTTTTTTCCAGATGCCCTAACGGTGCAGTGTGTATCCCATATCCTTGCCCTGGGATGGGCCCCACAGTTGGCAGTAGGATGCAGGGAATTTCTATCGCGTGGGCGGCCACAACGGTACGCACTGTACCATGGCAGAGCAAAATCTGGGCTCAGCAGTCCAGAGGACCCCCTCCTCCCAATGCAACGAAATGGCCTCCGAACAGAGGGCACGGTTCCCAGTCTCCATTTAACGGAGACGTTCACCTGATGTCACCCCACTTCCACCCACAACGCCGGCTTTTCAGTCAATCACATGTCCTCCACTGAACTGTGGCGTTAAGCACTCGACACGCACGTCCTGTCAGGGTCTTTGAATGGAACTTGGCTATATGATTATATAAGTAATCTATTACCCGGCGGATTGTTGGTTTGATCACTCGAGTAATCCGATGACACGAAAATAGTTGGGGGGGGGGGTGGCGGCGGCGATAAATTGTCAGCCTGGTTTCTGCTTGTGCCGCTGGACGGGAGGTGATGGGCCGTGGCTTAGTGATGTTGTCGGCAGCATCACCTACTTTTAATCATGATAATTACATTTATAGAGTGTTTTTCACCCGAAAGTCCCAAAGAGTAATCGACAACAAGTGGTGATTTCCAAGTTTTAGTGGAATAATCTACTTATATTACAGCAATTGAAGCCGCTCTGGTCTAGAGTTCTACTCTGTGTGGGTTTTTACTGGCTACGACATTTTATTCCCAAATGCAAACGTTACTTAATGGAAAATTAATTTGCCAATTATCCCAATAGAAGTCCCTGTTGTAAAAAGTGTCTCATCATTCACTGAGTTGTTATATTACACACTTTTATTTAACAGACAGGCTATAGAGCTGAAATTTAGAAGGTTGACTTTTCACAGTGTACAGTTTAATCTATTAAATTTTGGATCAGGCTAATCTAGATTGCAGGGTCAGTTCAGAACCTTTTCATGAACCAAACGCTGTAAAGCCTTGAAATGGAGTATTTGCAGATTGCAGATGAAAGTGCGTAGATTGAAACAAAATGCGTGTTACGTGTTTCCAGGATGAATTGACGAGTGTCATTTAATTTCACAATATTTGTTTAATTTTAAAAGCATGAGAGGACATTTTAAATGTATATTTCTACAGCTGTGGCTGCAATAATACAATTGTATAACATGTGTGTCCTCGATGAATTATTGTAACAACATCAGCACAAATTATTTCCAAAAATATTCCCAAGTTTGTCCTCAACTGGTATTGGGCATTATTTTTTGTACAGTGACATTGTTTTAATTGGCCGAGGTAATCAAAGCAATAGTTTGGTATAAAATCGTTGTTAGGATATTGGATTCAAAAGTTAGGCTCTGGTCAAGTTTTTTCAAGGTCCCGTGGCGTTCGTGACTTTGTAAAGTGCCAGGAACGAGGTGGTTCTTACGATTCGAAGTAGCGATGGAGAGAAGTCGGTGGTGGCAAGAGTCAACTGCCAGGTGGCCTCTGCTGATGCCCACGCCTGAAGTTGTCACGCTGACTGCGACGAAGCTGAGGGTGATAGGTCTCATCGAGTACACTTTTAGATTTGCCAAAAGTTACAGCGTGCATTTCAAATGTATCCCTTTAAAAAAAAATCTGGACAATGTGTAATAAAAACTATTTTGGGTTGGGTATCTTATAGTCTGAGTTGGAAACCTGCATCCACCCCACAGGCAATTAGTAAGGTTGTCACGTGAACATAATGGGTCGGTTCATTACTACTTTAGTACACCAGTGTGTTGGAGCCTAAACCCACAATATTTATAATGGAGTACAGCGTTTTGCTGATAATTGCAATCAACTTTGTTAGGCATCTCAAACAATGGTGACCCAATGCAAAAGTGTTTTATTGCGGTTAATATTGGTCACGAAAGCCTTCATGTTAAATGAACTCTTGCTCTTGAGTGTCATATTCTTGGTGTTATCGTGCATTTAATTTCTAGTGAGTCACAATCTATTGAAATTTCTAGCCACAGTCTAATGCAGTTTCTAATGCCACGTAATTCCATAAATAATTTTAAAAAGTTACTTTATGTAAAAAAACGTGATATTTTGGGTGAAGTTTGAGGATGATCCTCATCTAAGATTCGGATTTGACCTCAAAAGTATAAATGCACAAGAACAAATTCACACCTTGATTCAAAATTTTATCGTAATTTCATGCTCTGCTTTTACTAAGTATCATGAATCTATACGAAGATTTGTCTGGCAACTGTAAAATCACATTATCGGTAAGGGTTGAATATAACCAATTTTTGTGCTATGTTCGTGCAAGGCCATTCATTATCAACAATAATTGGTTTGTATAAACATTGCACCACATTTTGTGTGAATGCCACTGTTGATGATGGTTGCCATTTCAGAGCTTGAGAAAGTCAGAGAGCACACGTAGCAACGTTATGCTCGCATTGGGTGCCTTACAGTTAACTTCATTTTAAGCTGAGAGGGAGGGTTTCACCAGACTCACCAGGCCCTATTTAGAGAATTGTTTGTTCCCCGCTTATTTTCTATTTTAAATACATTCTTGGTTATGTGGGTGTATGGAAAATTTAGTCTTGGGAAAATTCTTAAGATTATTTTGTTTTGTTTGGGGCACATTTTTTATGTTAGAAGTGAAATCTTCGGATTCTAGATAAATGACCACGTAACAAGCCCAGTGCCAAAGGGTAAGCATGACCGTGATTTAAAACATTATTGCACGCTTGACTTTTGTAACTCTATTCAACGTAAATATTTAACATCTATAAAAAAAACCCCAATCTTTTCGCACCAAGGGCCGTGCGTGGCATTTGCAACTTAAAATAGTAGATTTGTCTGGCTCTGGGTAATTGCGGATAATTATTGAGCACTTAAGGCGTTGGAAGAGTTGGTCAGCAACACCAGCGAGAGGGCTGCTAATTTAAGCTCAAATCTAAAACACAACACTGCCCTGCATTTTTAAGGCGAGCACATTCTCAGCCTGAAATTCTTCACCACATTACAGCTGTTTATGCAGACGGAGGAAAGGCGGGAGGGGAGGAGGGAGGGTGAGAGAGGCATGGTTAGTGGGAGGGTGAGAGAAACTCAGCAGCTGAGCGATGGAAAACATTGTGGGTGGAGAGTGAGCAAGAGGAGAAGGGGAGAGAACATGTGAGGAGGAGAGGCAGTCAGAAAACTTGTGATGCTGGCCACAGCAGCCGTTCAATAGCGTGTTTATGAGGCATGTATGTCGGACTTGCTGCACACAAGACGGCTTGTCTGCCCCAACATACTCGAGAAGCTGTTGGATTTAGATTTTTTTTATTTCAAGCACATGGTATTTCTTTTTCACCCGAGAAAATGTTGCTTTCAGCGCGAAGCTGTTGAGGCAAGTAGCTGTTACAGTGAAACGCCTGCGTGCTATTCAGGTTTGTTCCAAACTTCAGAATCCTCCTCCCCCCCCCTAAACTCAACGCCTACTTTCCTTACTCGCACACCGCTGCCAGCACTGATTTTGTTTGTAGTTGATTCAGAATTAATGTTGTTGTTGCCCTGTTTGTGTGTTTGTTTGCTCTTCTACCCAGGGTCTCCACATCGGTCAGAGCAATGAGTTTCAACAAAGCTCACCGGTACAGCCGGCAAGTGAATGGGACTCATTCAGATAATGGCATCATTGTAAGTGTTTCCGCCAGCAGTTGTCACTTGTGTACACACATCTTTATGTTATGACGTCACAGACGATGGTACGGATGAGCACAATTTGCTTATATTCCGGATTATGTGGCCAGCGCTGTCAAATATTGGTTCTCACAAAATACGGATGGGTGTTCCGGTGGTAGGAACAATTAAGGGTGTACGATGAAATCCCAGTTGGGAGTTCGCCCAGCTCCTCAACCTGGAGGTACAGAAGCATAATACTGTACAATATATGTGAGATGGTCAATTACACCTGTCTGTTAGAGACTAGCTCCCCTGTTACAGTAATGTGAAATTTTTCAAAATTGAATTTGGACCATCAGTAGAGGTAAGCACTGCCCAACACTCACGGGACTTTAGTCGTAATGTAAACCTGACACTTAACCCTGTGACCGTCGTTTTTGAGGTGTAATCGCAAATCGCATTCTGGTTAAAGTGGATTGATTCTACCTAAATAGGGGGTACTTACAAGGAGTGCAACGGTGCATTTATTCATTGATTAATATTGGTTATCCACGTTTATGGGAAACTTATCACGATGGGAGTGTATTTGATTATTATATATAACATATACGCTAATTTTTTCCTTGGTTCGATTCCCGGCTTAGGTACCTTTTTGTGTGGGTTTTTGCCGGATACTCCAGTTTCCTCCGACAGTCCAAAGACATGCTGCTTAGGCTAACTGGCCTGACCAAATTGGCCCTGGTGCCCTGCGATGGACATCCTTGGTATAGCCTTAGCTTGTGCCCTGTATTTGCAAGGACAGGCATTGGCCGCTCGTGACCTTCAACAGGATTAAGCTTATACTATGTAATGATGTAGGTTATACTAATAATTATATGATAATGTTAAATTCAGGCTAGCGGAGGGAACAACACTACACAAATAATAACCACGATATATCGGCTGGTACGGGCAAAATATTTACTGCCCAGTCTGGCACAGGGCATGAGTGCGTCCACGTTGGTGGGTCTATGTGACGCATTCTTGTTTATTTCTACAGTCACCCATGGATTCTTTCAGCTCTGGCTTCAGTGGTGCTGTTAACGCCAGCAAATGTAAGTTTCATTTCACCACGTTTCACTCACGCAGTTGTGTCCATCCACAGTTACGTTTGTAGATTTACTTACATTGCGCACTGAAATGTAGGTGTCGTCCCAGCTGTGTTAAGAGCTGTGGAAATCTTATGGCAGTGACACCAACCACATCAGATAATCGCCTACCAGATGTGCACATCTCCATGAATTGATAACCAAACATGAGCCATAGGTTGTGGCCACGCATCCTAAATTTTGGATCACATGCTAAACCACCATAGTCTGCCATCCTTGAATGGAGGAGGAATAGCAGTTCTACACAAGTCTGACTCCTGAAGTCTGGGAAACCACAATATTGGCATTTGGCTCCTGAACATATAGCCATTCACCAAAATAAAATAGATATGATGTGATTAAACATGGTGGCTGTCCTGAAAGTTACCTGACCATGAAGGTCATTTACGTCAGATCCACTTTCTAAGAGGAGTTATTTGTAAAATTCTTTATTTAATTCATGTTTACGTTTTGCACCCCAGAGATGAAGAGACAAAGTGCACTCGGAAATGTTTCACCAGTAATAATGGCTATTATCTGTGCATGCTTTGAGTGTCGAGGGAACATGTTAGTTGTTTTCCACGTCATGGGAATGAGTCCCACACTCAGATTAATAGCTGTCGGCAGCCCGCAAGGAACGATACAGATGTGCACCCACTGTGCCAGCTGAACAGATGGATATTATATCTCTTTGTATGATCCCATCACAGCAAATATTAGCCCGAAGCAATTGATGGCTCCAAGCAGGTTTTGGTCCCAACCCTACTTGTAATAGCCTGGAAAGTCACGTGTGCCAGATTTTTATTTAAATTCCTTGTAAATTTGTCTGCACGAATTATTTAATTTTTAATTGTGCAATTAGTGTCACTTCATTAGTCCAAGCATCTGTTGAGATCTCTTGCAGAGGAATGCAACCCTTCTGTGATCTAGCCAGTTCCCAACAAAATTGTGAAAAACAAATGGTCAAACACAACATGTATGCTATAAAGATATTGGGGGTTTTTTCCCTTTCAGATGTGTACAGCAGCCATTTACGGGTTGCCTTATTGTGGGTAATGCAGACACTGGCATGATTTTCACCAAAAAAAGATACCCTGAATGTTTTAAGTGCTGGTAGATGGACGTACAGCAAGTATATTTACTGGCCAGTTAGTAAGGAATGTTAGTGTTAGTTTGTATTTGTAGGTTTTCCTTGGAAATGGAAACTGGCCACGCATCTCACGTAGAACTCAGGCTGGCACTTTGGTAACATCTGCGCCCTACACAGAGGAAGTCCTACCCGAGGCAGTTTGAGTCCCGTCTCGGGCACCTTTCTCTGTGGAGTTTGTGTATTCTCTCGTTGTTCCGTGTGAGTTTCCTCCGGCGTCTCCGGTTTCTTCCCACAAGTAAAACACACTTATTAATTAATTTCCTTTTGAAATCGAACGAATATGTGCACATTATAAATGAGTCTTGGGAATCATTGAGCTTTCTAGGTTGCATTCAGGGATATTATTACATAAGAGTGTGTGAAAAAGACTGTGTAGAGGCACTGAATTTAATGTAGATTATAGTTCGCTTGAAGGGAATCCAGAAGTAAATCTGTGATGTCATCTTCAGGATCATTTCTTTGGCATGATGTGCTGGTTAGACTGACATTTCCAAATGAAATGTATTCCTATCATGGTAAGATGACGTCTTAGTTGAAACACTGTATGGGGTGATCCACTGATAAATACCCGACTAAAATAATAGGGAAATATTATGGATGATTGCTTTTATTGTTTGTGCAAAGGGCACATGTCTCCTAAAAGTTCTATTTGTCATTAAGGCTGTAGCTGGGTGGTGCAGTGGCAACATTTTCACCTCTACAAAAAGAGAGTGAGTCTTCGTCGAAACGGTTCGATTCTTGCCTCAAGCACCTTTCTGTGTGGCGTTTGTGTATTCTGTCCCTGTTCTGCTTGGGTTTCCTCCAGGTTTTCCGGTTTCCACCCATAGCTACAAAAACAATCATTGACATGTATAGAAAGTAGTGCCTGGCGAGTTGGCATCGGCTGACTATCTGGCTGACTCACCCCCCCCTCCCTGTGCGGTTTGTTCTCACCTCCTTATCTGCGTCTCATCCATCCACATTATACATTCTGTTATTATTTTTAATTGGTGGCATTTAGGGCGAATCGAGCCATAACACCTCTCTGCTACAACTTTTAATCGGGTTGTTTTTGGCAGCTCGCTTGCTGTTTCGGACATTTAGGCCTCTACACAGCAACTGTGATTTCAATATATGTGTCTCTAGGCTTTGTTCCATCAGCTTGGACATTAATATTGGATCGATCAGGGGTCGGAAAAGCGGCGTTCATTGTGTATTAGAACTGGAAGTGAAGGATGTGTGAGTGGTTGCTTGCATGATAGAATTTGCAAGATTTTATAACGGGGAAATGTTGATAATTTGTGGAATGTTATAGCATTGTGCTTTCGTGACCAAATTAAAATAATGTCTGAGGCAGGAGGTTTTGAGGTTTTGTTTTTCCACGTAAAAGTCATTCCGTGCATACTTCTTACATTCCGTAGGGTTTCACAAGACCAAGGGTTTGTGAATTAAAAGAACGTGGGTGTTACCTGGTTCACCACATCTAGTGTTTAATCGCTGTTGTGAATCGGGTTAATCCTCTGATTAAACATTCAGGCCCCAAGTGTAGTCTCCTCTCATCTCATTGTCAGAAACCACTTAGTCCTGTACAGGGTTGCGGTGAGCCGGAGCCTATCCCGGCAGACACCGGATGCAAGGCAGGGATATACCCACGATGGGACGCCAGTCCATCACCGGGCACTGCGGGCAATTTAGTCTGCAAGCCAATTAACCTATGCAGCAGCATGTGTTTTTGGACTGTGGGAGGAAACCGGAGTGCTCGGCGAAAACCCACGCGGACACGGGGAGAGCATGCAAACTCCACACAGAAAGGCACCCGAGCCGAGATTCGAACCCGGGCCCTTCTTGCTTTGAGGTGACGGCGCTACCCACTGGGCCACCCTGCCACCCTGCCACCCTCTTCTCTCTCTTAAAACTGTTTAATGTGTCTCCTAGGCAGAACGGTCATTGGCCAAAACGTCGCCTGTAACAAATATAATTTCACGACACACTTTTAGTGACGAATGTGTTCCATTTTTTTGTGTAAATAGCAAGTTCTTTTGCTGAATGGTAGGGTCTCGACTCATGAATCGGTTACAACTTGTATGATTAGGACATTATTGCTCTTTGCACACGTGGTTTGATGCATGTCTCCTGAGCTCTGTAATCTTCATTATTGAATCACTGACCGGATTTTCTGGTTGTTGGTGTGTACAGCAAAACCTTTCTGACATCACTTATTGAGAGTCGACCCTCTGCTTATGGGTGTAATCGTAATGATTATAACGTAAAAGCACTAGATTTATCAGTCTGTGAAGCTACAGAGGTGTATATATATGTGTGTGTGTATATATGTGGGGAGCCTTGGTTAGCATGCTGGCCTAGAAACCCGGCAGCCCGAGTTTGAATCCCGTTCACGGTGAACATCAGTGACAATCTTCTGAACCGGTCCTGGGCCTCCCCTATGTCGACTCAGCCTCAAATGAGTACATGGTGCAGTGTGTAAACATCGCCACTAAGAAAACAAAGACGGCCGAGTGTGGTGCTGGTCACCCACCTCCTCGTGTGCGGTGTCGACCTTCATAGGTGCTCGCTAATAGCACTTGACGCTATCGTCTGTTTAAGGCTATATAGGGGATCTTTGTATTTATTGGAGCGTTGGTGACAGTGATTAACGCGCTGCTCTACGAACGTGACGACCACAGTTCGAATCTTGCTGCCGGGGAATACCAGTAACGATTTTCTGAACCGGTATTGGGCCTCCCGTAGATCGACTCAGCCATAGATGAGTACCTAGTGCAGTGTGTAAACATTGACACTAGGGAGACAAATGTGGCCCGCTGTGGTGCCGGCCACCCATTTTCCCTTATGTGCTGTGCTGCAATTTATAGGTGCTCGCTAACAGCACTTGCCTCAACAGCATTTTAAAGATATATGGGGCGTCTTTGTACTTGTAGTAATGGCTCAAGTATATGAGACTCTCCAGGTTTCTTTGCTGTTGTATACAGCATTCGCGTATGTGTTGATGTCTGTTACTGTACATGTGTATGTTATCTGCCTATACATATGTATGCGTTCGTCTGTGTGTGTGTGTGGCGCAGTGGCTCAGTGCTTGTGTGCTGGGCTTAAACCGGGTGACCCGAGTTCGAATCCTGCTTACGGTCAACACCAGCGACTATTTCCTAAACAGGTCCTGGGCTTCCCCTAGGTCGACTCAGCCTCAAATGAGTACCCAGTGCAGTGTGTAAACATATCCACTAGAAAGACAAAGGCGGCCGGGCGTGGTCCTGGTCACCCACCCTCGCATATGCCGTGTCGGCCTTCATAGGAGCTCGCCTACGGCACTTGACCCCACAGTCTGTTAAGGCTATACGGGGGATCTTTGTCTTTTTGGGTGAATGACTGTTTATATGTACACATGTCTGGTTGCCAAGCAATTACATGGGGGTAAGCGGACCCCCAGACGTTGGGAATGACGTCCTGCTGAGACTTTGCAGATCCCTTTGCACCTCCCCCTCGCTCTGCTGCCCCTCGTCTGGGCCACGCTGGCGCGTGCTGCGAACGAAAATCCCCAATCAAGAGTTCCAGCCCAAGACGAAAACGATCGGACACTTGCATAAGCACGAGATAAAAAAAAAACCCTTCATGTGTAACCTTAAAACCACCATTGCCATTAATGATCCCTATACGTAATTACGTGAGTCCCCGATTTCACCCCAATCTCGTTGGAAGCTAAGCCGGGTTGGTTTTTGGCGAGTACACTTGGATGGGAGACTGCCCGTGCAAATTCCTTTTTGTTCTGACATAGGGTCTGAGATCTGAGAACTCGCTCAGAGCTCACACCGCCCGAGGATGCCTCTCAACGTGGGAGGTGAAACATCGCGAATGGAAGAGGGAACGCTGCGCCCGGCTATCCCACAAGAACAGCTATGGCAGGCGATTCCAATCTCGTGCGTTGTCGAACGGGGACGATGAAGTTGACGAAGAGGTGGCAGTACATAAATGGATTTCTGAATCTACCTGCATGGATGTTTGGGTCTTATCCACTTTGTGGTTGTTGGCTTTCATTTAGATTCTCTGGTTTAAAAAAAAAAAAACCCACGTATAGTTGAAATTGCCCGAACAGTGGTACCCTGCTGAAAAATGTGCAAATTCCAGTTCAGAGTGAAAGTGACATTGGCCTTAGCAGCCATACAACCACTATTAGCACCACATTGTGGAAGGTCACTTAAAGGTATCGAAAGCATCAATGGTTATGCGTTGGATGCAGTCCCACACGCCGTAGGAATGTGGAATATTCACCACTAGCCTGTGAATACTAACAGAGAGGAATGAAGCTCAACACACGTTTGAGCAGGGAGAATTGCCCTGCTTGAAACGTTCCAATATGTATATTTTACATTGTTAAGGATGTTAATTATGATGCATAGTGTAGGTTTTTGCGGCTCTGTGTGTTAACTATACAGATATACATAAAACACACGAGTTTTAAGCTAAATAATTCACAAGCCTAATAATGCCTCCATCGTAGGAAGTTAAACATCACAAAGGAGAGATGAGAAATGCTCGACACGGCTATACCAAAACGAACTATCTTAAGAGCAGCTCTTAATTATGATGCTGTTGGTGAAGGCTTTTTATTCTTGCCCAAGTTATTACCACGGCATCAGCCCCACTTCTGTTGTGCTTGCACATTGATATTAACGACTCATGTCTCTTGCCAAAAAGTCCAGGCAGGCAGGATGCGGTAATGTCTCAATACATAGCAGACATTATTAGTATGGCAGTTTTATTTTAATATTCAGTTTGACTATTTTCAGCTTTACTTCATATTTGCATTCTGTGGGTTGGCAGTGATGCTGTTCTCATCACGCATTGCTTTATCAGCCTGGCCCAACAGGGTTTGACTCCCAGCCATGGCCCATTACCGGTGGGTGATATTTGAACTCGTCCAGAGCCACACACAAGCATCAGCCTGCAGCATTGTGAGATGGTTGGCCATTTGTGGCAATCTTTGAGGTCTTATTATTTCCTCAGGCGTATATAGCCAGACCAAGGCCCCTTTGGGATTCCTATGGTTCTGTGTTTTTGGCCAAGGCTCATAGAGCCACGCTTAGGCACCTCTTTGGTTCGCATTCAGTATGAAAATACCCGGAATTTTCAGAGACTGAGCGTGGAAAATCTGCTGGAAAGTACCTCTCAAATATTTACGTATAAACCACATTGACCGTGGAAGGTCACGAGTACAAATCGCAGTCTTTGTTGCATTAAGCCTTGCATCCACATGGCGTTAGGAGCATTGGTTTATCACTTTGTGGGAAGTTATATGTGTCTCTCTACAGACGTAGGAATTGGCCATGTGAAGAGTCGTCACCCATGGGATTTATTAAACGTCACACTTGGGATTTACGGTTCGATTTGTCCACTTGGACACCTTCAATTTTCTATTACGTCAGTATATATGTAGCACAAATATGTTGAAATCTAAAAAACGAGCAATATAACGCCCTTATTAAATTTGGCGCCACGCGCAGGAGAATAATTGTATAGCTTTAGTTACTCTGGGTCAAACAAATCGCACTTGGCTGTGAGCTGCCGCAGATGTTAATAGGAACCAGATGGGGCAGTGGAAAAAATGCCAACGGGAAAAAAGCGACGAGTTTTGCTGCGAGAACAGAGAGCTCATTCTCTACGCACATCTCTCCCCGGTTTCCTCTGTGTGTTGGACCCTTCCAGTGTAAACGCGTGTTTATGCATATATTGTACTGTGTCCAAGTGTGTGTGTGTGTGTATACAATGGCAAGCAATAATGTAGCGGTTAGCTATTTGCGCTATGAACCTGGTCGTCAACTTGATTCACGCTCACCACCGCCAACACCGGTGACGTCACTGGAGAGACAGTTGTGGGTAGTGTGGTGTTGGCCATCAACCCA
This sequence comes from Mordacia mordax, assembly GCA_036362905.1. Lineage (NCBI taxonomy): Eukaryota > Metazoa > Chordata > Hyperoartia > Petromyzontiformes > Petromyzontidae > Mordacia > Mordacia mordax. The sequence continues at coordinate 22,932,005 of JAZEWT010000003.1, read as the reverse complement.
CCCCCGCCCCCTCTGTTCCACAAAGTATAGGTGCTCGCTAATAGGACGTCTGTTAAGACTACGTGGGATTATCTTTGTGTGCGTGTGGATATTCACAGTGTACCTAGTCTGGCACAAGCACTGTGGTGACATCACCGCCACTTAATGTCGGCTGTTACATATACTCTGTGCACAGAGCTTACAGCGATTCATCACCGTCTCTTGTCAAGCGAACTAAATAAACAATGAGCCAGCTCAGATGTCTGCAGTTGAGAGTAATTTTCGACACGAGGACCACAGAGCAGTTGTCGCGCCGGTTCTGGCTGTCTTCCCGCCCGTCTTCGGTTCCCCCGCACCTCCAAAGCGTTCTCTGTCTCTGGGAGCAAACGGAAACTGCACGTTACAAACTCGATGCAATTTTCAAACAAAACTAAGCCCAGCTCTGACCTGCACTTCATGTTTCCACGGCCAAACGCGAATTAAGCGACCACTTTGTGGGATCTCAACGGAGCGATTGTAGAGGCTGGCCTCCATCCTGGCAATTCCCAGCACTGGTTCAGAATAGCCAGCATCATTCGTGGAAGCGGCGAATTTGCTTTGACCGTTTGACATAGCAGTCTATTCACGGCGTACATGCGAGCATGTCGGCGGACTGGTGGAATAATGATTGGGCTGTGCACCTTGCACACTTGAGTTCGATTCCTGGCAGCATCCATAACATCGGTGGTGATATCTTAACCAATCCTTGGCCACCCGCTTCACCACCTTTGCGTGGTGGAGAACTGTTAAAACAATCCCGTGTGTCCGACGCCACATGGGTGAAGCCTCCAGTCAAGAGCACTGGACTGAAAAAGGGCTGAGTATTATTATTTATTATGTGTGAGCGTATTGGGCCTTTGCCTGTGCCGTATCGGGCCATGCCGGGCAGCCCGCTCGGTCTATAAAAGGAGGAGGCGGGGGGAAAATGGTCACGGTTATGGTACACAGCTGTGGTGCCACCGCTGCAGGCCATTCGCGCCATCCAAGTCACGAGTGGCCTTCCAGCCACGCAGGGGCTGTATTCATTCTGGGGAAGGTTTTGGGTAGTAGTTTGCAGATGGTTTGCAACTGGTTTGCAACTGGTCTGCAACTGATGTGCAACAGATCGATCGCGTTCAGCAGCTCGATCCCGGGGTTTTTGAACAGTTCGGTTTTAACGTAGCCGCTGTGGGCTCACGTGACTCGCACGTGCAATGGCGTCACCGCGCAGTGTAGACATATATTAAGTGGACATCGATTCAGTTGGTACGGCCTCAGACCGATTCGGAAATAGATTCTCTCACGAAGAATAAGCTTCGTGCATGACATACATTTTTGAGTTTTAATAAAGGAGAATTTTCAGGATTAATTTTGTGTTACATTTAATTCTAAACGTGATCTTGTTTTGAAAATGTTTGGTGACACCTGATTTAGGGCTACAGCCCAGGGCCTTAAAATTGTAAGAGCCCTGCCATCTCCCTCCTACACTTCCAAAAAGATGTGTAGCTTTAAATTGATGTAAGTTTTGATGACTTTATAGTTATAAATTGCTCTTAAGAGATGCTACGTTCGGATAGTCTTGTTAAGCGTTTTTCTTGTTCCTACTCCTTCATAACGTTTTACCTCCCATATCAGAGGCATCGTCAGGCTTCTGAATGGTTTAGCTTCGATATATGTTATGTATCTGTAGTACCTGTGTATTTTTGTGCTTTCAAAAATACACACGTACCACTAAAATAAATAGCACTTGTGTGCCTACTATTGGGAATGAGTGGCAGCACAACAGTAAAGAATTTGAATGATCAAAGAGGAGCCCCCAAATCAGTAACACTCCTATGTCCACATCAAACTTTACTCATAGTACACGTGGATTTTATCCTAGGATTCCAGTGTCCTCCCACGCATATAAAGATCGGATATATGCACGCGATTCCGAATGTTGTGTCGTGTGCAGCGTCATGAGATGCAGATTGCATGAATCCCGCTACTGTTACAAAAACGCTGAACTTAATCCCTGCCTGGAGCCACGCGTTGGGTTTCACCGAGAGACACGGTGTCGGTGAGCTGTCCTCTCTGACTCGGGCATTTAAACGGAAGCAAGCGTCGTTTCTTAGAGCGTTGCTCTGGAGGTGGGGGAGAGGGAGTTACACAGGGATGGTGACCGTGTGCAAGCGAACTATTGTCCTGAAGAGCTGCTCTTTTGGGATCGGCCATGTCGAGCGCTCCTCCTCCTCCTCTCCCTCGTGACATTTTGCTCCTCTGTGAGAGGCGTTTTCAGGCAGTGCTGAAGATGTTCGGATTACTGTGAAACATCGCGAAGGAGAGCGGAGAAACGCTAGCCACGGCTACCCCGAAGGAGCAGCTCTTAAGAGCAATTCCCATACACGTTGAGATGTAAAGCTATACGTCAGTTCACGGTGTGCAACTTTGGTTCGAGATTGATTTGCTTAATCAGGTGAGAGAACTCAAGAGGCCAGTAGGGAGGAGTTAGATTTGTCTCATCTCATTGTTAGAAACCGCTTAGTCCTGTACAGGGTCGCGATGCGCCGGAGCCTATCCCGGCAGATACAGGGCGCAAGACAGGGATATACTCACGATGGGACGCCAGTCCATCACCAGGCAATGTGGGCAAATTTTTTTAGTCTGCAAGCCAATTACCTATGCAGTGGCATGTTTTTTTGGGCTGTGGGAGGAAACCGGAGTGCCCAGCGAAAACCCACGCGTACACGGGGAGAGAACTCGCAAACTCCACACAGAAAGCAGCACCCGAGCCGAGAATCGAACCCGGGACCTTCTTGCTGTGAGGCGACAGCGCTACCCACTGGGCCACCGCGCCGCCCGAGTTAGATTTGTAAGCGTGATTAATTGAGGTCACCGGAATGACGAAAGGAAAAACAAGCAAAGCACAGACAGGTGAACAGCTGTCGGCACAAAAATAAAAACGACAACACACGGGGAATTTAATATAATGTGAACTTAATGTAAAATGAAAGCTAAAATGTTGCATTTTGTCTGGATTGTAAATTATAATAACAAACAATACACATTTTAACGCGCGCAATTTCCTCGCCTGGTCATGGACGAGACAGTGAGGCGTGGAACCGAGCTCAGTGTGGAAAGGCCTGAAGAATTAAGTGT
>JAZEWT010000003.1:22906079-22921558 GCA_036362905.1 Mordacia mordax | reverse complement strand
ACTTGGGAGCTTTGAATTCGGGATTCCTGCGACAGAACAAAACGTTTTAACTAACCAACGCAAACAATTCACGCCTCATTCTCTTTTCTAGTGAATATCTTCGAAATTGAATGAGCGGTCATGTTATACAATATATATTATTATTATAATTATTAAACGATAATGGGAGTGAGGTGGAAGCTTCTGTGGAGTAAAAGGGAGTGATGTGGGGAGAGGGCGAGATGCTAGGAGGGCAGCTGTCCAGCCATCTGCTCAGTCTGGCTGCTGGATAGCTGACTGGTTGAATATATAACTGTCTGCCTGTCTGTGGCTTTTTTGAGCTATTTTTACGTGAGTACATGCATACGCTGAAATAATAACAGTTTACAGTTGTATGTCGATCCACAGCTGGAGAGAATATTCAGTGGTGTGATAAAACTACCACCACACACCTGTGTGTGGTAGAGAAATCAAATACAGTGTAGTCCAGCACTGTATTGTAGAGGGTTGGTGGATCACACAAATGTTGTGCAACTTCATTTCCCTTGGTGTCAACCGTACTGTGACTAGACAGGAGAAGGTGGTAGAGCACAGTGAACGCCATCTGTTCCATCCGTGTGAGATGGCGTTTAGTCCTCAGGTGTGGGTTTTCTCCAGGTGCTCTGTTTTCCTCCCACGCGTTTGCTGCCACACCTGTTTTTATATTGGTGAGCCGATGCATCGTTACACCCTTCGTGGTTATATTATGGTAAATAGAATCGTGTGTGTAAATCAATTGCAGCGCTTTGTGACCCTCGGGTGAAAGGTCCTCTATAATTGCAATTATTATTTTTATTAAATGCAGTCCTACTACACACACAATTTAGTGATACAAACGCACGTATAAACATATACGTTAATCAATGACATCACATGTGATGTAGTGTCTCTTAACTGTTCATTGTGTACGCAAGTACGTAGGCGTGCGTGTTGTGTGCGCCAGACATCTAAACCCATAACACCGCAGTCTGTCCCGTTACCACCTGCTAGCAGTGAGCCTTCGACACGTGACGTGGCCTCAAAGTGTGCCAGGTCTGGCAGAAGCCCCGTGGCGAACGACGGTGGTCGTTGTTGGTGTGTGTTATGTGTGTTTACACACAGACATGCTACATGAGAATCAAACCAAGCTGGGCGAAGAGTTGATGGAGTTCCGCAGAGACACCACCCTGCTGAGCGTAAGTCACACATAATGGCAGCAGAAGCGTGCGGATAGGCAGAATCCCCATAGTCCAGTCATCGGTATTTATGGCCACCGTTAAAGCCATTGAGACGAGGGTTCACCTTTGTAAGGTAGACCCGGGTATTAAATTAATCATAATAATAATACTTGCAGTTCGAGATCGCCTTTCACCCGAGGGTCACAAAGCCCTGCACAGAGCTGCGGAGAGAATGGCACGTCAACAACGAGATAAGAATGGCAAATCAGTTTTTTTTTTAGAATTTTTTGTTTTTTTACAAATCTGAGCTGTGGAGAGAACAGCATGTCAACAAAATCAGGAAAATCAACTGAAAGTCAAATTGTAGCAATAAATTAGTGGAGGACCTAATATAAGCGATAATAAAAACATATAATTCTTTAACAAACAAGGAAGAATAAATGTTCTCGAGCAGGCGGATGTCAGAAGAGAGCCATCATCCCAGTACGACAACACTGAGCCACATCAACAATCTTAGCTAAAGGACTTAAAAGCCTTACAGGACAAGTGAGTCTCGAGGCGAGATTTGAAGATAACCAAGGACTCAGCTGACCGAATCTAAAATGGAAGGACATTCCAGAGTCTGGGAGCAGCGAGCGAGAAGGCTCTGTGCCCAGGCTCTGTGCCCAGGCTCTGTGCCCAGGTCACACATCCATTCCATGGATGTGTGCAGCAAGCCCGTATTGAAGGATCGAAGTTTTCGTGTTGAGGAGGGTGCCTGAAGTAGGTCACGGATGTATGCCTGAGCAGCACCAGTGAGACCCTTGTAGGAGAGAAGGAGGATCTTGAATTCAATCCTGTATTTAACGGGTAACCAGTGGAGAGACATCAGTACTAGGGATATATAATCGTGGATGGGTGTGCGAGTGAGGGCTAGCAGCCGCATTCTGCCCACGTTGGAGACGATTGATCCAGTAGGCAGGAGTGGATTGGAGTAGGGAAATCAATTGTAAGCAGGTTAATGGGCTTTTTTTACCGGCACCCCGATGAATGTAACGAGGGCGTCGAATAATAATTAAATTAGTGAGAAAACAGCGTAGACTTGTATATAGACCCCATAAAGCACATTCCTGGACTTACAACTGAGACCCATAGACTTGGAGACCTAACGATTTATATAACGAATAGTAGACATAAATACACAGAGACTTATAAACTAATTTAGAACCTTAACATAAACAATTGACTTTTAGAAACAGGTTTTTGAAATGAAAATTATCTTTACAAGAGAGGCTTGATATAAGTACAGCAAAATAATATCATTACATAGTCTTCTAGACCTGCGCAGATGTACGCAGAGGGTTACATTAACTTACACAAAGCCCCTTTATTAACTTACAGAACCATAATGCTTGTATAAACAGATGATATTTGAAAGTAAACAGATAATTATTTTATTTTACAAGCCTGGTTGGGCATACGAACCCGCTTGCTGTACAGTCACCTGCCTGCCATATCTTACAGTCCAGGTTGTGAAATGTGCCATCTACAAAGACATAGTTCCTCCATATGACCTTAAGCTTTTGGGGCATGCTCCTAGTGAGTACCTATGAAGGCCGGTATGGTACAGGAGGGGGTTGGTGGCCTGTTCTTGTGTTTTTCTCTCTATAGCGACAATGTTTACTTATCGAACCAGGTACTTATTTGAGGCAGAATCGACTTAGGGGAGACAGATGACCAGTATAGATATTCGTCGCTAGTAGTGGTCGTGCGGAAATCGAACTCGGGACCCAGGGTAGTGTAGTGGGTAGCACAGGACACCAAGCCTTAGACTGCCACTCCCCAGTCTTGAGTGCCGTATGGCAGACACTTGCCACTATTCCTGGCTTATTAGGTCATTACTGGGATGGTAAGCAGCGGCGGTGGTGGTGTTGTGTTTTAGTCGAGTCCGTTTTGACACCTTTCTCCATGTGTGTGTTTTCTGTTGCAGGATGAGATGTCTCACATCAACGATCGGCTCAACATGGGTGTCCTGGGATGTACGTGCTTGTGAAATCCAACGCACCGCACCGTCCGTATTAATAATCCACGCAACACGTGCCTTGCAACTACACGTTGGGATGGTGACATCTTATCGCAAATCATAACAATTGTATTTTTATAGCGCCTTTCACCCGAGGATCATAAAGCACTGTACAGAGCTGTGGAGAGAACGGCACAACAACGAGACAACGGCAAATCAGCCATAACGTTCAACTGAAAGTCAAATAATAGCCACAAATTTTAGAACATAAAAGAAGCGAAAAGCTGCTCTCTCGGGACAGCCGCGTCGATGGCTCTCTCTCCTCTCCTCGCGACGTTTCGCCTCACACGTTGGAGGCAATCATCATGCATCGAGCCGTGAAAACCTACATCATTACATAAAAGAAGCGATTAAAAACAAAAACCAGAAGTATGATTGACGTATCTAAGAGGTATTTGGTTGTCTTGGGGAGGCACTGATAGATATTATGTTTACTATTACAGCAGAAAGTACCTTGTGAACTTGTATAATATAAAATGAAAGGGTACATAAACTTGAGATCCCAGGATCAAATCTTAACTTAACCTCGATTTGATTTAAACAGGGATCTCCGGTTTCGCAAGTTAGTGGTCTCAGCCCATTCACTAATGACTGTACAGAAAAACCCATCACGCAATGCCCACCTTTGAAAACTAAAATTACAGTGATGATTGCTTCGAAAAGCTGCTCTCTCAGGACAGCCGCGTCGATGGCTCTCTCTCCTCTCCTCGCGACGTTTCGCCTCACACGTTACAGGCTTCCTCAGGCGTGAGGCGAAACGTCACGAGGAGAGGAGAGAGAGCCATCGTCGCGGCTGTCCCGAGAGAGCAGCTTTTCAAAGCAATCATCATGCATTGAGCCGTGAAAACCTACATCATTACATAAAATAACAGTGCCATTAAAAAATATAAGATGTTGAAAAAAATCTACAGTAATATTTAACAATTATAACTTAAACTTTGATTGCTATGCAATCTACATCTTTTGAAATCGGGAATGGGGGAGAGTATAGCACTGCGTATGTGGATAAGAGGTCACGTCGATGCATCTCGAGAGCAATGCTGGGACGGCACCCCTTGTGGACCATTCTATAACATGGGGGGGGTGCTGCTTCCCTGGATTTCCGAGTAGAAATGTGTTCCATTTCACGACATGCTTCTGATAGCACAATGGGAAAAAATCTGGGAGATTAAATATCCACACAGTCACGGCATTCTCCGTTGGAATGAATAGCAACAATTTTATGTCCTCACAATTTACGAAGAATTACTGATTAAAAAATGCATTTGCATGTCACCTTGTCGGAGAAAGACTTTTGCAGTTGCGCAATCGTGACCGCTTTGCAGCAGAGTTGCTGATCATATCATCTGTCGTTTGCAGCTTATGATCCGCAGCAGATCTTCAAATGCAAGGGCACCTTCGTGGGCCATCAGGGGCCCGTATGGTGTCTCTGTGTGCACGTTGGAGGGGACCTGCTCTTCAGTGGCTCATCCGACAAGACCATCAAGGTGTGTGATGGCCCGAGTTTCTGCTGGAGCGATTGTTTTCTGTAGTGGATGTGATGGATACAGGCCAGCAGGCAGAAATGACCATAATATCCCCACTGTCATCCTAAACTTTGCTGTAACCGTCATTATTAGTGCAAATTTCATATTATCAATGTTGCTATTGCAACCATCGCCAAAATCAATACTATGCCCATAATCGGATTGTGAGGAGTGGCATTATTAATATTTTGCTCATCAGCTGCTTTTGTCTGTCCCTCACCAAGGTATGGGACACATGCACCACGTACAAGTGTCAGAAGACATTGGAAGGTCATGACGGCATAGTGCTGGCTCTGTGCATACAGGGGTGAGTGAAATCGTCAACACTTCAGCGCTGTGCAGGGACATGTCTTTGTGAACGTCTGCATGCACAGCGGTGATTAAACGGAGGCATAACCACAAAACCAAACAGCTCTTAACTCGTAGACATACGAGGCACTGAACAAAATCTGTCCACTCAAGCACACACAACTCAACACATTCATCAGTAGTTGTGTGGCTCTAACAATAAAGTGTGTAATAAACGGCGTTTTTGGCCATGGAAAAAAATGAAGGGTGATTGCCCAAAACATCAGAGATATATACTTTTAAAAATCCACAATTTCCACTGATTACGCTCGACAAAGCGCATCACAAGTGTGAAAATACTTCGCAGGTGGATTTACAAATTTACGTGAATTTCTTGACAGGGCTATGCTGAGACAACAGCTCTTAGCCATTCTCATACATCGTGCCATGAAAACTGTCATCATTGCATTTATATTGATGCATGTGCTATGAAGAAGAGCTATTGCCTGATGTTACCTGTCACTCATGGTTTTCTTGCGTTATTGATGAATGTATTGGGTTTTATTTTATTATCCATCCTGCCGCACCACTGCCGACCGCATGGCCAAATAACGTGTTTACTCAAGGGCAGTTCCACGACTTCGCGGACATTCATTTCCGACACGTTCGAGAAGTGTGCGAGGCAGACATTTCAAAGCTTTGCCCCCCCGCCTCGCTGCACTACTTCTCAACTCGGGTTTGTAATAACTCCTCTCCTGTCCCTCGTACCTAGGCTGACGTCCACCTTCCTGTCACGATGCGGATGCAATGCATCATTAATGACACAAGACCTTTACAACCCGTGGTCGCGTTCTTCCCCGGTGGTAATTTTTAGTGCCGTTTAAAACATGGTCACCTCATCAACCGGAACGCCTTAACGGCTCGCATGCTGGGCCGCGACTTTGAAGTCGCGTGAAGCCGCGCGCTGATGTCACCGGGTAGCAAAGACAGGAGGCAGCTCGCTGTTAGATACGAGCGGTTTGTTTAGATTGTGTCTCTACACATAACTGGTGCGCGGAGGCGCTATTTTTATAATCGCCAAATAGAACATGCTGCCACGCAGCGAGTAGCACGCAGCGAGTAGCTCGCTGCTACGCAGCAAGTAGCTCGCTGCGTGACCCAGCTGTCACGGCGTGGCTTCCTGTGATGCCCGGCTGTTGGGTAAATTCCTCGCTTATGTGGACAGTGTACGGTTTCACGTTTACAGTAAAGCCTCGATTTAACAGGCTGATATGGGGGAAAGGATGTCCGGAAGTCCGTCAAATCCACATGTTTATACTGATGATCTTATATACGGAGTAATAGCCGTATCTTATAATAACCTATATTTTATACCATTTAACAGAGTAATACATTTAACTAATAGGTGTAAACACTCTAAAGCAGTGGTTCTTAACCTGGGTTCGATCGAACCCTAGGGGTTCGGTGAGTCAGTCTCAGGGGTTCGGTGGAGGTCAAGACACACACCTCACTCATATGATTCGTGATGACACGCCCCGCTTGGCCATCACTGGCTGCAGGTGATCACATTTTATTTTTCCAATAAAGAAGGGTTCGGTGAAACGCGCATATTAAACTGGTGGGGTTCAGTACCTCCAACAAGGTTAAGAACCACTGCTCTAAAGTGATATGTATATATACTACCAATGCAGACTGCTACCTCTGAAGTAGTGGACAGCATCTGTTGTCTATAAAGTCCGTTGAATAGATGTTCGATAAATCAAGGTTTTACTCTATTTTGTTCATAGCAGAATGTAACATGCGGACACGCCACTGATGCGTGCACAGGTGCACATACGCACATGTGCACACGTATTTTTGTTGCTCTTGCAAGCACACACACGTACATGTGCACACGTATTTTTGTTGCTCTTGCAAGCACACACACATACATGGTTGTGTACATGCAGGCTCGTTAGTGAACGTGCTAATACACGCGTGCATGCACACAGGTATGTGTGTAAATGCACATTTTTGCGTGTACACAGACACGTTGAAATATAAATATACACACCTTTACGTATGCACATGTGTTCAAGAAAATGACCCCCTGTGTAGCATTAACATACTGTTGGGGCAAGTTCTGTTAGCACCTAAAAAGGCCAGCATGGCACACAAGGGCGTGAGTACCCAGCACAACACCCTGGCTGCTTATGTTTCCCCAGTACTAATATTGACACACTGCACCAGGGTATGTACTTGAGGCTCAGTTGACCTAGGGGAGGAACAGGACTGGTTTGGATGAATGTAACTGGTTTTGGCCAGGGGCAGGAATCGAACACGCACACACTCGGGTGCACACACACACACATCTATAAAAATAAACACAAGCAGCGGCAATCGCCGCGCGCCGCGAAGTGGAGTGATGTCATATGGCAGCGGTGCCTCTGCCAGGCCAGGTGCATGCAAATTCAAACGCCCGTAGAGTCATTGCACTCACTAACGCACTTTGCGTTATGTCATTTAGGAATAAACTCTACAGTGGATCTGCCGACTACAACATAATAGTAAGTCTGTTTGCAATGTGTCGTGTACATGGCTTCCCGTGTGAACATACGTGTCCGTGTCCAGAGGGGTAATAATTGGGGGTCGGGAGCACAGTTCCAGTCTCTGTTTTCGTGATTCTCTCGCTGTGTGTGTGATTCTCTGGTTTATGTATCTCTTTGTCTATGCTCGTGTGTCCTTATGGGTCTCTTTTTGTGCCATGCTTTTCTGTGTGTGTCTATTATACGTCTCTGTATTTGGTTACGGTTAAGGAGTGATTTGGGTTTGTATTCAGTTAGTGTTGCTCATGGGCAGTGCTGATAATTGGACAGGGCGTTCAGATTCAGTTTTGCTCTATGTAAGAATAGTTTAGCGTTAAGTGTTATGTTTGGGGGGTTAGCCTTAAGATTAAGGTTAGGGTATGATCAAACTGAGGGCTATTTTTTTAGGTGTCGAGTCGTAGTTAAGTTTACAGTTTTGGTTAGGCTCTGCGGTTCAGGTGAGGTTTATGGTTATGGCAGTCGGTTTAGCAAGCCAGAAAATCAGGTTAACGAATTAGAGATAGAGTTAATGAGCCAGACGTCGGGTTAACAAGCAGCTGGGTCCTTGTGCGTTGTTGTGCGATCGAGGTGTGGGACATCCCAACGCTGCAGAAGGTCAGCATGATACGGGCTCACCACAACCCCGTGTGCACGCTGGTCGCTGCCAATGGCATGCTGTTCAGCGGCTCACTCAAGGCTATCCGGGTGAGTCCCTCACCCCTGCCCTCCCACCCCCTTCTGTGCACGCCCCAAATATTAAGGGCCAGGAGAAGGGCCAGAGATGGAAGTAAATCGGTACGGTCTAATACGATATACCGGTAATAATTTGGCCAAAGCATTCAGTACGGTACAGGTGAGAAGGAGGGTTGCGATACCACCGTTCCAGGAACAATTGAAACTCCTTTCACCCCTGGGAATGCTAGATTTGTAAGGATCGTAGCAGACGTTGACACTTCGAGCCCAAGTACCACGTTCGATTGGCTGACGATCAACCGCGTTCCGGTTGGGCGTGGCCTCGGAGCGACGGTGGTAACCAAGGTGCATTGGTGCATTGCCCACTCCCCCCACCCACTCCCCCCCACCCCCTCCCCCACCCCCTCCCCGGGCCCAAGGTGTGGGACATCGACGGTGTGCAGCTGAACCTCAAGAAGGAGCTGGCGGGACTCAACCACTGGGTGCGGGCGCTCGTGGCCTCGCAGAACCACCTCTACAGCGGCTCCTACCAGACCATCAAGGTGCCAACAATGGACTCTTCCACCATCAACACGGCCATCAATACTGTTACCGTCACAATTATTATCAACATCACCACCACAATCATTGTGCCACCTCTATAGCTGCGCCTACCGGATCTTCATGGTATCAACACCACCACCACTGAAAGCACAACTGCCATGAATTGGGTGGCAGTATGGTGCAGAGAAAAAGTCATCTCCGAGGCAGTTCGATTCCCACCTCTGGTGCCATTCTGTGTGGATTGTATGTGTGCTCCCTCTGTTCTGCGTGGGCTTCCTCCAGGTTGCCAGGTTTCCTCCCAAAACTAAACACTCATTAATTGGCCGATAACATAACGTACAGGAAGTAGTGTCTGGCGGGTTGGTACCAATTGACTGTGGTTGTCTCTGAGGTCTTCTGGCTCCTCCATATCCACGTCTCGTCATTGACCAGGCATGGAATTTGCGCGGCGCGTTATAAATTGTATTATTTATTATTGTCATCAACACCATTACCACCGCTACCATTACATCCATGATCACCACCACAGCTTCTACTGAAACGTCCACCAGACCTCGATGGTTGTTGGGAGTTGAAACGTCTTGAAGGAAAGAGAAGGAAGGTTCGACGCAGCTCTCCCGATAAAGCAGTTCTCGAGCAAATTCTCAGGGTGCCAGTTTTTGTGCCCACGGCGTTCTGGATGTGTATCGTGACGCGCCCGCTCATTTAATCTGTTCACAGATCTGGGACATCCGCACGCTGGAGTGCGCGCACGTGCTCGAGACATCGGGTGGCAGCGTCTACTCCATCGCCGTCACCTCGCACCACATCGTGTGCGGCACCTACGAGAACGTCATCCACGTGCGTCCACCCCCGAGGCTCGCCCTGCCTACCCGCTCGTCCGACTGCCCGCTTTCCCACCTACCCGTTTGTCCGCCTACCCACTCACCTAGCTACCCGCTCGCCTACCTACCCACTCATCTGCCTACCCACTATCTGCACAGCTACCTAAACAATTTCAGCCTGCACAGCACCAATTCCTCACCTGCATACCCGTGCTCTCGCTCATTCATTAATTCATTATCAATAACCGCTTAATCCTGTACAGGTTCGCGGGGGGCTGGAGTCTATCCCGGCCGACAGAAGGCGCAAGGCTGTGACGCCAAAGCATCATAGGGCACACTTTTATGCGGCAATTTACTCAGCAGGCCAGTTAACATAGGCAGCAGCATGTCTTTGGATGGTGGGAGGAAACTGAAGTACCCGGATAAAACCCACGCAGACACAGGGAGAACACGCAAACTCCACACAGAAAGGGACCCGAGCCAGGAATCGCTGCCACTCCTCTCCACATATCTGCCCGACTTCCTCTCTTCCCACAGGTCATCTTGCTCACTCGCCTGGACACCCGTTGTCATAGTCACCTACTTGCCCACTCATTTGAACAGCTCGCTCACCTACCTGCCTGCCTGCCAACCCACCCACCTACCCACCCGCCCGCCCACTCATCTGCCCGCCCACCTGTCCGCTCACACATTGACCTGAACGTTTATTGGCTCAAAAGCTTAATTGCTCAGCCAACTGGCTGGCACACCCACCATCCTACCGACCCGCACGCTGACCCTGCCCACTTCTTGGGGAGGAGCCAATTGAAGCTGGGTGGGTCAATAGCTACCACAGTCGCCTTGATGCCCCCCCTGCCAGCCTTAACAGGTGCTTGCCAATAGCACATGCCTCAAGAGGCCTACGTAGGCTCAAACGGTGGGGCAGTACCTTTGTATTTGTGTGCTCGTGCCACGACGCAGGTATGGGACCTGGAGCGGAAGGAGTGCATCCGTACGCTCACGGGACACGTGGGCACCGTGTACGACCTGGCCGTCATCTCTACGCCCGACCAGACCAAAGTATTCAGCGCCTCCTACGATCGCTCGCTCAGGGTGGGTGCTGGCGGCGGTGGTGGCACCAGCGCACGGGCAAAGCCGTGGGGGATGCGGGAGCAGTGGCTTAGCTGCCAAGTGCACCGGTGCCCACAAGGCCGGAGGAGATAGTCTCGTGTGTCGTACCGGCCTTCGTAGGCGCTCGCCAATGGCACTTAGCCCAAGGGTCCGTTGAGGCTAAACCGGGGAACCTTTGTGTGCACGTACAGGTGTGGAGTATGGACAACATGATCTGCACGCAGACGCTGGTGCGGCACCAGGGCAGCGTGACGGCGCTTGCCGTGTCCCGCGGCCGCCTCTTCTCTGGCGCCGTCGACAGCACCGTGAAGGTGGAGCTCGTGGAGGGAGGGGGGGCGTGGTGGGGAGTGGGGGGGAGTACAGAGGGACAGCCACATCACACAGTCATGCACTCACTTATTCGTTTATTTACCAATTTAATTAGGCATTCATTAGTTCGTTTATTCACTCCTTGCCATAGTGTGAGGGTATCAGGTGTCACATGAAAGACTCATCGTGTGTCTGGTATGAATAACATTTCTATAATTTGAATGAGCCAGTGTGATTGTCTTACAGAGAGACTGGTGTTCACCGCGGTAATATGGAATTTCTGTTGCTAGCTTTCAATCTGACCGGTTCACTGCTCGTTTGTATAAGAAGGCGCTTGTGCTAGCCGAGAAAGCACGTAAGTTATTTAGTGACTCATGCCTACGTTTTCTCTTCACAGGTGTGGACTTCTTAAGGGTGTCGGCGTCTGCCGGTCATCAGACATCGTCGTGTTGTGACCAGGAGAAGTGGCTGGCAAACACCGCTGCACTGCTAAGGATGTGTTGAGCTTATTAAGCTAAACAATTCATCGCTAAAGTGCCCTGTACTCTGACTCTGGATGATTTTTTCTCTCATTCACAACATCATAGCAAGAGATGACAGAGTTTTGAGGTCACGTCTGCCTTTATCTGTGGGGCAGCGCCAATATGTAGTATGTTCGTTTCAGACTTGTTAAATATGTGGGTTTTCATGCGTATGATTTATAAAGTGGATTTTTTTTACAACTTCGGCCTAGTCCGTCAACCAATTAAGGTTGTGATTCAGATAGAAATAAGTTGTCCACATTTTTCAAAACGCTCATAAAATGTCATCGTGTCGGACGAACTCTGATGAACATACCTGTAAGTGTCGAACCAATAGTTTATTCCATGCATCCACTATATCTCTTTAAAACTGCAAATAACCACCTTCACAACGATGCCCCATATGCATTATTAGGAAGATATTCAGATTGTGGCTTCCCGCCTACTTTGTGGAATCGCCCCACCAGTTGAGAGTCTTACCTGTAACCGGTAGTCACCAGCGAAACCGCTCGAGATGACGTTATGGTGTAACCATCATAAAACTGGTTTACCACAACTGTTTTTAACCAAATTTTTACTTTAACCAAATTTGTTATTCAAATGTCGACTACCTTAAGATGGATTATAATGTGGACGTATCGACAGTTTATTTTGGTTTAATGTGAAAAGTTTAGCAAAAGTCGGTGGACCTTAATTATTTTCGTAGGAAAAGAGATATTTGCATCATCAGCTTGTCGTCATTGCCATCGATCATCTCCAGCAGCATCGGTCATCGTCGGTCACCATCATGATTGTCATGAGCCACATCATCAGTATCAATGATCATCTGACTCCAGGCTGGATGAGGTAAGCACCACCTTGTGAAGCTATCCCACTTGGTGTGAGCAAAGCATCAGCCACTGCTGCATTGCCTTGAAGTGCCGTAGATAATTTGTATTGATGTAGGTTTTCAGGACTTGATGTGTAATGAGAATCTCTATTCAGAGCTGCTCTTTCAGAATATCTGGTTCAAGTATTCCTCTCTCTGCAGCATTTCGTCTCCATCATAGGAGGCACCATCGGAGGTGAAACGTTGCAGAGAGATCTCTCGACACTGCTATCTCCAAAAGAGCAGCTCTTAAAAGCAATTTTTGGTAGATAATTTGCATGCACTCATTCGCTACATTTACAGCAGAAGGTAGCACCGTAAAATCAATTGTTTTTTTCTGTACTATGCTCTTTACGACTGCTTCCACATTCACCCACCTACACGGACCAGCATGGGGAAGTATGGTCAAACATCCCCCCATGGTTTGCATGGCACGAGGAGACCCTCATCCAGCAGTGGATAGGCAATAGGGCTGTACACGCTCATGCTATTAACTGCCTAAATGCAACTGCATCTAAGCGTTGCAAAATATTCTGCCTCAACACCCAAGCATCCAATTATCGATTAACATTGATTATTTCAATTCGCTGTGTGTCACGCATGTAAGATTTAAAACAAAGTTTTTATTCCCAGCAATGGGTTCGTGTCACCACTGCAAGCGCTAGTGGCCGACTCCTTTTATTACTGCTTTCAAATAGAATCACTTCTATTTCACATTGAGTTCTTAAACCATAAACATGATCGCTGTCGCTACTAAACCAGGGTTTCTCAAAATTTTGCACATCAAGGCCCGCTTGGGTATGGTCTACAAGGACCACTAATTATAATTGCACTCCTAGAGCGTTTTTCACCCGAGGGTCACAAAGCGCTGCACAGAGCTGTGGAGAGAACGACACGTCAGCAACAACATGAACGGCATATCAAAAATTACATTTTTTGTTCTTTTGTTACAAATCTGAGCTGTGGAGAGAATGGCATGTCAACAACAATATCAGAGCAGCTCAATCGAAAGTCACTGGCTATAATTTAGAGGACAAAATAAGCGATAATAATCGTTAAATAAAGGGAGGAATAAGTATTTCTGAGCAGGCGCAGGTTGGCAGCGAGCCATCATCCCAACATGACAACAGTGAGACGCATCAACGGTCCTAGCCAGAGGACTTGAAAATCTTACAGAACAAGTGGGTCTTGAGACGAGATTTGAAGATGCCTGGGGACTCAGCTGACCGAATCTCCAATGGAAGGGCGTTCCAGAGTCTGAGAGCAGAGCTCGAGAAGGCTCTGTTACCCATCGAATGGAGGTGTGATCTGGGCACATGCAGCAAGCTCACATTGAAGGATCGAAGTTGTGTTGAGTGTGCCTGAAGTAGGACACATGTTGGATCAGTGCCAGTGAGAGCGTTGATCTAACATGAGAGGGAGGATCTTGAATTCGTTCCTATATTTAACCAGCAGCCAGTGGAGAGACACCAGTACTGGGGATATGTGATCGTGAATGGGTGTGCAAATGAGGACTAGCAGCCACATTCTGCGCACGTTGGAGACTTAATCAGCTAGGCAGGGATGCCAGGGAGAAGTGCATTGCAAAAGTCGATTCGTGAAGAGATGAAGATGTGTATTAGCTTTTTATCTTCGGAGGATGACAAGGTGTTATGCAGGTTGGCAATGTTTCTGAGATGGAAATAGGCTACCTTCTTCACCTTGTTGATTTGTGTCTCGAAGCACCTAGACTCCGGACTGCCTTAGCAACTTCAAGGGTCTGGTCGCTAAGTATCCATTGGATGGGATCAGCCTTGGGCAATTGGTGCTGGGTTGCGAAAAGCAACATTTCGTTTTGGTCGCCATTTAGTTTTAGGAAATTTGAATTGAGCCAGGCCTTCACAGTTGAAGGTGGTGCTTGCGACACACACATTTGTCACAATCCACTGGTTGAGAATGACGGTACTGATGATTTCTATCCAAAGCTGTTCTTTTGGAATAGCGGTGTCAAGCAGCTTTGGAGAGCGATCATGCATCGAGCCGTGAAACCCTACGGCAGTAGATTTGCGGTACTAAACGATTGATACCTGCTGGGCTGTCAAGTGGTCATTTGATGGCCCGTACAGCATCTGGTTTTATTAACGCGTCTGGACCTTTGAGTATTATCCCTCGTATGCTTGTCAGGTTTTCTCCGGACTCGTCCGTTTCTCTTCTCCCACCTGATATCTTAACACCATGAGCTGGTCTTGAACAGGAGGCCAGTGCTACTTGGTGTAAACTTGCTGTTAGTGGTGATACCGTCCTGCTTAAGTCACTGTGCCCCCTGACCCATGCATTACACAGTGCATTTTAAACTCTTGACATTTTGGTCCCAAAAGGCACTGTTTGCCGCACAGCTATGAAATAAATGGAAAAAAAATTACAAGTGCCAAATGGAATGTACTTTGCTGCTAAATATTCTTGAGATTACTGTTTAAATTATTTCTCAGTTTAAAACGAATGAAGGCATTTTTTTATCGGATAAATTCACGTTTATCTGGTTAAGGTTAACTTAAAAAAACGACAGTAACATTCATTGTGTGTTTTGGCCAAATTGACTGGTGAACTGCTGTGCTGGAAACAGGGTTAAGTCAAATATATTTAATAAGAGCCTTTCATAGCAGCGTCATTATTTTTTTGGCAACTCTAAAAGTGTTTTGAGAGACTTTATACAACGCTTTCTATGAATACAGGGTCTATTCACGTACGCCTCTGTTGTTGTGGTATTGTGCGTGCATGGCGATGTGGGTCGTCTACAATGCGGTGGAGCCACGGGGGGGGAGCATGGTGGCGTAGCGATAATGATAGTTGCATTTATAGAGCACTTTTCACCCGAGGGTCGCAAAGCGCCGCACAGAGAGTTACGATGGTTTCACGTAAACAGGGGACGTGGGAACTACAACCTATGTACCTTAGAGAAAGTCTACCCGAGGCGGTTTGATTCCCACCTCGGGTGCCTTTCCTTGCAGAGTTTGCGT
>JAZEWT010000003.1:22877290-22898841 GCA_036362905.1 Mordacia mordax | reverse complement strand
GAGGAGGGGCAGATGAGTTATGTTGGGAATGGGGGAAGGAGGGAATGGAGAGGGTAACAAGAAGGAGGAGGGGGGGGATATTTTCCCCTCAATCCTTGTTGGCTGCACGTGGGGGCTGCTCACTGGTTGGGCGGCTGCCGCTCCTCCTTGGCACGGTGTTGCAACGCTGCCATGTGTGCTACCATGGTCATCTGCTGCACCGTGGGCTTGCTCGACGGCAAGGCCAGCAGGTAGCCCAGGGCGAAGTCACGCCGTACCTGCACGCAGTCGGGTGTGTGTTTGGAGCCGTGAGTGAGCGTCCTAGTTGGTGAGGGTCGGGGTCAGTAAGTGAGTGTTCAGGCGAGTGAGTGTCGGGGCCAGGCCTCCACCACACCTGGTTGAAGTGCATCGTGATGTAGAGGTTGTTGGTCAGCTCCAGCGGCCGGCCCCAGACCACGCGCTTGATCCAGAAGGAGAAGGCGGGGTCCAACTTCTCTGCCTCGCCGACCACGTCCATCACGTACTCGCGCTTGTTCATCGGCTTCTTGAAGGCACCTGCCCCCGGTCAGGTCCCCGGTGACGTTTGACGGGACACCCATATCGATCGTTAGGCAACGCGGGATTGCTTGGTGCGAACGCGTGCCGAAGGCGGACGGTTCGCCGCACCGCAAGAGCGATTTGCGAGGGCGTCGACTGCGACTCGACTAGAACGACGACCTTATGGACAAATGGAGTAAATTGTACGGACATTCAGGGATAACGGGATTCGCTCATAGCCCTGCACCCACCACCGCCACATCAAGTCTGTTGAGATGCGTTGAAATGTAACAGCATTGCAATTATGAACATTACTAGTGCAGTAGTTACTATCTAAATCACGTCTGTGCCCTTGCTCACCATCACTTGACAGCCCACCTGACCGACTCGTGATCCTGTGCTGTGATAATCCACCTAACACATATTCCAGAGCCGCTTTCATCACTCCATCTCTCTTGCACATCCCCTCTTTCGGCCGCCACCCTCCCACCGTCGGTCTCGGCTCGACTGCCCTCCGCCACTCGCTCGCACGGTGGCTGGGGGGTTGGGGTTTCCTACCGTTGTTGCACAGCGCGATGATGGCGTACTCCTGCGCCGCTTGCGGGTGGCTGAGCTCTAACTCCTTGCACAGCTCCACCAGAACATCCTGTGCGACCTGCAACCCACGATACCGCAGCTCACAGCCTGACGCCCTGTTCCACGCCACCTGCTGGCCAGTGCCCCGAGCCATGCATGGGTCTCTCTTTGAGCCAGTGAGTGTCTTGCATGTATCTGCCAATCATCTCAGTTGGGCTACTGGTAGCGGCAAGGTCTATGCTGTGACCTCATGTCCAGCGACTCTTCGGCACTTTACATGGCCTCAGAGTGCACATGACTTGGCACAAACACCGTGATGACCTCACCGCTGCCACTTAGCGGCGAATGGCGGTTGTTATGCGAGTTTAAGGAATCCTGTGTGATTCTGTGGGATTCTACAAAAGTCCACGGATCTCCATGTAAGTCCCTAGGTCCCTCTATGAGCTTGTGGGTCTCTATGGGAGCTCAGATAGTGAAGCATTCAACTATGAAACTTCCCTGGAAGCACAGAAATAATCCTGTAACATCAGCTACAACCACGTCACCCGGCAATGCGATCTGGCTCTGGTCACGGACTTTTCGGTCACTCCCAGTCCAGCCCTGGGTACGGGGAAGAGCAGCTCATGCAACGAGTGTCACGATGCTCACCGTGCAGGTCTTCACTTTGAAGAACTTGTCAATGCCGCCGGGCAGGTTGAAAAGCTGCCTCTTTGAGTTTCTTCCCGTCTGGAAAAGAAACGCTGATCACCACTCTGTTTACAACGCTAAACCGTGACCCCCCATTAACGAGCTACTCCATCTCAAACGATTATTCAGCTGGAATGTTTCGATTAAAAAAAAACCCGATAACAAACGAGCGAACGAAGTTAACAGCTGCCACTTGTGCTCATTCCACAGAATCATCTCCGACAATCGCTCCACAATCTTCCAAGAACCTGTGCGGATATGAAAACCTAAATATCATGCTGGAAATTGTTGCTGTTCCTATAGGACACCATTATCATCATCATAATCGTCGTCGGCAACAAATCCTACCACGTAAACGTGACGGACTCAAGCCAAATTGGCAGCGTGTCCAGCAAAATCTCTTCAGCCCCACTGACAGTCTCAGCATCGAAAAGGCTTCAGAAAAACAAGCCATGGGAAACGCTAGCGGCTGGAGACTCGCAATCGCTCTCTTCATCGCGACTCGCCATCTCTCGTCATACCATCATGGCGTTCAGCTCCGCAGCGGTGGGCAAGTTGTGCCGTCCACCGCACTGCAGCGTCTGCAAGAGGTGCTCCTCGCACGTCTTGGCCATTCCTGCGTGGGCACACGTGTGGAAAGGCACGTAGACAGACGTGAGAGCACTGAGCACACACGGGCACCCTTCATACCAACATCTATTAACTAAGCGTGGATTACGCATTGACTACTTTCGTTGAATAGACTCGGAGAATGACAAGCAGAAAAAAAACATAATTGCAAGGGGTTAATGCTGATAGTTCCACACAAAATGAAGAATTCATGTCTGTGTATAGCAATCTCCTTGCATCCAAGTTCGAAGCAGGCTCAAGCCGAATTTTATTTTTATTTGTTCATTCACGCCGCTGATTACACCAACTGCTGCATTTTAATTCAAAGCAAAATATTTGTTTTGCGTTTTCAGTTGGCAGCATTACACCCAGAGGTCCAATATGCCGGTACGATCCAGTACGACGCACCGGTAAGAAAGTGTCCGAAGCATTCGGTACGGTGCAGGTGCTCAGGAGAGTGTTGTGATTCGACCATACCCGGTAAGATATTTAAGTTACTTTAAGCCTTGGTTGGACCCCTATCTAAAACAACATAGTATTGAATAGTGTAACGCCCGAGATCTTATGCGACCAGGCGCAATCTGACTGGGTGGTCGACTGCTTTAGAGATCTCAATGGTGCTGTTCTCTCGTCGCACAACGTTAACCTGCGCAAGCACGGGAGGCTTGCGGCAGCAGTACCTTGGAAGGTGGAGGGTTTGTTGGCCAGGCCGCGGAGATACATGGTCACGTATGGCTTGAGGATTTCCGTGCACTTGAAGTACGCGGTCACGATGTAGAGTAGCCGCCAGCCCTTCAGGGCGCTGTCTCTGCGCAGACGCCCGATTCACCGCCAGCGGGGTCATTGACGGCAATCGACGACGAGATCCGCAATTTGTAAGTGAGGAGCGTCGTTATTAGCGAGCAGTTCCTTTGCATTATTGGAGAGATTGGAGCTGCAATCCGTAAAGTTTACCATCCACCCCCCCACTAGCTTCTTGCCAACTACTCGCGTGCTCCTGTGTAATTCAAAAGTTTCGTCATCAGCATCACTCCTGTCACCTTGTTTGTTTACAAAAAATAAAACTACTTGTTTACAAATAACCCAAACCTATTTAGGGCGGCGCGGTGGCCCAGTGGTTAGCGCTGACGCCTCACAGCAAGAAGGTCCCGGGTTCGAATCTCTCGGCTCGGGTGCCTTTCTGTGTGGAGTTTGCATGCTCTCCCCGTGTCCGCGTGGGTTTTCGCCGGGTACTCCGGTTTCCTCCCACAGTCCAAAAGCATGCTGCTGGATAGGTTGATTGGCTCGCAGACTAAAATTGTCCCGTAATGCCCGGCGATGGACTGGCGTCCCGTCGTCGGGTGTATTCCTGCCTTACGCCCTGTGTTTCCGGGATAGGCTCCGGCTCACCGTGACCCTATATAGGATTAAGCGGTTTCAGATAATGAGATGAGAAACTTATTTACGAGATAGAGCCAGAGGAGCTACTGGGCCTAGCCACACGTGATAGTTCATTGATAGGGGCTGAGATCATCATTGCACGTGGAAATTTATCCTAGCAGCCAAATACTCCGAAAGCACATTTCTAAATGTGCATGAAGGAGGGAAAACCAGAGGATCC
The DNA here is from genome assembly GCA_036362905.1 of Mordacia mordax. NCBI lineage: Eukaryota > Metazoa > Chordata > Hyperoartia > Petromyzontiformes > Petromyzontidae > Mordacia > Mordacia mordax. Next base: position 22,894,853 of record JAZEWT010000003.1, on the reverse strand, counting down.
CTGAGAAAAATCCATACGACCACAGGGTGAAGGAGAATACATCATCTATAGGCACCGTACTGGCAGCCGTCCCACATCGACTTGTGATGCCGCTGCATTGAAAGTCAATCATTAAATATACATCTGCATGACTCGACAAATCGAAGTGTTGTTACATTACACCTCTACGTTCATCCATTATTCCAAAACGTTCCGATGAGCGTCGGTTTCTTCACGCCCGAGACTGAACGTGCCAAGATCCTGCCTTCTGCTCGTTGAGGTGTTGGGCAGCAGGTGTCAGGACGCGTGCAACTGCGCGCGTTAGCTTACTGCTTGTTGCTGGTGTTGTCGGTGACCTGCTTGATGATCTGACAGTAGATCTCATCCTTCAGTACGTCCTGCTGTGAAAACTGTCAGGACACAATGTACGCACGTCAACCCACGTTTATGCGTACCGAATAATGACAACCACAATAGTGCTACTACCTTAACAACGTGCTTTATGCTTTGGAGAGAATGGTTTTTAGGATGAGGGTCATGCCAGTGCGATGTTTGGCTCATCCCATTAACAAATGGCCGGCTTCTTGTGATAAGAAAGTACTTGGTGAAAACCCGTGAATACGAGGAGGTTAGCGTTTAAGTCTCTGGGCAGATAGATTCAATAACTTGTTGCTGTACTATCCGTGTGTGGCACCACATAGCTGAGCACATGGCCTGCTAGAGGGCATTATTCTTCCAGAAGGGGGCGAGAATTGCTGCTGTGCGCGATCCCAATTGCGTAATTTGCGGTGTCATTTTTACATTTGACAAATTGGAACTGCAGTACCGGGACACAATGACCTAATCTTGTGAATGACGTCAGGGTCTCTTTCACAGCAGCCGTGCGTGAAGTGGATGACGCGCAGTGATATTACGCTCCTGTCGCCTCACAGCAAGAAGGTCCCGGGTTCGACTCTCGCCTCGGGTGCCTTTCTGTGTGGAGTTTGCATGTTCTCCCCGTGTCTGCGTGGGTTTTCGCTGGGCACTCCGGTTTCCTCCCACAGTCCAAAAAATATGCTGCTGCATAGGTTAATTGGCTTGCAGACTAAATTGCCCTCAGTGCCCGGTGATGGACTGGCGTCCCATCGTGGGTTTATCCCTGCCTTGCACCCTGTGTCTGCCGGGATAGGCTCCGGCTCACCGCGACCCTGTACAAGATCAAGCGGTTTCTGACAATAAGATGAGATATTACGCTCATCAAACCCGCAGCTTTAATCAGGGCAACCGCTGGATTCAAACTAGGAAGCTCCGCAACAAGCGGCGACCGTGCCACTGTAAGGCCGTGACACCCGTCCTGGTGTTGGTGGTTAATCAGGAAGTGAAACGGTGATCACAATAAACCCACCCGCAGGAGGCTGTACACACAATCCACGTCAGATGTCCTGGATGGCATGTCTCCCATGAACCTCATGATGGCTGTGCGTGGGGCAGAGGTAGGCACACACACATGTTTAGCGCGTATCCCACAAAGATCCCCCATATAAGTTTAATAGACTGTAGGGTCAAGTGCCGTTAGCGAGCACCTATAAAGGCCGCAACGGTACACGAGGGGATGGGTGGTTAAGTCACCGCCTGGTTGCCATTGTCTCCCTAGTGCCGATGCTTACACACCGCACTAAGAAGATAGTGATTTGAGGTGAAGTCGACCTCGGAGAGGCCCAGGACCAGTTCAGAAAACAGCCACTGCTTGTGGCTCTGAATGGGAATCAAACTTGGGTTGTCGGGTTCATAGGACAGTGCGCTAACCACTGCACTACTGCCCCCCCCTCCCCCAGAAACAAGAGGCATTATACACACACCACAAATCGGTACACATACCACACCATAAATAGGTGTCTCAAGATAGGTGATAGAATCACTACGTGTGACATCAACGGGCGACAATAACATTGTCCTCAACGTGATGGTGTTATTTTGTCACACAGCCTTTGAATGGCATAATTATTACTACATAATTATACAATGTACTGAATATTTTTCTGAGTCACTGGTAAGAGCCTGGGAGAGGTGGCACGTGACTAATCATCACAGCTGCAGCAAGAGGTTGAATGAATGTGGTGTTGCTGGGCGGGGAAATATTTTAATTCAAGCACCAGATTTCCATTGCCGTACACGTGACTGGCTGCAGACACATAATAAATATCTGAAGAAACGTCCGACTGAAGAAGGTTGGCGTCTGTAAAGCCATTGGGCCCTAAAATTCTTCTCCAATTCCACCACCATTTGGTGGGCAACCGGCGAGCCCTGGGTCAGCCTGGACACCAGTCGTTTACACCACTTGTATTGAAAGCGCTTTTGTGTGCTGGTCACACTCACTCTGGAAAGACTCCACCGCCTGTTTGCTGAGGCTTGCGTCCTTGATGTCGATGAGTGAATCTTGAATCGGGGTCTGCAGGAAACAGCAATAGCACATCCCTTGTGATTGATTCTCCCCGGTAGGGTGTTAAACACTCGTGGCTTTATGGAGTAAGATTACAATCGGTGTAATCAGAGCGAATTTGTTCAAACAGTTTTAAGTCCTTCAATCGCCTGAATCAGAGTTTTCTTGCAATTTGTGTGCTCCATTCACGCATGCGATACAATGAGGGTATCTAATGTCCATATCATTAACATATTGTACATCTCATCTCATCTCATTGTCTGAAACCGCTTAGTCCTATACAGGGTCACGGTGAAGCCGGAGCCCTATCCCGGCAGACACAGGGCGCAAGGCAAGGATATACCGACGATGGGACGCCAGTCCATCGCCGGGCACTGCGGGGCAATTTAGCCTGCGAGCCAATCAACCTATGCAGCAGCATGCTTTTTGGACTGTGGGAGGAAACCGGAGTGCCCAGCGAAAACCCACGCGGACACGGGGAGAGCATGCAAACTCCACACAGAAAGGCACCCGAGCCGAGAGATTCGAACCCGGGACCTTCTTGCTGTGAGGCGACAGCGCTAACCACTGGGCCACCGCGCCGCCCCATATTTTACATATGTAGATGATTATTATTATATTTGTTTATTATTACAGCAGAAAAAACCCAGTGAGCTTGCAAGCTCTACTGGATTTATGCAACACAACAATCGCTCAGTCGATGGCGAGTCACTCACTTATGGCCACTTAGAGGTTCCTGAAGGCCCACAGCACAATGCGTTATAATACTGTTATCAGCCAATCAAATAGTTAATTAATGGTGTTTTTAATTACATCAATTGTTATAGGAGAAAACCGGAGAACCCGGGCGAAACGCATGCAGAACAGGGGGAGAACACAAACTCTACACAAAAAGACGCCCGAGGCAGGAATCGAACTGCTTTGGAGAGGAATTTCTTTACACGAGGTGCACTCGTTACCACTGCATAGACGCCATGCCACCTTATTCACACGCGACAAAGAATGGACTTGCTCTGGTCTCCTCTTTTGTTGAAGGCCCCGGACAAATGACCCCATTTGCCCCCCCCCCCATTCACCCCTTCATGCCCTCCCTGCCATTGGGCAGTCCTGCACTCACCTGTGACCTCCTGCGTGTATGCGAAGACGCAGTGGGTGCAGGTAGCAGTGTGTGGCCTTACCCTGCTAAAAACCACCATGTCCGCCGGAGACAGCGACCTCTCGCCCTTTCTGCTCTTCTTGTTAAAGGGTTTCCTGTGGGGTCAAAAGGTCAAACAAATCACAGTGAATGAATGGCTGAGGTCAGCCCTTTCGAAGATGTGAGTTTTGAATTTAAGGAGGCCACACATCCACTACTTAATGAACAAAACATTTCACGTGGAAACAATTTTGTTTTTTTACAATTTGTGTCAAGTCTACATTTTGTCTCACAAATATACACTTCTTTCTCAGAATAATACTTACATATGTGAACATTTGATAGAAAGAAGAAAATAAATCCTTTAATGCATGATGGGGAAAATTCGGGGAAATCTTTAACGTTTGAAGAAATATTGCCCGGTTTAACAGTTCTGACTAAAGTCCCCCTGATGCCCTGAGATATAGCTTTCTAATGCCTCGGCTGTGGACAACTGTGACAAAGAGCTGCATAGTTCTACGGTTCCTTCAGGATTAAATAAAAGCCGACTGACAGGTATAAAGCGTAAGGATAAAGAAAGAGGAAGACAGAATCTAAGATCGACAGAGAGGACTGTCATTGTGAGAGGCAGGACAGACTCCAATGCCAATAGCAGACAGTAGGGTAGAGTCGCCAACGAGGTCACTCATGAGAAGAACGGCTAACAGAGTTGTGAAAACATAATTGCAAATTTATGGGGGAAAGGGAACAGATTATGTGTGATGGAATTCAGAAATAATAATATTTGCAAATCGAAAGCGCTTTTCACCCGAGGGTCACAAAGCGCTGATGATATATGCATGTCTGACAACCTCACAGTGTTTATCTCTCTAGCATGAATACATGCTAAACATGACATGTCTCGTCCTTGTCAGAACATGTGCTCACTCAAACCTTGTGATATTACTGCTAACTAGCCTCTAATAATTAACTTTAGCAGCTTTATATCCAACGTTTCAAACAATTTCATAACCAAAGCGTCCATGAGTCAATGATGCAGGTCTTATCGCAGCATTAAGAGTTTGGAGTGATGGCAAAGCGGTTACCGCACTGCACTCTTTCCATAGCTGCCAAGTTCAATACCTGACCACATCTAACACCAGTGGTGGGCAACATCCGAACCGTCCCTGGGCACCAACTGCTTCACAAAGATACCTCGTGTAACCTTAACAGACTGTGGGGTCAAGTGCTATTAGAGAGCACTTATGAAGGTCAACAGGGCACACGAGCAGGTTGGGTGATCAGCAACACGCCCGGCCGCCTTTGTCTCTCTAGTTGCAACGTTTACGCACAGCACTGGTTACTCATTTGAGGCTCAGTCGATGATGGAGAGGCCAAGGACCGCTTCAGAAATTTGTCACTGGTGTTGGCCATGAGTGGGAATAGAACTCGGGTCACGGGGTTAATAGCCCAGCCAGCGCTCCCACCCTGCTTCACCAACCCACACTGACCAGCACGATATACGGTCAAATAACGCCCATGACGGACGTGGCCGTCGGGAGGTCTTCGTCCAAAGATGAACTGACAGACGCTTCTGAGCATACACAACAGAAAGCAACGTCACCTGAAGTGCCTCTTAGCAAAGTCCACCATGATGTGAGGGTTCGACTCGACCAGGTCTTCCATGTACGGATTCTCCTCCGACTCAAGGGCACTGCTCTGTGGGTGCACACAAAGATGAGGCATTCAAGATAAAGACTAAACACAACGAGCTGTGTACGTTGTTCATTGTCGAAGGTATTCAAAGAGAGACACGAGGATAACCGCATGGAGGCGGGGGCAAGGTAGCCAGGCAGTGAGCCGGCAACAAGATTGGGCAGACATTGCAACTATTAGTCTGATAATAATAATAATTGCATTGATAGAGCGCCTTTCACCCGAGGGTCACACAGTGTTGCGCAGAGCTGCGGAGAGAACGACACGTCAACAACAACGACGACATAAGAACGGAAAATTAGCAACAATAACGTGTTTGGGTTTTTTTTACAAATCCGAGCTGTGGAGAGAACGGAATGTTAAGAACAACATCAGGACAGTTCAACTGAAAGTCAAATAGTAACAATAAATTATAGGATACAAAGTAAGCAAAATAAAAAAAATAATTCTTGAACAAACAAGAAAGGAATAAATGTTCCCGAGTGGGCACAGGTCGGCAGAAAGCCTTCATCCTGGCAAGACAACATTGAACCATATCAACTATCTTCGCGAGGGGGCTTGAAAGCCTTACGGAACAAGCGAGTCTTGAGACGAGATTTGAAGATGCCCAAGGACTCAGCTTGCCGAATCTCCAATGGAAGGGCATTCCAGAGTCTGGGAGCAGCGCGCGAGAAGGCTCTGTCACCCATCGAATGGAGGTGCGATTTGGGCACATGCAGCAAGCCCGTATTGGAGGATCGAAGTTGTCGTGTTGAGGAGCGTGCCTGAAGTAGGTCACGGATGTATGTCGGAGCAGCGCCAATGAGAGCTTTGTTGGTGATAAGGAGGATCTTGAATTCAATCCTGTATTTAACAGGTAACCAGTGGAGAAATATCAGTACTGGGGATATGTGATCGTGGATGGGTGTGCGAGTGAGGATTCTAGCAGCCGCATTCTACACACGTTGGAGACGATTGCTCAGGTAGGCAGGGGTACCAGGAAGCCGTGCATTGCAGTAATTGATTCGTGAGGAGCTGAAGATGTGTATTAGCTTCTCAGCGTCAGCAGGTGACAAAATGTTGCACAGTCTGGCTATATTTCTGAGATGGAAATAGGCTCTCTGTCACCTTGTTGATGTGTGTCTCAAAGCTGAGTGAGGAATCAAGAGTCACACTTAGATTCTGGACTGCCTTAGCAACTTCAATGGTCTGGTCATCAAGCATCAATTGGATAAGTTTAACCTTGGACAATTGGTGCAGGGTTCTGACAAGCAAAACTTCTGTTTTGTCGTCATTTAGTTTTAGAAAATTCGAATTAAGCCAGGCCTTCACAGTTGACAGTGAGGACGATATGCAGAGACCAGACGCATTGATGGATGGCTTTGCGTGGATATATATTTGGATGTCATCGGCATAGCAATGGTAGCTGAGATTGAGGCTGCACAGGATATGACCAAGTGATTATATGTAGATGCTGAAGGGGAGGGGGCCAAGAACTGAGCGCTGAGGAACTCCAGACAAAACAGGATGCATCGTTGAGTTTTGTCATCCGAGGCTGACGAACTGCTTCTGGTCGGAGAGCTCGGAGCTCAGCTAATGCAGGGTACAGACAAAAAGAGCCCTATACCCTCCAGTCGCTCAAGTAAGATCAGGTGGTCAACGGTATCAAAGGCATCACTCAGGTCCAGGAGGACAAGAATACTTGGCAAGCCTTTATCGGCAGCGATAAGTAGGTCATCAACTACTTTTACCAGAGCAGTTTCAATACTATGGCCGGATATGAACCCAGATTTGAAGGGATCGAGGAGGTCATTGTTGAGAACGTGTTTCTGGAGTTGCGCGGCTATAGCACGTTCCAGGACCTTAGAAAGGAATGGTAGATTTGAGATGGGGTGGTAATTATCAGGGATGTTTCAGGGGGTAACTGTGGCACATTTGAATAGTGTGGGAATAATACCAGAACGAACTGAAGTTTTAAAAGAGATTAGTAACGAACGTGGCAAGGGATTGAAGTTTGCACCGATGTTATCGGCCAATTAATTAATGAGTGATAACTGCTTTCAAAAGCTCTTCCTTCTAAAGCTATTCTTTCAAGTGCACTAAGTGTCGGAACACCTGAAGATGCCTCCAATTTGGGAGGTGAAATTTAGTGAAGAAGTGAAGGGGAACGCTCGAAACCCAAAAGAATAGCTTTGGAAAACATTTTCTCACCTATGGAACTGTGAAAACCCTACATCAGTTATTGACAAGTGTTTCTTTTATTGCGGGGGGAAACTGGAGAACCAACAAGAAACCAATGCATAACAGGTGAACACACACATTCTACGTGGAAAAGTGCCTTTTGAGGGAATAGAACCACCTGTCGCAGGACCTTCATTTTGTGAGGGGTTCAGATGTTCCCACAGCATGACCACTGTGCCGCCAAAATATTACAGTGACGGGGTGTCACTCTGCCACTGCCCGGGAAGGCCCTTACCCTCGAGTGGCTGCTGGAGCTCTCGGCCCTCTGGCTGAGGGCCGTCGCGACCGGGGCGGACGCGACGGCGACGGCAACAGCGCCCGACTGTGCCACGTGCATCGGCTGGGCCCAGCTCTCCTCGTGCCGCGGCTCGGGCAGCTGGACCGTGAAGTCCGGCGCCGCGATCGGCTGCACGTAGTCGGTGGGGAACATTCCCGAGCGGCCGTGCACGACGCCGAACTTCCAGCCTGTGGTGGAGGTAGAGACGGACCAGGGTCAGACGGTGAACGCAAAATCGAAAAGAAAGACAGAGTAGGAAACCGCAATCCAGGGGAAGCCTGTGAATACTGGAAAATAGAGATCAAATCCAGAGGTCTGAACACAAGTGCTTGGTTTGGACAAGTTAAAAGGGGAGATTAGGAATTGCAAGGCGGTCACGTCCTGAAAAATACTGGCAAACGGACAAGAATGTTGCAGGTTTGTTGCAGACTGCAACAACAACGGACGTTCAAAACACGACCCAAATAACACCGGCTACTCCAGGTGTATGCACACTGAACTCGCCTCCATGCCTCTGAATCTGCTCCTAGTCTTGATCAGCAGCGGAATTCCTCTGCGCATTATAATGTTTATGTATTATTACTTCATAATAATACTAATTATATATAACGCGTGCATATTCGAAGACAAAGAACGACTCAGAGTTGCGAAAAAACCACTGAGAGGTAGGGTAGGGGGAAGATAACCACACAGTTAGCCAGCACCAACAATTGCCAGACACTGTCCTGTGTATCACGAGGGGGAGAACACAGAAAATCCACACAGAAAGTTGCTCGAGGCAGGAATCGAACTGCTACAGGCAGGATTTTTATCTGTGATGCGCAGACGTTATGACTGCACAACCCTGGTGTCCATGGTGGATTAAGAGTTCTGAAGGTACCACACCACAGCTTGTGATCAACTCCCATAACCCACATAGCACAGGGAGATCGTTAACCAATACTGGAATTATAAAGAGCTGTAATAGACAACTGTATTAAATCATGTCGATCCAATGGACGACGGTGACACTACATTCTATTTTTGCGCATGATGGAAATGTGTTCAGGAGCTAAATGGCAATGTGAAGATCATCTGGTCATAACCAGAGGGCTTTAGGAAAGAGAGTTCACATTTTTCCTATTTCTCCTCAATCTCTGTTGAAGAAGTGCAGACTACAGTGGTTTACTGTACAATCCATAGTTTGTGTTACATGGCCACAGTCACACTGAAGATGGCGAGGCACTGTAATCAAATAACATAAGAGAGTTCAAAGTGGGAACAGGCGTTCAAGGGTCTGGGTCATGCAACGACAGCAACACAAGCCACGGCACTCGAGCACAGCACCCGGTGTGGGCATGCGGCACACGCTACGCCTTGCCGGGCCCGCTGACCCACCAAAACACTTCGCCTCGCCATGGAAGTCTTCAAAATAGTTCAGGGTTTTCCGGAGCACGCAGCCGTACCTTGTGTCTGCACGGGTGGCCAGCAGGTCCAAGGAACAAAATGGGCACATCAACGATCGCTCGGAGGCGAGCTGAGCCCGCCGTCTATTATCACGAGCGCGCGTTGCGATCGGAGCGGCGTGGGCACTGCGGCCGGCACCACCACGAGATGCCCACGCAGGCGACAGGTCACCCGCTGTCTCCTCCTCCCCCAGCACCAGCAATTCGATGGACATCCACAATTATGGGCGATGACCTTTTTTAATAATCATTATTAGTACCTGTTTAAGTCTTAAAGTGTCCCCGCGGGCCGGAGACTTTTGTGGTAAAATACAGAGCGCAGAGGCAGGGATCTACTGTACACAGGATGGGAGGCCAGTCCGTCGCAGAGCAGCAAGCGCAATTTAGTCAGCAGACCAGTTACGCTGGACAACATGTCTTTGGGCTGTGGTAGAAAACCGCAGTAACTGGCAAAAACCCACGGGGACATGGGGAGAATACACATCCGCCACACAGAAGTCACCCGAGCCGAGGATGAAAACCAGATCCTTTTTGCCATGAGGCGGTAGTGCCAGCCATAACTTCATAATTTTTTTAAATAGTTGGCTGTCTAATATTTACTGTATCATTCCTATTGGTTCTCGTACGTTTAGGCTTGTTTGTGCAGTGGGGTATTTTTTTTATCCTATAAGAGCCTGCGGAGGGGGCAGGTGGGTAGGAAGATGGGGGCTGGGGGGGTTGCGCCGTACCCACCTTCCTGAACAGGGGCACCCGTGGTCTGCAATTTGATGACGTCTCCCTTCCTGAAGCTGAGCATAATCTTGTTGTCGGTGATGTAGCTCTTCACAGCAATCACGAAGGACGAATTCTGCACGATGACAAGAGACGTCACTCTGGGGTCGAAGTCCCGACCCCTAACTCGTGAAAAATCAAGGAGCAGCCTCGCAATGTCTCACTCGCGCCACCGCTGGCAGAAGTAATCTCCACTCGAGGGAGCTTCGGAGGGAACCGCACTGCTCTAGTCAGAACAGCCGACATCAACCCGCACTGACCGGCGCAATCATGTTCATTCTGGGAACTGCTCACAAGAGCAGGATAGCCGTTTCAAGCGTTACTGTTGAGGTATAGAGTCCAAAACTCTCGGCTAGGCTCTCCCTTGGCCTGGAGTTAAGCACTCGTGCTAGGGTCTCGCTTGGTGAACAGGTTTGGGGGGAGCTTCTATACAAATAATGATCCGAAGACCCTCGACTAAAGGAGGTCAGCATTAGGAAGGGCATCAACAGGACGTGAAGTCTGACCATAGCCGTCGGAACAGGGGAGACCAACAACTCACCCTCATGAGCTCGGAGCAATAGAAGTCCACGAGCTCCTTGATCTGGCTGGCTTTGGGAGAGTAGATCGTGATCTGCTCGTTGCGCATAGAGAAGTCCAAGGTGACCTTGTTGGAGATGGTCACGTACAGGATGTCGGCGTAGCTGTGGGAGAGCACAAAATGAACACCGCAGCGGTTTAGGATGGGGAAACGTTTTCAACAATCGCCACAATGTTGGCAAAGTTTTGTTTATTATTATCAGTATTGGAAATGGCACAGTGTCAATTATTCTCAGTTGGTGAGGTGAACTGGTGATAATATACACGTGCAAGAATCCGCCCCGGTGTGTAGGTTGACGAGACCAGGCAACCACCTTTTCACTCTACTGCCCTCTGGGAGACACTGTAGGTCTTTCAGGACCTGCACTTCCAGACTTTCGAACAGTTTCTACCCAAGTGCCATCAAAGAACTGAACTCTGTTAACCAACTCTGAGGTTGCAATAATATCATGGAACTGTGCAAAAACACCTGTACATTCTGGCAAGTGCAATAATATATGTTGACTCGGGTTAGTGCAATAACACAGACTGACTATATCAAGTGGAATGGATATCATACTTTTTTTTATTTTTATACTCATGCACATATAACTATATGTTGATTTGCTGCAAATGTGTGTATTTATATTTTGTCTATTTCTTTCTTTTATACCACTGTGGAGTTGCACTAAATTTCATTGTACAATTGTGCAATGATAAATAAAGGCATTCTATTGTATGCTATGTGTGGCAGGGAACCTTGTGACTCATATCCTGCCTGCCCACCGAAACGTTCAGTCAGCACAAGGTTAGAGAGCTCCCAAGAAGGGGTGAGTGGACAACAATTGCAGATTATACCTACATGAGAAGATCATACCACCTACAGGGTCATCATAAAATGGACACCGTAGCTTAAATTTCCTAAGTTTATTTTTAAATTTCACTTGCATTAAACCGTTAACTTTCACGTGGGATACGTTTAAGAGATGCGCACGAATCCAGAAAATCGTGAACATCATTTATACGCTGCACTAGATGCTGTCAAACTTGGTCTTCTTTCAGGGGCCATATCAGGAACTCCACAACGGCGATTGCGTATGAACGAGAATTCCACGTGAACGACGGCTGAACAAAGATTACGGGATGCGGGCGGTGACAAACGCGGTATACGGAGCCGTGCTAGACGCTGCTCGCACCGGTTCCTCTGTCGTGCTGCAGCCACTTACCAGCCTCCGCAAGAAGGGTCACGCAGCCGTCGATATTTAGCGAAGTTAAATAAGCTAGAGTTACGGGTTTACACCTCCTACTCACCTGTAAGTAGCCAAGACCTTGATGTACATGGTGTTGATTCCGGGGATCTGGACGATCTTCACCAGCTTGATCCCCTTGTGAGACACGGCCAGCATCTGGATGTCTATTCCGATCGGGCCCTGCGTTAAAGAAAAACAGCCCAACTTATGAATTCATTCATCTTCTGCCACTTAGGTATCACCGCACTGGTACAGGGTAACCAATGTTAACCAAGATAACAGCAAGTGGTGGTGGTGGCTATGTACGTGGCCTGTGATGGAGCACCGCGGAGACGAGAGTAGTGGGATCGCATAAATGCTGTGAGACTCCCTTCTTCCCGTGGGCGGTGAGACAGAGCCGTACCCGGTCTCACAAGAAGAGGTCGGCATGCAAATGTGGACCCCACCTGTTCCATCTATATGGGATACAGTATTGCCCCCTCGCACGTGTGCTTTCTTCTCCGAAAGCTGCAGTTTGGCTCCCGCATGTATAAACCCTAATTGGTTGGCTGATTACACGTTAACATATACATAACGGCAGAGCTTGAAAGGGAGAATTTGGCACGTGCTCGTCATGTGACTGATGCCTTCTCGCCCATCCGTAGTTTTTCCTCATGCCTTCAAAGAATTCTTTCTCCTCTCAAGTTTGCGAAGAGTGTGCTATGGCAGTGCAGGGCTACAAATTATTATACAAATGCGGATGGGTATTTCAAGCCTGCCCACGCCCACCGCCCCTCTACCTCAATTTATTTTGGCGGGAGGGTAGTGCAATGGTAACATCTACACCTCACAGATGTTCGATTGCCACCTCAGGCGCCTGTCTGTGTACAATTGCGTGTTCTTCCCTGTTCTGCGTGGGTTTCTTCCGGGTACTCTGGTTGCCTCCCACAACTAAAAAAAACACTGAAATGAATTTGTAATGATGTAGGTTTTCACGGCTCATTGCATGCTCTCGGGACAGCTGCATCGATCGCTCCCTCTTGAAAAGAGAGCGGCTTTTCGAAGCAATCATCACTGAAATTAAATGAATTGGCCGATAATATTATAATACAAAGAACGCAGTGTCTGGCAAAAGTTGGCACCAGCTATCTACATGGCTTTCTTCCATCCACCCTTCTGCGTTTTTTTCACATCTACAAAATGGTTCTCCCTTCTAAGACCTTCGGCATTGGGTGAACATGCACGGGGCGTTATAAAGAGTATTTATTCTTATTACTTTCTCTTCCTCCTCCTTCTACTTTCATAAGTAAGGGGGTCGCTCACCGCCGCGGGGAAGAGGCGGGAGAAGTACGTCTCCCACTGGTCCCGTGCGGCCATCACGATCCGTTTCTTCACCGTGTCGTCCTTTGTGGGCGTATTGGGCGTCACCTTGTACTCATCTGATCGCAGCGCGACACAAGCGGCACAGCCGCCGATAGCGCCGGCGCCATCAATGGCCCCAACCACGAGCAGAGGCGGCCCAATGCGTCCACGGGGAGGCGTGTGGCGACGCGAAAATAAAAGAGAGATAAAGCAAACACTGGGATCTCCAGCGGAGCTGAGCTTGGCCCTGCGCATTTAGAGTTGACGGTCATTTGTCAATGAAATACTGTGCGCGTCAAAAATGCGTTATTACTGCAAACCATTTTTTAATTGATGTAGGTTTTTACGGCTTCATGTATGAGAATTTATCTCAAGAGCTGCTGTTTTGGAATATCTGTATCGAACATTCCTCCTCTCTCCTTTGTGACAATTCACCTCCCACCATCTACATGAAGATGTCTCCAATGCAAGAGATGGAACATTTTTTTGTAATACTCCAAAGTGGGCAAGTGGGGGCAGTGGTGTAATTGCCCAAATGATACTGACCCAGAAGGATCCGCATCCTGTGGCACTCCTCCTTGCTGATCCTCATGCAGGTGTTGGAGAATGTGTCGTGCACAATCTGAGGACGTATGGACATGGTGGAGTCATTATTACTTCATGTCGGCTGCGTCATGTGCCTGTCAAAGACGTCTCGGTGGTTCTAAGATAACGGAAGCCCGTTTCCTGCACGTTAAACACGTGGGTATAATCACAGTGTGATTCTGAAGTGGCTTCACACTTTCACGTAGAATGCCAATCAATAACTTTGCCATGTTCCTCAACAAAGGGAGATAAATTCATCCAGACGGGACTACACCTAAACTCGTTGAGGCAACCTTGAGAAAAATTTGCTCATAAATCAACATTTGGGGACAATGTGGTCATAAATCGCCACAGTATCGGTCGTACCCGGGAATCATGACTATTTTATTCGCACTGAGATGGCGACGGTGACATTCCCTTTTGTATGTGCGCACCAAAGCGTTGGCCTGTGACCTATTCTATAATCAAGGCACTTGGTGGCAGCTCTGCACTGTGACGTCACAGGCACCCGGCGACCACGTCCCCTAACGTTTACACTTCTGCTGCCCGCTCGACGTCATGGTCGTCGAGCGGGTGACAGGAAGTGGCTCCTCACGGGGGCTGGTGATTGGAAGGGGCTCGTCGTGAGTGTGAGTGGCGGGGAAGGTGCTCGTCGCGTTACCTGGTGAACCAACAGGTTGAGCACAACTGGGTTGTTGAGGCTGTCCTGGGGGTAGAAAATCTGTGGGGGGAAAAACAGCAAATGGTGTTGGAATGGATTACATTCACGCTTATTTGTTTAATCAGCTGACAAGTCAAGAGACCAGGATGAGTCTCATTTGTCAGACAGCCACCAAAATGACAAGAGCACAGCAGAAAGGTGATGGGCATTCTACATTGTGAGTTTATGAGTTGAAACGGCAGGGGTAGAGGGAACCCCAAAATATAATTTCTACTTAAGGCCTCCCTATGAACCAGCAACACCACTGTGATTGAGGAGAGAGTGGTGAGCAAAGCAGTGAGAGAGCTGCCATTCGGAGGGGGTGAGCGGTTGTGCGGAATGAAGCAGGCTTGCGCATGGCGGAGCTTGCCTCTTTGCGCAGGAAGAGCTGCCAGCGCACGTCCGTGTAGGCGTAGTAGTCGTCGTTGTACCAAGGATGCAGCTCCGTGTGGATTCGCTCATCTTCAGCCAGGTTCGAGCTGCCCCCACGCGGATCGACCGGCTTCACTTTGGGGGGGGGGGGGGGGGGGGGNCGATAAAAAAACCACGACAGCAAACTTGGATCACGGCAGAGGCTCTGACACGGCGAGCACCATAAAACCGAGACGCAGCGAGCCACAAAGCAGAATGAGACGCGATGACACGCCGGGGGTGGGACACATCCCACGCTCCCGGACGGCATGCTCACCTCCGTCCATCGCGTCGAAATGCGGTATGATGGCCGGCCTCGGCGCTTCTACCTCTGCGGCGCCGGGCGAGGCGGTGGCTCCGAGCGCGGCGGCCACGCGCACCATCGCCTGCGTTAGTGCTGGCGGAGCACAGACAGCGGACGTAATTCTTTTGCTTTCCACGGTGTCTCACGATCTCCTCCGTCGTTAATGCGACGAGAAGATCGAGTGATCGACGTTAAGAACTGAAGGTGAATCCGAGGAAAACATACATTTCCTACTTGTACGCTTGTATCGCAGTCCCCCTTCCCACTTGTACTCTACTGAATGCTGTTTTGGCCACTTTCTTACTGGAACACTACTAGACCGGCTTACTATCACCTCTAGATGGTGCTCAATGGAGGAGGCGAAAAATCGCTATGGAAATTAAGCTCATCATGGGTAAAACGAAAGGGTGACTCTTCAAAGCAATTCTCATATGTCGAGCCGTATGGTCCTACATCAAAACCTACATTAATACAGTGGCGGTCATCTCTTGTTGAGAGCCTTGAAGGTAGTGATGGAAATGTCCACGTTCCTATGGTAGAGGCGAGCTTATCCACATGATAACCACTGTGGATTTCAACACAAAGCAGGACTCATTTTATTAACACCACAACCAGGGTTTAAACTCGCAACCTCCAGACTGCAAGCTGTTCACTCAGTCGCGAAGCCACCCGGCTGGTGCTTTAACACGCAACCCTACAGCAAATAGGCAACAGAGCGTGCAACACGATTATTGGAGGCAATAAGTTACTGCCGAATGTCGCTCCACCGCTGCGTTACGTCAAACACAAAATGTTTGTCGCCCGAACTACACATAAATGCCCCATCTCGAATGAGCGGCGCATTAGTATACACCTGAAAAACACGAGAGCTAATGTCCACCAGTAAGTAGACTCTACAAATTTTTCAGGACAACAGCGACCACCTCAATGAGAAGACGACCTCTGTAAACTCCAACAGGTGGTATCCCTTACCGATGACCCTGGCCACGCTAGGCCATCACACTCTCTGTGCGGCTAAACACTAAGCCCCTGTGTCGCCGTACGCGGTCCTTACTTGAGCTGACTTTGTGCTTCCTCCCCAACGTGCCGATGTTCGCCTGCGGAGGATGGACAACGTGCGCTTGTTAGGAGTGTGCAGTAGCGGCCCTATTGGCGTTGGGTATGGGGCGCTGGCTATCCACCCCCTTGTGTGCTGTGACAGGCTTTATAGAACCTACTCAGTAACAGCACTGACTCCAAAAGTTTGTTAATAAGCTTACATATGAATACCAGACAGACCGTGCCATTCGTGATTTATCATGTCCAGCGTTTAGCATTTGTTTTGAGTCTGTTGACACTTGACACCATCGTGGTGTGGAATGATGTACCTGCTAGCAGTGATGTGGAACCGACCCTGAACCCAACTCAGAACTACCAGAAACAATACAATAAACACACTAAATGAACAAACAATAGCTTATGCTTTCAATCCCCAAAATCGGTTTCTGAACCAATCAGGTTGAGCCGGAGCCAAACCCAAATCTGGAACCGTTTATCTTCAGTTTCACACCACTGCGACGGCAGTTACAGCCGCCCTTCCTATTACGACCGTCGATGCCCTCCCTGCCTGAGTTTAAACCAGCTCGCGCCAAAGACGTAGCGAGCCTCTCCTACCTGAGCCTGCGGTGGTGGAGGCGGAGGAGGTGGTGGAGGCCCAGCCGGTCCACCGCCGGCACTTGGCGGGAGGGGTGGTGGCGGTGGAGGCGGCGCACTTCCGTCAGCCTTAGGCGCCGTCGCGGTGGCGGTCGGGGAAGGGGTGTCCTGCTTGGCTGGCGCGGCAGGTTTGCTGTTGCCACTGTTGTCCTTTGTCCCCCGCTGTTTAGTCTTCTCGCTCAGGATCGTCAGCGCCTCCGAGCGCGGGTCCGGTCTCTTCACGAACTTGGGTTCGGGTCGCACGGTCCTGGAGGGCAGAGTTCGCACAGCCTGTATGAGTGGCTGCTACAGACGGCACTTGTTGCGCCGTCTCGTAAAAGGCGGTGCAGTGGCGAGATCTGAGCTGCACAGAAAAGGTCCTGATATAGAGGTGATTCGATTCTGACCTCGGGCGCCTTTCTGCAAAGAGTCTGTGTGTTCCCCCCCCCCACCCCCGTTCCTCTGTATTCTCCACTTTCTTACCATAACTCATTATTTGGCCGATAACTACATAATACATAGGACGCTGTGTTTGGCAAATGTTGGCACTGGCTAACCACGTGTCTGCCTCCCCCAATCGCCTGTCGGCGATTTCCTCGTGCCTCCGAGTCGTTATCTCTTTGAATGAACACCTTCGCACATTGAACAAATACCGTGCTCGTTATAAGTTGCAACATTTAATTATTATTAAAGAAAGTTAATTAAACTTTCATTACACGCGGTGCTCAAAATCATCTCGCGTGACACTCACGGCACGGGGGGCCGACGTTTCTAACCCCTGCGCTAAACGCTCTCCTTGCCC
>JAZEWT010000003.1:22835743-22855672 GCA_036362905.1 Mordacia mordax | reverse complement strand
TGAAAAGATGCCCCTCACACAATTAGACGATCCCTCTCTGATGTCCTGCATTCCTGACTTCAATAACTGGCCTCCAGGATTGGCTAAGTTTTATACGCATCGCATCGTCTAATTGTGCAACTAGTACATTTGCCAATCAACAATCATGGTGTGCAAGAATTGTGTTTTGTTGATAAACAATTCAAAAGCTAAACATTTTTATCACAAAAAACTGCTCTGTCCAAATCGTAGCAACTGCGTTATTAAGCTTGAATGGTAACGGATAACTCCGAAGTTAGTACCCACATTTTAGGAAGCAAATTTTACAATCGACCAACTTATTTTCATGCTGGAATTATTCAATGAGCATTGAACAGTGTACTTGTCTTTCACATATTCAGTATTTTAATTACGTCATCAAAGGACGTAGCATTTTATGGGCCGATATATGATAACCATGACTAACCCGAAAGAGTAGCTCTTAAGAGCAATTCGATTGTGAAAAATGGCAAAAAATTATGAAACTGTAAGTTTTGAAATAATCATCATCCATGAGTCATTGTCTATCCAGAGCTGAATGAAGGCCTCTCCATGTGTGGCGGGGAGAATATGAGCTCATATATTATCTAAATATCCACCTTGGTCACCTTCTCTCAAATATATTCTCTCCTTTGGCTCTCATTTTATTAACAGTCTGGTCCAGCAGAGTACGGGTCACGACCCAGTATTGTGTCGCCGAACATCAAGCCCTGGATCTCCTTGCTGGTTCCAAAATATGTATTACCATTTACAAAAACGAAGCTCTCGTCAAAAAAAAACTTTGTTTGCTCGCAGGCATGAACTTTTATTTTCAACTGGGTGGCAAAGAAAACGTTTGAAAACCACATGCCTTCTAGCCACGTGTCCTAACTGCCCAAGCTCACTGACCTTGCTTAATAGTCTCAGATTTGAATGCAATAAATCTGGGAAAGGTCAGGCCCCATAATAAAGCACCACTCTTTGGGGAAACATCAGTGGAATGGAATTTCGCTTCCAGGAGGCGAATGATTATTTACGGATTCTTTGAGCCAATCATGTATTCATATAATTTTTGACACAATAAGACTAAATTACACGACATAATTATCTTCAGCTTTTGTGCATTTCACTGCAGGATGAAAACGTCTCCACAATGTGACCTTTCGTGCCCCATTAAGAAACCAAATCTTTAAAATGGGGCGGCGCGGTGGCGCAGTGGCTAGCGCTGACGCCTCACAGCAAGAAGGTCCCGGGTTCGAGTCTCTCGGCTCTGGTGCCTTTCTGTGTGGAGTTTGCATGCTCTCCCCGTGTCCGCGTGGGTTTTCGCCGGGTACTCCGGTTTCCTCCCACAGTCCAAAAGCATGCTCCTGGATAGGTTGATTGGCTCGCAGACTAAAATTGTCCCGCAATGCCCGGCGATGGACCGGCGTCCCGTCGTCGGGTGTATTCCTGCCTTACGCCCTATGTTTCCGGGATAGGCTCCGGCTTCACCGTGACCCTATATAGGATTTTAGCGGTTTCAGATAATGAGATGAGATGAGATCTTTATAATCCCTCCAGGGCTCATGCATTTATTAACCCTTGAGGAACCACTCATTTATGTGTGAGGTACCACACCTTTATTTTCTCATGACGGCCCATGCTATTATTAACCCATAAGATGCCACACCATTATTAACCCTGAAGGACAACCTATTGATTAACCCATAAGGGACACGTACCTTCGTATACCCGCAGCAGCATGGCCAGCTCAGGCGGCACCTCC
Source organism: Mordacia mordax (assembly GCA_036362905.1). NCBI lineage: Eukaryota > Metazoa > Chordata > Hyperoartia > Petromyzontiformes > Petromyzontidae > Mordacia > Mordacia mordax. The sequence continues at coordinate 22,853,910 of JAZEWT010000003.1, read as the reverse complement.
AGCTGTGAGACAGCCGAGTTCCTGGGTCCCCATGCCTGCACACGTTTCAACACAGGCACACAATCATCGTCATCACCAGCCAGGATCTATCCACCGCTGGATAAAGGCCACCTATGATTATCCTGCGATACAATATTACATGTGTCTCCTCCACACAAACCGATTTCATCGACGATGTTCATCTCCGCAAGCAAACAATATTTCACACATTACGTCCGTGTAGGTGTTCGCCATCTGTGCCATAGAGTCCACAGACAACACACTGAGCGGCTGTATCATTCCACGCATTAATACATACATGCTGCTGCCTGCTAAGGTGTACTAGGCAGCACCTATAACCAAATCACCGTAAATACACCCTCTCGCTTTGGTTATTACTTGGAAGGAAGACTGTCGGGGTTTGTCGAGGTGTTTCTAGGCAAGGCGCTGTGAGGTAACCTGAACGTGGATGTGATGAGCATCACAACACCTTCGTTTTCATGGTGGGTTTTGTCTGGCTAATCTATTTTTTCCCCATAAGAAACCAGACGGGCTGCACGGTGGGCCAGTGGGTTGCGCTGTCGCCTAACAGCAAGATTTTCTCGGGTTCGAATCTCAGCTCGGGTGCCTTTCTACGTGGAGTTTGCATGTTCTCCCCATGTCCACGTGGGTTTTCGCCGGGCACTCCGGTTTCCTCCCACAGACCAAAAAACACCGGGCACGATATGGCGTTCTATCGTGGGTATATCCCTGCCTTGCGCCCTGTGTCTGCCGGAATAGGCTCCGGCTCACCATGGCCCTGTACAGGACTAAGCTGTTTCTGACAATGAGATGAGATGAGACATGAAACCAGACACCGTGAATAATATTGGCGAAGCGTCCCCGATGCAGGATTCTGCAAAAATAAAAAGTCTTCAAACTTAGGTAAAGGGAATGATCGTTGATTTGTAAAACGGCGTGAGCCGGGTGTCACGTTAATAATCAGAGGCCTGGCAACATTAATGGATGTTTAGCTAATTACTGGTGTACTTTCATCCGACAACTGTGAGCCTTGCCATGCAGCCGGCGTTCAAGTCATGCCATGTTGTCATTTGCACATGTAAAAGGTGCAGCCCTGCAAGCTGTTACTTGCATAGCTGTTGGCAAAAGGGCCCACAGCAGATGAAGCTCTAGAATAAAAACAGCAGAATATATCTCATTTACATAGTAGCGCTCTTCGCTCAGAGGTCCCAATACATTTTAGGAAAGAGAGGTGGGGGGAAGCAGCCATGCCTAAGCCGGCGCCAAACCACTAAACACTGTGCCCTATATATTATGGTGGTTTCGTCCATTAAGTAATTAAGTATTTTTTTAGTTAGGTGAGGAAACCGGAGAACTCAGAGGAAACCACTACAGGCCACCGCACGCGAGCTGCTGAGCCATTAAGTGAGCCGTACCAGGTTACACTGATGGGAGTACAGAGTGCGGGGGGATTTAAAAAACTTTTTCATTGTTTAAATGTGTGCAGACTGCTACACCATGGCCAAAAACATCATGTCGCTTTATTCAAACGGTAAATAGAGTTGGAGCAATACAATTTATCAGCACAGATCTTCATACCAACCTTTACGTTATTTTCGCTACACTGCTTATGAGTGACGTTACCGTAGCAACCCAAGAGTTGTGTCTGTAAACGTCACAATTTGTGTTTGGTTTGGAGAAAACAAAGCCTGCGCCTCGATATTAACGTGTAATGCGTGAACTGCTGCAGAATCAGCAGTCACAAATCTCGCTACATAACAAATGGCTAAAATTGCAATGCCATTAATTAAAATAAAATTTTGACTGCCTCGTGATGAACTCAGACCTCATAGCGGAGTGTGTGGGAGAGTGCACCTCCTGATGTACGAAGACAACGCAAGCCACTCGGACAGTGTAAAACAAGTCCTTGAGAAAGTTTCCATGCCAGTGTTTTCGTGGACGCACCGCCGGCTCACACTGCTCTGCCACACTTCCAAATGTGTGATTTGACAAGACGCCGATGGTGTACCAGGAATACAACTGGGACACATATGTGGTGAGATTACCAATGCTAAATACAACAACTATGGCGCAATGGATCTCAGATAACCTTAGCACACTTTTCATCCCCGCGAACGGCAGCAATGTGCTCAGGAGCCAAGTGTGAATGTCAAGTTCTGCTACCGGCCACGATGACAGGGCTTTAGGAGAACGTTCGTGAGGTTTTGCTCTTCCTCCACCTCGTCTGTCGAAGGAGTGCAGACTACAATGGCTCATTGTATGGTCCACAGATGGGGTCGAATGGCCACAGTCACAGTACTGTGGCTTGTATTTAACTTCTTAGCTTCAACTGTGCACAGTCTACATGATAACTGAGCAAGTGTTTTTGTTATATGTATGTCCAGACCGAGTGAAATAGGTTTTAAACCTTCAAAAGGGCACATGTTTTACGTGAGTGTTACTTCCCACTTATTTATTACTCTCCTAAAACATCAGAAGCACGTGTCACACGGTTGACAAAGAAGACTGCCCGCAGGGTGAGTACTTCCACTAGTGGGCTCAATGAGCCAACGTAAGATCTACGCTTTCTGGTGTGATGTCTGCACAGCTGCCCGGTACATGTTGTCCTGCCTTATGAACAAATCGCTGGCTGCAGACTGCCCCACACGTCGTGTGTCGTGGGAGATTATTTGACGATACTTCGCTACGCAGGTCGGTGTGGTTTGATGACGACTGGGGTGAACACCCGTCGTAGAAGCAGACCGCACCGCTTCACCACTCTTGCTGCACCATTGCACAGCGCAGCAGCAGCAGTCTATAACAACCTAGCATTCACAACGGTCATTGATCTACGCCCCATCGTTGCTCAAAGTACAAACAGATCACAATAATTAACTAGAACCAATCGTGACCTTTACAGTTTCACCGTGAATCTTTTGTGAGTTCGTGTTCGTGGGCCCATCTGTGAATAATATCGGGCCGTGTACCCTCACTTCCAGTGAGCACGCACCAGCAGCGTGTCTGTCATTAGATTCCGGTTATCCTTGTGGCACCACGGATGCGTCTCAGATACACTTATCAGTGCACATGCCATTGCCACTGTTGTTTGTACTGTTCATTAGTTTTATGACTGCTGCAGAAGGCCACCTCTCGATCAAGGTTAAGTTCAGGTCTCTCCTATTAAAACATCCCACACCGTGTCACACGAGTTTGTTATTACTCAGGATGCGTGTCACCGAGCCGTGCCGGGTGTAACAGGCATGGGGCCGCGATTTGGCAGAATTGAGTGTCGGTCACCCTCTAATATGAGCAGTGAGTTTTTTTTTACGAATTCTCGAGTTTCTTCCCACGTAAACATAAATACTCACGAGTGGAATTGTTCATTTTTTTCAACGTTTCACTCTCCTACAAAGTAGTCTTGACACAAATCGAGACTTTTGTGGATATTTATAAGTGGCATCGTTATTATTATTATGAAAAAATCTCCATACTTATTTGACAATATCCCAACTAGATAGGCATTAATAACTCACGTTGGCCATTGCTCCCGCTCCAAACGCCCCCAAATGGGCCTCTTGTCTCAGTTTCTCTTCTTTATACTGTCAAGAAAAAGCAACAACATCGACACAGTCAGTACCAACGCTCACCCCACGGAATTCAGTTCAGACATTTGTTGTGTCGTAGGAATACCACATCTAGAGCTTGCAAGCTCACTGGGTGCTTTCTGCTGTAATAATAACAGCTATCTCTCCAGGCACTTCTGAACCCCTTAATAGTCAGTTAACCTCCCAGCTGGCTACACTATATCAAGATAACTGTGTAGACTAAAAACGAGACACACAAGGACTATCCCTATATCATAATTCGTGTTAAATCGAGTTCGTATTATACTCGTGTTGACCAAGGGATACCTGCATGGGGCAGCAATATGTTGCAATGAGATGGCAGTTCCAAGAAGTCACCCCCCTTGAATAAATGGTTTGTTTTCTCCTTGTGTACTCTGGTTTCTTCTCACATGATGCTGCCAAACACTCAGGAACGCAAATGACTGAAAATCCCAACGCAGAGCCCTGGTAGCAGGCTTCTGAGATTCAGTGAAGTTTTCTGGGTAAATATTTAGCAAAGTACTACAGTGTGGCCAGTAGTCATTCAGGAAAAAATAGGGTTCGTTATATTAAAACGACGGCAATATGTCATATTTCTGTTAGAGACTGAAAATATAAACATGTTTTTACAAAAAAAGGCCTAAATAGTTATTGTCAAAGCAGCAATAATAAACTTCCCAGAAACACTCCACATGCTGAATGTGTAATCGACAGTTACCATCTTAGATTAGATCTACAAACCTCTCGAATAGGTATGGCCTATGGAACTCAAACGAACCCTCAGAGTTACAGCCACTTCTCCCCTGCATTGCATCATGTCCACAGTTCACTGTGGACACGACATTCACTCTGGAGGATGCGATAGGACAGCGAGATAAAAAGTTGTAATAATAAGCAGTTGTTTATGTGTCCACCAGGTACTCGAACATTTCACGATTAATCATGTCTGAATTCTTTCTTGACTTCCTAAATTACCCCCCCCCCGCACAAGGCCGCTTAGCAGACTGGACTTGTGATCTAGAGGTCACCGGTTCAATCCGATCTTCCAGCGAGGCAGTTTAGAATAATAGCGCAAGTTTTTTTAAATGCGGTCAGCTGCCCGTGACGGGACAGTTGGGCAATCCGCGGGTCACGTTTGGTGGAGTAAAGTGTGGGTACTCTCATGTGTTTCGCCATTTTCAAATGGTGGGCCGCGACCCATCAGTGGGCCGCGAGCGCCACCTAGTGGTTAGTGGAGACCAGACTCAAGGAGGCCTTGAGGTGCAAAAGATTGCAAACCGTAACCCTTTGAAACTCCTTTAAGCTTCAAGCAGAGGACCTCCCGCCAGCAGTGGTATGACTGAGGATTTGCAGGCTTGCACCTTTACCGAACTCTACGGTCAAGTCTATACTGCAGTCGACATGCAACCCGAGAAATATTGCATGAGAAAGGAAACCTTGGGCAAAGAGCCATCATTTACTTTAAATAGATTTCTAAGACCATTCAGTTTGACGGATGGCAGATCAGGAGATGTTGTTGTGTGTCCAGAGTTGCGGACGACGTAACCATGTTAACCGGCACACGTTGGCCCAGTGGGTAGCGCTGTCGCCTCACACCAAATAAAGTCTCGAGTTAGAATCTCGGCTCGGGTGCTGCTTTCTGTGTGGAATTTGCATGTTTTCCCCGTGTCCGCTTGGACGCCTCCCTAGGGAGGTGACTATGTCTCTCAGCTGGCCTGGGAACGCCTCTGGGTCCCCCCGGAAGAGCTGGAGGAAGTGTCTGGGGTGAAGGAAGTCTGGGCATCGCTGCTCAGACTGCTGCCCCCGCGACCCGGCCCAGGATAAAGCGGAAGAAAATGGATGGATGGATGGACTCCGGTTTCCTCCCTCAGTCCAAAAAAACATGCTGCTGCATAGGTTAATTGGCTTGCAGACTAAATTGCCCGCAGTGCCCGGTGATGGACTGGCGTCCCATCGGGGGTATATCCCTGCCTTTCACCCTGTGTCTGCTGGGATAGGCTCCGACTCACCGCGACCCTGTAAGGACTAATGAGATGAGATAACCCTTTTAACAAGGATGAAAACCAACTGTAGGGATTAACTGCAAAACTTTACGAAACAGGGAACTTGGGCTGAAGCAATATGACCAAAATGAAAGTTACATGAAACTGATTTATCATCTCATTATCTGAAACCGCTGAATCCTATATAGGGTCACGGTGAGCCGGAGCCTATCCCGGAAACACAGGGCGTAAGGCAGGAATACACCCGACGACGGGACGCCAGTCCATCGCCGGGCATTGCGGGACAATTTTTAGTCTGCGAGCCAATCAACCTATCCAGGAGCATGCTTTTGGACTGTGGGAGGAAACCCGGCGAAAACCCACGCGGACACGGGGAGAGCATGCAAACTCCACACAGAAAGGCACCCGAGCCGATAGATTCGAACCCGGGACCTTCTTGCTGTGAGGCGTCAGCGCTAACCAGTGGGCCACCGCGCCGCCCTGAAACTGATTTCCTAAACAAATTAAAGTGGCTGGAGAGCACTGTTATAAATCAAAGCAGAATATGTAAATACCTAGGGCAGTGATTCAAGAGAGATGATGACCAAATTTATTAAAATAAGGAGGAAAACAGCAGGATCTCGTGATTCATAATGAAGAGCAGCGCATCGGAACGTTTGCAATCAGTGCACACTGCCAGCTATGTTGGATAGCTGAGAAATATGGACAGAAAGAAATCGGAAGGACAGCTGAAGAGTGCACACTGAAAGAGAGATGCGTGTTGAAAAATTGCCCTGAGGAAAAGGCACACAAATCAGAGCAGTCAAATCAACTGTCAGAGAGTGTGACATGGACTGGAGCAGCGCACATTATGGCTAGAAAGGACGATTGCTGAAGGACAAAACCAGTGTTGAAACTCCCGCCAAAGGATGGACTACAGCCAAGAGCATGACCACGGTGGATATGGAGCACTGAGATCACTTCAGGCTACCTGATCGAGATGAATCGTGGTAGTACTGGACCATAATGGATGGTAATGGTGTAGGGAGGGGGCTTCATCCAGCGGTGGCTAGAGAATAGCAGATGTTGATTACAACGGGCACTGTCAGCTATAAGAGTCCATTTCATTTCTTAAAGTTTAACCTTTTTACTTTCTCGTTAAATAAAAAAGCCATGTTTGCGAGGAAGTAATTTTCGTGAAGCAAATGTCCGTGGTTATTATAGTCTGTGTTCGAGTTCACAGTCCCGTAAGTGAAAGCCACACAGGCACGAAACAGTGGCGTGGCTACCGAGTAAGCAGGCAGTGCAACTGCACCAACCGCACACTCCTGGGACCCTGGAGCTGGGCTATGAACAGGTAGATAAAATGGATATGGACCCCGTTTTAAACCGCATATATTACAATAAAAAAACATAACGAAAATAACGTAGGTGATATGATGATATCGTATTGCACCGCTACTTTCCTACGCAGGTGAGCTGTGATTTTAAAATTCTACGTGTGTACCAAATGTACTGGAAATCCTCCCCGTGAACAACGCCCCAGAGCCCAACGCCCAGCCCGGCACGGCCAGGGGCTCGAGATAGATTCGCACACACAGACTCACCGGGCCGATTGCGATAATCCTCTTGAGAAACGATCACTGCCGTTCGGCGTCTTGGCGTAACTGGCTACTTGTGTGTTTAAAATGTTTACTATATTTTTACGTTTCTCCTTTCTATCGTTTTTTTTTAATTCGTTGCAGTGAATTCTAGAGAGGACGGACGACACTGTTAAAAGACTTGGACTTGCTTACACAAACAACGCAACTATTTCCCGTATCAAAGTCCAGCCATAAAAGCTATTGCGCTACACATTATCTGGCTTTACGCACACCGCCGTGCGCCCTGCCTCACGCCAACTCCCCAAAGGAGAGCCATACGTCACACTGGAGCGTGGAAATTGTGGAGAGCGCTCTCATCCTCTGTTTGGCAAATGCCGGCCAACGTGCTACTTCACGAACGCGTTCGTGAATTTCAGCCTGAAGGAGCTCAGAAAGAAGACAGGCTGCCTCACGCCATCCTGTCGTCTCGTTTACCCACACTCTCATGACCCTGCTCAAATCAAGATACATATCAATGCCCATCGACTACACCTTCAAGTGCTGTTTGTTGCTTTTCACATGGCGTTTTTGTGCATCTGGAAACACCCTCAGTAATACTTATTTACATAAATTAATTGAAACAGGGGGCGGCGCGGTGGCGCAGTGGTTAGCGCTGACGCCTCACAGCAAGAAGGTCCCGGGTTCGAGTCTCTCGGCTCCGGTGCCTTTCTGTGTTGAGTTTGCATGCTCTCCCCGTGTCCGCGTGGGTTTTCGCCAGGTACTCCGGTTTCCTCCCACAGTCCAAAAGCATGCTCCTGGATAGGTTGATTGGCTCGCAGACTAAAATTGTCCCGCAATGCCCGGCGATGGACCGGCGTCCCGTCGTCGGGTGTATTCCTGCCTTACGCCCTATGTTTCCGGGATAGGCTCCGGCTTCACCGTGACCCTATATAGGATTAAGCGGTTTCAGATAATGAGATGAGAATTGAAACAGGAAAAAAAGTCCTACATTCATAATTAAATGAAGGCCCACGTTTAAAATCTATCTCCCTTATGTAAGATGCTTTAAATTAAATTCACAATTTCTTATCATGCAACTCTAACGAGGTATGTGCGCTGGATTGGTTCACATTGTTGTACTTACGTTAGTCCGGCAAAAGAAAAACGTCATGATTTTTTTCATGAAAATGTTCAATAACTGAAGTTTCTCGATGGTTCGGAGGTCACAGCACCAAGCTATCACCGCGAATATTCTGGCTTCAAATTTGGGATTCAGCCCACTTGATATCAAACTGGGTTGGCAGGAATAGTTGCTGGTGTCATCCTGGTCATCAAAACTGTATTAAAACGAACAATACATCACACTTTGATTTTCCCTTTGGTCTGTTCAAATTCCAGCTGTACTATTGTAAAAATATCAGTTCGCCACAATATAAAACACAGTATCATAACAGACTGTATAAAGAAAAAATAGACTAAGTGAATGTAATGGGAGACATTCCATGAAACAATTCCCTCTCTCACAGGAATTCTCAGACACACAGGGCTACACTGCTCTGCCAGGTTTCCTATGGATTATTCACCTTACAACGACACTATACAACGACACAACGTCGCGATGGAGAGAGAGGGCGTGATTAACGCAGCAATCCCAAGAAAGCAGCTTTTTAAAGCAATAATCAATCTTCAGATCGTTAATTGTCCTGATCCTCGCCCCAGAACTGGTCACCAAGGGAGACCTAAGCAGGAGTGTTGAACTCCAAGCAACAGCTCTGGGGTTAATTGCTTAACGCAGACCCTTTCGCCACGATAAGGAGCAGAATGAAGCGTGTATTTACATAAGACTGTCATAGGCAGGGGAGAGGAGGCTTGTCTTACGGCTAGACTTGAACAAGGACATGGAGTCAGCAAGAGAGAGTGTGGGGCCGAAGGTGGACAGGAAAGACATTCCAGATGAGATTAGGAGTAGGAGTGGAGGTTGATTGCGTGACTGAGGGCTTCAATCAACACTTTAGAACCCATTCCATAAGTTAGAAAACGTAGAAATTATCCCTGATAATATGTTGGTTGTTGCATTGGAAAGACAGATCGCTATCCCACGGCGAATACCTATCAGCTACACTCCCCGCACCAAGTTTTCAAGCCATTTACAGCTCTGATGACACTGATACTAATACTCTTGGTGTCTTTGAAAAACTTAAATCAGAAACCCAAAGCAAGGTACCATAACTCAATAAGCTGCAGGAAAAATCAATGATATATGCAGCACACAATCAATCCCATTCAAGAACGCCATAAACTATTTGTGGTCCGTGGTCATAGGGCTGTAGAACCGCAGTAAAACTGCAAAACTATGTGCACGGCCCTGATGATGCATGCTTGCTGCCTATAAACAACACGAGCTCAGCTTATTTTAGCGTTGCGGGTAATGGGCGTTTGCCAAATCTTTAACTAGAGTGGGGCCTGCCTGGTCTTTGCCGTGAGCCGTGGTCTTTCCTTGTCGCTGCTCACGACCAGGGTCGCCACCCATCCCCATTCCCGCAGAATCCTCTTATTGGTGGAGCTTCCCCAGAAATGCTGTAATACTTCCTGGAACATTAAAAGGTCTGGTATTTCTTTCTCAGTTAGATTACTACTCTTATTTTAATACTCCCATGATATATCCTGGGTTATTATTACTGGGAACCATGCTAATTCTGCATTTAAAAAGTCTTACAACTGTATGTGGCTTTCTGACTTAAATTATTATTCTTACTAAAGGGTGATACAGTGCCACAATGAGGAGCGCTCATGACCCAGAGCAACATCCCTCGGTTCGATTCTGAGGTCGCGTGCCTTTACGTGTGGGGTTTGCATGTTCTCCTCATGTCCGTGGGTGTTTTCGCTCGGTACTCCGGTTTCCTTCGACATTCCAAAGACATGCTGATGAGATTCATTGTTCTGACTAAGCTGCCCCAGTGCCCTCAGATGTTGTAAATTGCTTACATCTCCCTGCTGGACAACAGTGGAAAAAAGCTACATAGAGTAATGGTTACTTCCAGCTAAAATTAAAAGTGACTGGCTGACGTGTGTCTGCCAAGATAGGCTCAAGTTCAGTGACCTTGAACAGGATTGAGCAGGTACTGATAATGAATGATTACATGATTGGTCTGATGAAGTATCAAGCTCATGTACTGGACAGGTGGAGAGGCAGTGGTCGGTGGTGGGGTGGGGTGAGTCTGGAACAGTGTCCCCCGGTCCAACGTACCTTGAGGTACCTCCGCGTGAGTATGATGATCCACACCGCGGCTCGCAGCTGCACCACGCCCTGCCGGTACCGCTGGAACCGCCGCCTGCGCAACCACAGAAGCCACGTCACGGATTGCGCCGCTCTCCTACCCGAGAGGCCCCGTGCCTCTCGAGGCACAAGACAGCGGGTCTGTATGTGCATGTGAATGTGTACGTTTGTTTCCGTCGACTCAATTGAACCTGAATGTGGCTCAATACGTCCCACAACGCCAGATGATGGACAACTAGTCGTCTAAAAAAATGCGTGAAGTTTGAAAGCGGACATTTCATGTTATTCAAGGTATTTTGTGAATTGGATAGAATGTTGGTGGATATAATTAGTTTCGCTAGACCTGAATTCTGATTAAAGTAGCTGATGTCAGCCCAAAAAAATCAGGGTTGTCTAAAACATGTGCGTGGGTGGAAAGAGGCAATTACAGTTTGTCCTTAAGTTTTTAAGTTCATATAAATTGGACCATCTCGGCTCGGGTGCCTTTCTGTGTGGAGTTTGCATGTTCTCCCCGTGTCCGCGTGAGTTTTTTCGCCGGGTACTCCGGTTTCCTCCCACAGACCAAAAACATGCTGCTGCATAGGTTAATTGGCTCGCAGACTAAATTGGCCACAGTGCCCAGTGATGGACTGGCGTCCTATCATGGGTATATCCCTGCCTTGCGCCCTGTGTTTGCCGGGATAGGCTCTGGCTCACCGCGACCCTGTACAGGACTAAGCGGTTTCTGACAATGAGATGAGAGGTATAAATTGGACATTTGTGTTCTGTGCTTTATTCAAACCAATGAGCAACCCAATCACCTTCCCATGAGGTCTTTGCCAGACTCCTAGAGGGGAGAGTTAGCAATTATAATCCCTATGTCGTACTTGTGTCATTGGACTACAATGTTAGGATGACCAGAGTTCGAGAAGGGTGCTGTGGCCCCTTCAGCCCGAGTGAAACACGGCTACCAGTTCTGGTGGCCATATGGAGCAGTGGGGTTAAAGTTAGCGCTTTGCGCACTAATCACGTCGACACACAACATTAACGGTGAGTGCCATCACAGCCATTGCTTGGACCCTCCCTTCCCCAATCCGCAGTGACCAAGCATGCGGTGAAGTATGGTCAAACAACCTTCAGGTCTGGCACAGCATTGTTTACATCTCTAACGTGCATAAAGTACAACCCCACTCATTGAACTTTATCCCAGCCCTGTCAACCTGGAACACACCTTTTGGTGACGCACATATAAGCTCACACGCCCACACACCAACACAAAATACATTGTCCCAGTGTCTCAAGCTGTCATCAAGTTATACAAAAACAGACAAATAAACTTGAACTTGGAACCTTAAAACACTGAACTAGTTTAAAATGATATGTTGCATCGAGGCGTTGTGGTGGTGACATAGCATCACCATCGCCCGGTACACAGTAGATCGTGGGTATGATCTTGACCCTGACATCAGGGTGGAGCAGAGATTATGTGTCATATGTGTGTTCTCCCCCTATTCTACGTGGGTTTCCTCCGGGTTCTCCATTCTCCTCCAACAAGTGAATCAAAAAAAACCTCTCATTAATCGACGGATAACATTATATATAAGGTACAGCGTCTGGCGCAAAGGAGAAAGTAAGAGCGATCGACACGGCTATCCCGAAAGAGCAGCTTTTAGAAGCAATCGTCTGGCAAATGTTGGTGCAGCCTGGCTGCGAGGCTGCCTTCACCCTGCTTCTGTGGTTTCATTGCTCCTCCATTTCCACGTTTCATCCATCACCAGGCAGGGAATTTGCGCGGAACGTTATAAATTCTATTATTCGTATAATTCTTAGATGTGGAGGTTGCGTGTTCTGTCTCTTCATTGTTATGGATGCGTGGATTTTATCTTCCCGGTCCCTCCGGGCTTGACCTCCACATTTAGAAACACGCGTTTAGATTATTTAGCTGCTACTCGATATTCCCACCTGTGATGATGATGTTCCTCACTTCGATGACCTGTGGCTAAGGTTGTCTGTGAAAAAGTGCTAATAGATGGCCTGGCGTAAGTACCGTGGTGACGTCACCACCACTTAGTGGCAAAAGGTGGATGTTATTATCGCTCAATGAGTTTTACCTGGTAAGTAACAGAGTCTGCTTATTTAATCTCATTTCATTATCTGAAACCGCTTAATCCTATATAGGGTCACGGTGAGCCGGAGCCTATCCCGGAAACACAGGGCGTAAGGCAGGAATACACCCGACGACGGGACGCCAGTCCATCGCCGGGCCTTATTTAATACAGTTTATTTAAATATAACCAGACACTCAATGATGCTTACCAAGATGAAAACCTACTTTAAGGGGTGGGAGGGGGGAGTCTGGACAGGGAATATAGGTAGAGGCAGTGGTTTCCGGGATAGGCTCCGGCTTCACCGTGACCCTATATAGGATTAAGCGGTTTCAGATAATGAGATGAGATGAGAGTGATAACACGGCACAGCCCAGGACCAAGCAACCAGCACCCAGTACAAGCAACAATGACAAACCCCAGCAACAGCCAGGACAGGCAGGCCGGAAAGATAAAGATCGCCCGTATATCCTTAGCACACTCTGCGGCCAATGCTGTTAGCGAGCACCTATGAAGGCCAGCACGGCACACCAGGAGGTGAGTGGCCGGTACCACACCGAGATGCGTTCGCCTCCCTAGTGGTGATATTTACATACCCTACTAGGTACCCATCTGAGGCTGAGTCGATCACCACGACGAATGAGCCGCGCAAATTGGTTCATTCAAAACAGGTTATACTTTAGATTCATGTTGTCACCAGGGGTTTGAAATTGCATCGGATCTGGATAATGCGAGACAATCGTCGCACACAAATAAAACTTGGCGGGACCGTTCTAAAAAGTAGTCAGGAGACCCAGCGAGGCATTTCTGGGTAAACCAGCGCATATAAAAAAAATACATAGAAAATCACGGACTCACTGCAGTCATCAGCATTGGAAGATTTTGTTCGAATGTGTTATTGATCCGTCATTCTAAACCGGGGGGTCATGACCCATCAATAGGCCACGAACGCTACCTTGCGGTCCGTGGGAGACTAAACCCAAGTGTGCCAAGTGAACCTTTAGGTGGGAAAGGTTGAGAAGCCCCGTTCTCGATAACACATGCACACAGAGCGAAAGATAAAGATCCCTAAGTAGAGAGACCATTAGAGAGGTGGAGTTGGCGAGTGTCTATTGTGACCTGAATGGGGCAAGAGGGGGAAAGTGGAATGTTAAATGCCGATCCTACTAGGAATGCTAAACTCCAGACCTGTTCAGGCCAAGAGAGACCCTACCAGAAGCACTGGACTCCAGACCTCTTTACCAACAACGAAGACCCTACCAAGAATGCTAGACTTCAGACCATTTTACGAACAAAGCAGACCCAACAAGAAGTGCTGGACTCCAGATCTATTCACAACCAAGGGAGACCCCTAGCAGGACTCCTGGACTCCAAGCGACACATATCCAGGGGTTCAATGGAACATGCAATCCCCTCCGCTGGGATAACATTACAAATCTTCTCAGCATGGGTTCTAGGCGATCCCCTCCACCCCCCCCCCAAAAGGGCAGCAGCAACACCTGGTCCTGAAGCCACGGATGTGCGCCTGCAGCACGACGGCCTTCTCCCGAAACAAGCGGTACTGCTTGCGCAGGAGGTAGCCGCGAAGGTGCCGTTGGATGGTGATCGCGGCCACCTTGACCCGCCGCTCGCGCTCTCGGTCCAGCCGCGTGTACAGTGCCTCCTTCATGAAGACCTGCTCGTGGCGCAAGAGATGATAATCATAATACATTAAATTTTAAAAAATCCTTTTGCGCAAAACTCAAGACACTGCACAAAGGAAAACTAAAGCATCCATAAAGGATAAAAATGCCATTAAAAGATATTGTTAGCAGTACCACTAGTGCTGCCCAAGAAGAACCAAACACACACACAAAGCTCAAACGGGGCAATGAAAGTGTAGACTGAGCTGAAGTACATGAGACTACCACTCTGTTAAGAGTCACGGCAGCTTGGACGTTTCAGGGCACTGCGTTCCATTTGTCTGGGCACAAATGCTGAAAATTCCTCTGCCTATGGCACGTTTAGTTGTAATTCGTTTGCAGACCTTGACGTACATGAGTTCCTTTAGATGTGGCCGAGTTAAATTATTCAAAGATTTGAAAACGAACAACAGCACTTTAACATCAATGCACCGCTGAATGGGCAGCCAATGGTGTGCAGTTTCAATTGGTGTCATGCGAGATCTATATGGAGAAAGCGTGCGGCTCCACGCCAGAATAAATATATTTTTAATCGTGTATTTGAAATCCTATTTGTTGCTCGACAAAGAAAATATTTCCTTCGCCGTCAGTAAAGCCATATCCTAGCAATTGTGCAGCGGTCTCACCTGGCTGAGGCCTATGCGGAATAGGCCCTCGGGTTTTGGGTTGAGGGAGTTTAGGATGGAGAGGCACCCGCTCTTTCCCTCTTCTGTACCTTCTGTCAGAACGTTGTATCTGAGCCGCAGATGCATAATTAATCATTATTCATGCACTAAAGCATTCACATCTTAAGAGTAATTCTAATACATAGAGCCGTTAAAACCTACATTAATACATTTACACGTAAAACCGTTCATATCCAACAGTCAATCGTACATGGTATTAATTGCTTATCAGCAAAGCTAAGTGGGTTTAGGCGGAATGCTTGACTAGAGCATATGTTGGTCGACGGATGAGACCGGCAGCAGAGCGGCAGCCAAAGAGGAAACACACGCCCGAGAGAACGGCCATCGTGCAGCACGAGCAATGAGCTCAGATCCCGAGTGAGGAGCCAGATGGTTGGTAGTATTGCAGAGTTGTGAGAGCTAGTGACATGGTGGTGGGGGGAGGGGGGGCATAAGCAGCAGTAGATAAACTGTGTTTAATGATGGCGATGACGACACAAAATGTGGTGATCCACCTAGGTGGGCAAATTGTAGCAGAGCCAACCCATAAAGTAATAAAAATAAGCACATTTTTTATTGTGCACATATACACTGAATTTTGAAGATATGCATTCGAAGACAGAACAACACATACTTGGGTTCGGTGAGTAACTGCACACGTTTAAAAGTGCCGCCACCTACGGGGAGACAAGTATGCTGTTGGGATGCTAGTAGACTTCCAGGGGCTTGTGTCCAAGCGAGTTCAAGTTTCTAATGCATCTCCATCAAGAGTATAAGGCATAGGCGTTCGTGACATGAGGCCACGAGGCCTCCCCCACCTCCTGATGAACGTGTCAAAGGGGATCCGCACCGGGAATCCGGCCTTGCGGATTCGAATTGTCTCCAGGATCCCCAGGTACCGCAGCTGGTTCCGTACGAGCTCCGGCTCAAACAAACCGGCTTCCTAGCAAACGGGATTCAAGGGTGCCGTTTAAATATTTTTGTTTAAAATGTTTTGAACACGTGGATCAGATGAAACGTGCAGAGTTAAAGGCATCGTTGTTGACCGTGATGAAGTAAAAGTACGCTTGGCTAGGACACGTCGCAGGCAGGAATGACCCATGGGTGAGAATATACAACTCAAGACCAGCCAAAACAGACGTGCCCAAGAGGACGTCAATCGTGGAGATGGAGCGATGGGATTAACGCTCGTGGAAATCCAGTGGTGGAATGATCATGGATTAAAATGATTGAACGCTAGTTATGTAAGATTTTTATTTGACTTTGCAGTAGCTGTTTTATCTCCGCTTATTCAAATCCGAATATGTTTACGTTGAGTATCTTAAGCTTAGATTTGTAAGAAAAAAACATACAAAAAATTATTTTTGCTGATATGCTGTTCATATGTCATTGTTGTTGCTGACATGTCATTCTCTCCACAGCTCTGTGCAGCACTTTGTGACCCCCGGGTGAAAAGCGCTCCAGAAGTGCAACTATTATAATCATTAAGGACGTGCTGTATTTTAACGGTTCTTGAATTTTCCAAGTAAAGGTGTGTTTTTATTACTGATGACACTTATTTGAGTACGATGTTAATTGGAAACCTGGTGAATACTATGATATGTGGCGTCATTACCTTCCTGAAGTTTGGCTTCAAACATCGAATGAAACAAGTGTTGCACCTGGGGAGCAAAACGACACAGAGTGAATTACAAAGCAATCAGTCACAATTAAGATCATTCTTAACTCGGTTTACTTTATATGTGTAGACTCAATGTGTTCCTTGCAAATAGACTTTTGTTTGACTCTAAATGGACTCTCAACTGACAAGATGGGCTCTCCCTGCAAAGACTTACGTGTGAGACGTTTACAAGCCTCACAAACACCGACAGTAGGTGATTATTCTAAGGTCCACCTCAATGCAGTAATGGCGAAGTAAGGTCTACAGTTGCCTTCAATGCACTGGGTCACATCATGAAGGAAACGTGTAAACGGCCCACTTCTGCATTGCGGCGGATGTTGGTAAAACCATCGAGTGTCGGTGTTTGTGAGGAGGCAGGGAGGACATCTACCGGGGAAATGAAGCAATTAGATTCACCAAGGTACTGGGTGCAAAGCTGCAAGTGCAGGAATGCGAGATGTGACAGTGGCTTGGGAATACCTTCATCCAGCAGTGGATTAACCGTAGCTGATGTGTTAAAGCCACAAAGTTTTAAATATTTATATGCCATTTTAGCGGAGAGCCAGAGGGGAAAAAGGAAACCGGTACGGCGTGACGGTAAGAAAGTGGCCAAAGCATTCAGTGCGGTATAGGTCGGCAGGGGGGTTGCGGTACAGCCGTAACGTAAGAATCGTAAGGTACTTTCACCCCTGAGGAGAGCTTAAAACGATGTCCACTGTGGAGAAATAGTGAAGAAATCAGTGCGTACTTTCTTCAAGATTGGCAGAGGCCAACCTTTTTCTGAGACCCCATGCCCCATCAGTGGCTGCTCCTTCTGTTAGCGGCTCCCTGGTTTTCTCCGCACACTCACCGCTCCATGCGCGACAGCAGCTCCTGTAGGGAATGCTGGAAGGCGGAGGAGACCGTGTGGCCCATGGGACCACCGTGGGGGTCCAGTGCCAATGAAGGCTGTTGTTGAGCCTGGAAAACCTCAGCGAGCAGCTAAGGAGCAAACACCATCACACGGGATACACAAAGGCAACGCGATAACTCGAAGGAGGTAATGAAGAAGAACCAGCCACATGACCACACGTGGACACAGATGATATTTTTGTGCGGCAGACTGGCGCAGTGGTAACATATACATCTCACAGAAAGTCCTGCCCGAAGCAACTCGATTCCCACCTTGGGCACCTCTGTGTGTGGAAGCTGTGTGTTCTCACCCTGTTCTGCGTGGGGATTTTATCTTCCAGATTTTCTGTTTTCCTCTGATAACTAAAAAAGCACTGATTCAATGGGCAATTACATCGTTATATGGAGAACACAGTGTCTGCTAAACGCTGGCTTCAGCTAAGCACGTGTCTGCCTTCCATTCCACCTCTGAAATATGCTGACATTTCTGAATCTCTCTTCGAATACCTTGGACATTGAAATTACATTATTAATAATGAAATCATGATCTGTGTATTAATAAGATGTGTATATATATGCTGGTGTGTGTCTAAAATACTGTGTGATGGTGTGGCAAGGTAAGTATTTTTTGCTGAGTGTGTCACAGTAGCACTTGTCTGTGCGGCGCGGTGGCGCAGTGGTTAGCGCTGACGCCTCACAGCAAGAAGGTCCCGGGTTCGAGTCTCTCGGCTCCGGTGCCTTTCTGTGTGGAGTTTGCAT